>JANUWF010001998.1:0-600000 GCA_026120185.1 Voacanga thouarsii
TTCCTTATGTAAAGGCAATTAAGGACTGTTTTTCCTTTTTATTCCTGTCAACCAAGTCATTCGACAATCAAACAAGCAGTTTTACACAAAATGCCAAATTCTTTCTAAAACCCAACTTTGACAAGACTTTTAGAAACCCTTAATTGCTATTTCCAAATAAAACAATGTGTGATCAATTTTCTCCCAAGTGGGACAATCAACGTTGAGTACTTAATAAGGGTAGACTACCAGGACTAGTCTTGGAAGGGTTAGGGTAAGTCTCTTAGTAGGTGGCCACCTCTGAGAGGTGAGTCCTTCCTGGATAGGATGCCAGTCCGGTAGGTCATGCCGGTCCGAGCTAGCAAGTTTCAGTCATCTGGACTGTGTGTTTCCGGAGTGGACAACCAGTAAGTTTGGGTGTAGAGATGGAGGAGTATCTCACCCGGTAGGCCGTACACCTACCTTTCATCAGCTTGCACAAAGTGTGGCATTCCGACCGTTATTTAGTCATAGGGCCCAACGTGTGGTAACCCATGGCTACTCATTTGAGTGGTTGTATTTATTGTGCACATGTGTGGTTTGAAAAGCAAAACACCACTCTTAATTTCAATACTTATTTAATGCTTGCCAGCACTTTTCTTTATGAAATTTTTACAACTTGCATACATGAATTATTTTACCTGAAACACTCAAAGCACACACAGGCTTACTGAGATTTTTATCTCACTACCTTTTATGCCATGTTTTCAAGAAGATCCTGCTATGGAGGTCATTAGCTAGATTATTGCCTATGCTTTGAAGACTCGTGTTATTTTCTTTATGTGACGTTTTGAGAGATTGTTGCAAACAATTTATTTTGGATTTGTACCAGTATTTATTTTTTGGGTTGTAATAAGTTTAAATTTTAAAGTCTTTATTTTATTTTGTTATTTGTAACCTAGTTATAAAGACCCCTCATCTTCTGGACGGGCCGACATCCTCGGCCCTGATGGGTCTAGGTAGTGGGGCGTTACAGGCTATGACTATTAGATCTCCCTCCAAGCTTTCTCTCCCCATTTCAACTTTACAATTTTGCACATACCGATCCACTTGCACCATTTTCCCCAAAGGCGTACTGACTTACAAGATAAAAGGTAGTTCTACTCCATCCAGCCCATTTGATATGCACAATTCTTATTTAAATAGGAATGGGTAGATCCAGGGTCTATCAATGCATTAACGGAACGTCCTTGGATAGTAAACGTACCTTCCACTATCTGTCGCATCGGCTCCAACCTCCTCCCGGTTGAGAGCGAAAACTTTTGTTTTCACTGCACGGCTTCTGCGTTCCACTCCCGGAAGCTCCCGAGGTATTGGCTCGATTGGACCCCGGGTTCTGCGCTGGGTTCCCTTGTCCAATCCAGAGAAGCTTAGGGCAGGTGTTCCGCAGATGGTTCGGGTCTCCGCAGTGGTAGCATTTCTGCTTGCCTCACTGATCCAACAATTTCTTTCAATGTGGCCCCTTTTTCTACAGTGCCGGCATACTGGAAGATTCTATGCAGGACCAACTGGTGTTGTTCAGGCTTACTTTCCCCGATTCTGCCACTGCTGGTTGGCAGGGAGCTTGCCAGGTTGCTGCCTCTGAAAAAGTCTCGGCGGCGGTCTTGTCGGTACGAATGGTCGTGGAGCCAATCGGTTGCGATCCTTATTCTCAGTACGGGTGGCTGCGTCCACAGCCCCCGAATAAGTCGTCGGTGGAGAAGGTGCTAACGCCCTTCTTAACTCTTGCCTTAATCCCTTGACAAATTGCCTCGTTCTGTTCTATTCAGTATCCACCAGCCTCTTGTAGTACTTTGACAGTTGCGTGAACCGTACTGCGTATTGGGCTAACGTCATGCTTCCCTGCTTTAGATTATGGAACTCATCTTCCCGTTTCTCAACTATCCACTGAGGGATATGATTCTGCCTAGAATGCTTCCACAAAATTAGCCCATGTCCAGTCTTGGTCAGTCATCTCCCAGTCGTCCTGAACCCTTTGCCACCATGCCCGAGCTGGACCTCTCAGTCGGAATGCAGCAACCTTCACCATTCGCTTCTCAGTGTACTGGAGCTTAGCAAAGATATCATCCATTTGTTCCACACATTGCTCGGCTTTCTGGTCTTGTTCGGCGTCCCCCAAGAAGATAGGAGGTTGAAATTTCAGAAACTGCTCAAATGCCTCATCTTCCCCTTTCTGATTCCTTCGCTCAATCAAGGTTTGTAAAATCTCGGTCACCTTGTGGAACACTTACGTCATAGTTACGCTAACCACGTTCTTCCGGTCCCATTTATGGCTCCAGTTCGTTCTCATCCCCCTAGTTCGGTGATGGCATTTGAGTTGTATCAAACTCTGGTGTCACGGGCTTTACCTCAGGAACCCTTCTGCTGGATGTGGCTGCACGACGTCTGGGTGCCATTCTAAACCATTCCCCAGATAATAAGTTTATGCATCAAAGTTAAAAATATCCAAATTGAGCATGCATTCACATTCAACTTTAAGCGGAAGAAAATTAGATGCAAGTTTTGTATAAAGAATTGCGTATAGATTTTTCCTCAAGATTTAGAGTACTCCCAGCACTCTTATTTTCATAAATTCGGATTTAAAGCAGTAAACATGGTAAAAGAAAAGAAAATCCTTAGCAAAAGGGTTTATGGAAGGCAGTAAATAAACATCCCAATCGTAGCAGCACTTAGTCTTTCTAATCCTCATCAGAGTATTCAAAGTCGGCCTCGTATAACCATCCCCCCGAATTCCTAGTGAAGTCTATCCCAGCCCCATTTGCAAACCCATCTATTGGCTCCTTCTCGGGTCTCCTAGAACTCTCCTCGGTTTCAACCTGATTGGGTGGGGTTACAAAGGAAGGTCTAGGTGGAGATTCATAATCTATCTCCCCGGGGTCATCACTATCAACTGCCAAGTCAACTATGGGACTAGGAGGGAGGGGAACATATTCCATGTCTATCTCCTCGTCTTCACTGTCAGTAACCAGGTCGATCACGGGTATTGGGGGTGACTCAATGATCTGGACCTCATCGTTACAACTGTCATCCAGGGGAATGATTGGCTGCGGTGCAGGCTGAGGCACTGGTAGGTCCTCCGGGTAGCTAGGAATGGGAGGGTGCCATTGCTGCCCTTTCCTTGCGGTTCTAATCAATCTAACCATCCTACAACATAAATAAGATAGGTCAGATAAAAGATTTGAACTTAATAAATCAAAACAGACTCTATCAATACTTGCCTAAACCTAGGCTCTGATACCACTTGTAACACCCCACTACCTAGGCCTATCAGGGCCGGGGATGTCGCCCCGTCCAGAGGACAATGGGTCTTTATAACTAGGTTACAAAGAACAAAATAAAATAAAGACTTTAAAATTTAAACTTATTACAACCCAAAAGATAAATACTGGTACAAATCCAAAATAAATTGTTTGCAACAATCTCTCAAAACGTCACATAAAGAAAATAACACGAGTCTTCAAAGTATAGGCAATAATCTAGCTAATGACCTCCACAGCAGGATCTTCCTGAAAATATGGCATAAAAGGTGGTGAGATAAAAATCTCAGTAAACCCGTGTGTGCTTTGAGTGTTTCAGGTAAAATAAGTCATGTTTGCAAGTTGTAAAAATTTCATAAAGAGAAGAGCTGGCAAGCATTAAATAAGTATTGAAATTAAGAGTGGTGTTTTGCTTTTCAAACCACCCATGTGCACAATAAATACAACCACTCAAATGGGTAGCTATGGGTTACCACACGTTGGGCCCTATTACTAAATAATGGTCAGAATGCCACACTTTGTGCAAGCTGACAAAAGGTAGGTGTACGGCCTACTGGGTGAGATACCCCTCCATCTCTACACCCAAACTTACCAGTTGTCCACTCCGGAAACACGCAGTCCACATGACTGAAACTTGCTAGCTCAGACCGGCAGGACCTACCGGACTGGCATCCTATCCAGGAAGGACTCACCCCTCAGAGGTGGCCACCTACTGAGAGACTTAGCCTAACCCTTCAAAGACTAGTCCTGGTAGTCTACCTTTATTGAGTACTCAACATTGATTGTCCCACTTAGGAGAAAATAGATCATACATTGCTTTATTTGGAAATCGCAATTAAGGGTTCTAAAATTCTTGTCAAAGTTGGGTTTTGGAAAAAGTTTAGCATTTTGTGTAAAACTACTTGTTTGATTTTCCAATGATTTGCTTGACTGAAATAAATAGGAAAAATAGTCCTTAATTGCCTTTACATAAGGAATGTCCATACAAATCACATTTGGCTTGCCACAGTAAGTTTTAGTCTTCAAACAATTCCATGCAGGAACTTACCTGATTCCTTGCTTGCCCAAATTCAAAAGTCTTCCAAGGCTGACCTAACCCCTCCTGGGGTAAACACAAGACATAAGGTTACACTCAAACTAAATTCACTTACACAAGTAATCCTAGTTCAACTTATTACCATCACATCCCTAATGTCCTAAGCTTTAAGGCTAGCTGATAAAGAATTTTATAAAATAAGTCTAGTTTGATAAGTTAAAATAACTTGGGGTTCTAAAATAATTGCTAATAAAGTATAGACTCAATTAATAATTCTTGAGTGCTATTATTAGTAAATAAACTAAGGTTTGAACATTGAATAATACTAAGCCCTAAATAATATTAATTAATGGTAATTTAAAAAAATATCTTTATTGTAGATAAATAATAAATTACAAATAAATTATAATTAATTTTTTAAATAAGTAATAAATAATTAATATTAAATAAAATTAATAGTAAATGAATTATTTTGAATTTTTATTTAATAAATAACAAATAGATTTTAATATAAATGATATTTAAGAACATAGGTAAAAGTTTTAACTAGGGCCTACAAGGTCATTAATTAATTCTAGTATTTTATTTATTATTATTTATATAAAAGATTTATCTATCATTATACATATTATTTTTAATAAAAGGTTTTATTTATTTGATAAATAAAATATTAATATTCCAATTAATAATCCAATCCAAATCTTCCTAGAGTTTCGAATTTTATAGAGAAAAATACAATAGTAATTCTAATTAAAGTAATAAAAATTGTTAATAAAAATAACCTAGACTCAACAAGAAAATAATCTCTCACCATGATTTTCCTTTTGCTAGAAGAGATTCTTAAACACATTCTCCAACATCAAATAATAAACCAATCCATTCACGAACACATGCTTGACTTATCACATACCACCACAAGGCTACCTTTCTTCTAGGCATAATCATCAGTAATGGCTTTAATGGAAATTAGAAACATAAGAGCCTAATCACCTTTGGTCATGATGTCGAACATGCTTCAACCATCCATGAAATTCATCAAGCACGAAGGACATACATTGATTCAAAAGGAAATACATACAACTTAGTCATATACAACAGTCATCATGTCTTAACTCCGTCCCCTTAATCCATATGCACATACTCAATCCCCAATTCATATTCTATCTCCCTATCACCTCCCAAGAGACATGATTTCAGAATTTAAAAAGAAGGTTTTGAGAATAATTACTTGATTGACGAGCACTATGGTGAAGACTAAAGAAGGTCCACGCGCGACGGAGAGTCTTGAGTGATCCCACGGAAAAACAGCCATAGTTGATCAACCATTTCGGTTGGAAGAGAGAGAGAGAGAGAGAGAGAGAGAGAGAGAGAGAGAGAGAGAGGGAGAGAGAGCATTAGAATGGTATATAAAGAATTGAATAGAGGATGAACAATAAGGTTGTTCTTGATTTACGTTGTTGATGTTCTTGAGACCTTCAAGGAAAAGCTGATTTTGATCCGATTGAAAATTCTTGCTGCTGTGGTTTTGTGTTATAAATACTAGAAATGAAGTCTAGGGATTAAATAGAAGTGATCTGGAGTATTTGAGAGTGATTGGGGGTGTTTAGAGTAGGTTTAGGCTTGAAGAAGTTTAGTGTGTGTTCTTGGTAAAAATGGAGAGAGTATGAAAGAAATGCTGCACGAAATCTGGTAGGGTGCTGGCCGAATGGTCTAGGATGAAGGGGAGTTTCAGTTTTCAGCTTGTGGGAGAGAGAGTGATCATATTTTTTGAAATTTAAATGGAGAAAGTTGTGGAGTTGTTTAAGGTAGGTGGTTAGCTATGGTGTTTGATCAAGGAAGGTGTCTAAGCTCTTCAATGGTGCCGGCTGAACAAGGTGGCTTTGATGAAACGAATGGAGGTCAATATTGCTCCAAGGCTGGCCAAAATTTAGTCTTAAATGGTAGAGAAAATTATGGTTCATTAGCTTGATACAAGAGTGTTTCCATGGAGTAAAATTCTAAAATTAGTTTGAAGTTCAAAAAAGTTTGAATTGAGTGATCTTAGGAGGGTTTTGAGGTGTGGTTATGGAGTCCATGTATTCAAGGTAAGTGTGAAGGTCAATGATGTTCAGTCCATGGCTGAACAAGGATCAATGTTTCAGAAATTGAAGGGTGATTTTCGGCCTAGGCTTGAAGAAAGCAAAGCTGGGAAAATTCTGGTTTCAAATTGTTCAGTGCTGCGAAAATTGGTGCAGAATTTCGGTGCATAATTCTTCGCACTTCTTCAGCCCGACTTGCAGCTGGTTCTTGAGGGGGTTTGAAGGTCTTCCAAAGGTGATTTTCCAGCCTTCTTTCTGGAGAAATACAGGAGAGTTTTGCTGGTTTGAAGATAGACTAAAGCAGCTTCATTCTCTTCATTGAAAGCTGCGAAATTCCAGAATTTTTTCCCTGGTTTTGCACAGTTTGTGCAGTTCGAAAATTGTACAGATTTTCCAGCCTTCAAGCCACATGAAATGACCATTTTTCTAGTAGCAAATGAGTGGGTTTACTGGCTGAATTTTTCGAAGAGATGGTCTGCAAAAATTCTAGAAAATTTCTAGATTTTCCTTCACTAAAATATGAACAACATGAAGGTGAATTTGAAGGTTCTATCATGGTGATTGATTTCTCTTGGAAACCCTTCCTATTTCCCCTTCTATTTTCGGCCAACCTCCCTCCTCCAAGATTTATTTTCAAAATTCAAGGATGAGAAATTATCACAAAATTTTTTTGGAATTTAAAAGAAAGATTTGATGGTTTTTGGTTCATTTGAAATATGAAAATGCTAGGAGAAAGCTAGAGGTAATAAATAGAACAAGATTTCCCCTAGAATTCTTTTTAGGACACAATGATAAGATTTAGAACATTCTCCTCATGTCTCCCCTAAGACAACATTCCTATTTCTAAGGAATGCAAGAAACAAAAATTCAAACTTAATTAAGATAATCATGATAAAACTTAAATGATGGGATTTGAACTCATGACCTTAGAGATTAATTCACAAAGCTCAACCACTAAACCACAAAAACTCTTGTTCTTATTTTCTCACCCACATATTTTCCTTATTTAATCCTTAAGTTATTTTCCTATTCGGACCTCAAGCAAAATTACCATTTTACCCTTCCTACTCAATAAGCATAACTATGCATTTTAACCTATAACCCGCAATTTTAAAGCACATAAAATCATTCAAAAATATATATATTCACGCAAAATAATATGATATGCATCCCGACCCCTTTAGTCTAGGGTTGGCTTTAGGTGGGGTTTCACAATCCATGTGTTAACTATGAGTATCTAAATACTCACGGATATGAGAACCACCGCCTGATCAAATCAGGTAGTCTAACACATGCTAGTCTTAAAGCATTAATGATGTCCTGTCTCATTAATACTATGACTAGGGACTATTTAAGTACTAACACTATACAGTGTAGTAGGAATCTCATATCAGGATCTCTATCATGATTTCCTTAACACAGTATTGTACTAGGAACTTTATCGAATAGTTATATTACTTAAAAGTAAACAAACGAAATTGTAAGATAAAAAATGCCTTTTATTAAAAAAAAATGTGTCATATACATTGTACAAGTGATTGCCTCTAGCACACAACACTAACATGAAGAGCAAAGTAACTATGACACATTGAAAGAAACCACATTGGATAATCCAAAAGTTTTATAGACTTATTTATAATGACAACTATGCCTTATGCATGGTCTTGAATAAGATGAACAAGGAGGGTAGGGCCTCTTAATACTCTCTCTTTAAATTTGAATAAAGTGTGTGAATTGTCTTGTCAAATCCCTAAAAGTTATATTTCTACTACCCTAACCCTAGCTAAGTGATCCCAGAGGTTCTTATACAATCTAGGGCCTTAATAGGTCTTCACAAAATATTTAAAAAGGGGAAAACCAGAGAAAACATAAAAAATACAGCGACTGCCTAAGCTCTGGCCGACGCTGGCTAGGGCTTCTACAGACGGCACCGGTTACGCGCTATTCTTCGTGCCGTCGGTGCAGGTTGAAGTCGATGCCGGTTAGGCTGCTTGGGCCGATGCCTGTTGTCCGCTGGAAGGCCACCTTTTGGTCAAATTTCGTCCCTCGTTGTTGTCAGCTTAAGTTCTTGTTGTGGTCCTTCTTGGATAGTCATGAAAATGAGCTATTCGCTAGCTTTCTCAACCTTCCAACCCTCTTCGATCCTCAAGCATGGTTTTATGAGCAATTGAATCTCATTTTGAAGCTTCTTGGTCCTAGATCTTGTCATCAGTCCTTGTCTTTGCACGGTCACGCCTCCCCCTCCTTGATCTTGACCACCATGATGAAGCCGATTCTCATCATCTCCCCCTCCTTGGAAAGGATTCGTCTCTGAATCATTGTCATCATCTACATCAAAGGGAGAAAGATCACTAACCTTAAAAGTGGCACTAATATGACACTCACCGGGTAAATCTATCTTATAATCATTATCTCCAACTTTGGCAAAAACTTGAAATGGACTATCCCCCTTGGATCTAGTTCGCTTCGTCATTGAGTGGAAGATCACTCCTTGCAAAAGTGCACCTATACCCAATCGCCTGGCTCAAATGACACCTTTTTTCTTCCTTGATTATGCTTATGGGCGATCTTTTCATTTCATTTTGTGATGGTTGCTTTCACCTTCTTATGGAGTGCCTTCACCATTTTCACCTTCTTAGTGCTATTGAGGTTCATCCGTTCACCTATGGGCAAGGGAACTAAATCTAAAAGAGTTAGAGGATTAAAACCATACACAATTTTAAAAGGAGAATAAAAAGTGATGGAGTGAATAGCCCTATTGTAAGCAAACTCAATGTGTGGCTAACATTCCTCCCAATTTTTCAAGTTCTTCTTGATTATGGTCTGCAAGAGTTGGGTGAATGTTCGGTTGACTACCTCCGTTTGTCCGTCCATTTGAGGATGATAAGCTGTGGAAAACAAGAGATTAGTACCAAGTTTGGTCTATAATACTCTCTAAAAGTGGCTAAGGAATTTAGTATCCCTATCTGAGACAATAGTCCTTGGGATCTCGTACATTCTCATCACTTCCTTAAAGAATAAATACGCAATATAGGATGCATCACTAGTCTTGGAACAAGCCACAAAATGAGCCATTTTAGAGAATCAATCAACAATCACAAATATGGAGTCCTTACTCCCCTTGGACCTAGGCAATCCTAAGAAGAAGTCCATTGAAATATCAACTCAAGGAACATTAGGTGTGGGCAAAAGAGTATACAAACCATATGGAAGAGATTTAGATTTAGCTCGTCTACAAATAATGCATTGAGAACAATGTTTTTCCATATCCTTTCTCATTTTTGGCCAAAAGAAATGTTTCTTAAGGTTGCTTAAGGTCTTTCTAATACCAAAATGCCCTATTAGTCCCTCACTATGGGCCTCCTTAACTAGCAAGCCCCTAATAGAACCCTTTGGCACTCAAAGCCTTACTTCTCTAAATAAGAAACCATCATACTGTTGGGTATTTCAGACTCGTATCCTATACAGTGCAGCGGAAAATAAAACAAGATACCCTCCTAAGATCCATCTATGTATGGAAAACAAGACATAATGAGAGTAAAGGTAACAGCTTTTACCTTTGCGTGATCGTCCGAAGAACAAAAATTTCTTCTTTAAGTTGAGGCACGATCCAGCAATCCTCGTGATCAATCTCCACATGAGTTGAACGTCTAACCACTATAATCACAGTGTGTGATTATCTCTAATAATAATCCACACAGAGGTATACACAAGCACCAAAATTTCTGTGCTAGTAAAAATTAATGGCGGCTAAGGTTTTTCTTTCAAGAAGAAAAACGAGAAAGAGAGAACAAAGGAGAGAGAATCGTGTATGGTTTAGCTATCTTTGGTTGGATTTCATGTAACTCAACATCAGCTAGGGTTTTCGGTTATACCATACATATATACCTAAAACCCTGCTAAAACTGAGAATTCCAATCCTATTAAAATTCCCTAATTATAATTGAAAATATCAAGTTCTCACAATTACAACATAGACCACAAATTATAACTAATTATAATTTGTCCACAACAACTTCTCTTTCTCTCAATTAACCTCACAATGTTATCAAATAACACCTTGAGTATATAATCCTCTATTGTATGTGACCTATTAGGTTTCCCAGTCAATTGGTAGAGAACATGAATTAATCCAAATGTCTTTGAGATTGATAATCCATAATTAATTAGCATTAATCCTATTAATTCTAATCAGGATTGGTTTATTAATTAATCAATTAATAAACCCATATACCCAGATCATGAGCGGTATCTAGCAACACATCATGACCACCCAAGAGTCCAGGAAGTCAAGTGGCTTGACATGAACCCTTCAATAACAAACTTCAGTGTAATTAACTTCTTTCACCATACAATATCTTATTCGGTTTGGAGTACGAAATTAGTGCCAACTCCCTTCAGAATTAATTCTAGCCTGAATACAATAGTACTTGTACCAGGAACCCACTACTCTAGAAGTGTATCAATTGGAACTGTTTCCAATACACAATCGCCTTGGCTAAGGACTTTTGAGTAGTAATTCCTACAAGTGGCCGTGAGATATTCGCCCCTACTATTAGGAGTGGTGAATCCTTTATTGACCCTCTCAACTACTTTCATTTACCTCACTATGTACCCAATATCAATCCTATAATCAGCCCTCGATCGAGCTCCGGAGATTGGAATCAAAGTACAAAACTCAGCAAACAAAGTACCTTGGAGATCTCAAGTCTAAGGATACTTGCACGTTTGCTATATTGAGATTATATCACTGGCACTAAATAGTTATCCATATGATTATCTCAAAGCTAGGTCATCCAATGAACTTATTCCATTAACAAGCATCCATGTGTTAACTATGAGTATCTCAAAACTCACGGTTATGAGAACCACCGCCTGATCAAATCAGGAAGTCTAACACATGCTAGTTTTAACGTATTAATAATGTCCTGTCTCATTAATACTATGACTAGGGACTATTTAAGTACTAACACCATCCAGTGTAGTAGGAATCTCATATTATGATCTCTATCATAATTTCCTTAACACAGTTGGGTACTAGGGATTTTATCTTACAGTTATATTACTTAAAGTAATCAAAAGAAACTGTAAGATAAATAATGCCTTTTATTAAAATAAAATGTGTCATATACAATGTACAAGTGATTGCCTCTAGGGCACAATACTAACAAACTCCCACTTGCACTAGAGCCAATCATTTATGTATCTAATACCGAATGACTTAACATGACAATCATGTTTCTTTTAGGATAGTTCTTTCGTTAGCGAGTCAGCTATGTTCTCATCCGTGGGAACTCCCTCTATCATTACATCATTCCTATCTATGATCTCCTGGATCAGATGATAGCGTCATAGTACGTGTTTGAATCGTTGGTGAGACTGCGGCTCCTTTGCTTGTGCAATGGCTCCGTTGTTGTCCCTATACAAAGTTATTGGACCAACAACACTAGAGACCATACCCAGTTTCGTCACGAACTTCTTGATCCAAATAGCCTCCTTAGCTACTTCAGAAGCAGCAATGTACTCAGCTTCTTTCGTAGAGTCGGCAATAGTCTCTTGTTTGGAACTTTTCCAACTTATTGCCCCTCCGCACAACGTAAACACGTAGCCGGATTGTGATTTGAAATCATCTTTGTCAGATTGAAAACTGGCATCAGTATACTCGTTTATTTTCAAATCACCTTCTCCATATAATAAGAACATATCCTTAGTCCTTCATAAGTACTTAAGGATGTTTTTTACAGCCGCCCAATGACCCTCACTAGGGTCGGATTGGTATCTGCATGTCAAACTAAGAGCACAAGATACATTGGGCCTAGTACATATCATAGCATACATGATAGATACAACTGTCGAGGCATATGGAATCTTACTCATGTGATCCCTTTCAACTTGTGTCTTGGGAGACATCGACTTGAAAGGCTTACACCATGTGACATGGGCAAGAATCCCTTTTTGGATTAATCCATGCTAAACCTCTTTAGCACTTTATCTATGTATGTAGACTGTGAAAGACTAAGCAACCTTTTGGATCTATCTCTATAGATCCTTATTTCAAGAACATAGGTTGCTTTACCAAGGTCTTTCATGGAGAATTGTTTGGACAACCAAACTTTAACCGTTTGCAAGACAGGTATATCGTTTCCTATTAGCAATATGTCATCTACATAAACCAATAAGAAAACGATTGCACTCCCACTAACCTTCTTGTATATATAAGGCTCATCCATATTTTGAATGAAACCAAACTCTTTGATTGTTTCATCAAAACGGATATTCCAACTCCTAGAAACTTGCTTAAGTCTATAAATAGACCTCTGCAGCTTACACACCTTTGTGCCATCACTGGATGTGAAACCCCTAGGTTGTGTCATATACTCTTCCTCAGTCAAATTTCCATTTAGGAAAGCTGTTTTCACATCCATTTGCCAAATTTCATAATCATAATGAGCAGCAATGGCTAGGAGTATCCTGATGGATTTGAACATGGCTACTGGCGAGAAGGTTTCATCATAGTCAATACCATGTTGTTGACGATAACCCTTCGCCACTAGCCGTGCTTTATAGGTAACTAAGTTACCATCCATGTTCGTTTTATTCTTGAAAACCCACTTGCACCCGATAGGTTTAATTCCTTTAGGTGGATCAACTAAAGTCCATACTTGGTTGTCATGCATGGAATCCATTTCTGACTTCATGGCCTCAAGCCATTTGCCAGATTCTGAACTATTCAGAACATCCTTGTAGGTAGTAGACTCATCTTCATCTATGAGCAATACGTCATTCTGGTCACTAATGAGAAATCCATATTTCTCAAGTGCTATACGTATCCTGCTAGATCTACGATGTTCTTGTGTATTAGAAGGTTCATCTATTCTCTCAATAGATGTGGGGTTAGACGGTTGATCCTTGTTTGTTTGATCTTCATAAACTTCACTAAGTTCAATCTTACTCCTACTATCCCCTTTGAGCATGTGCTCCTTCTCTAAGAAGATGGCATGATTGAAACAAATAATTTATTTTCGGAGGGTAGAGAGAAGTAATATCCAAAAGATTCTTTTGGATATCCAACAAACAAATACTTGTCAGACTTACTATCAAGTTTGTCCGACTGTGGCCTTTTAACAAAAGCAGGACAACCCATACTCGCAAGTGAGATAACTTTAGTCTCTTACCAAAGAACATCTCAAATGGAGTAGTATCAACCGATTTTGTCGGAACTCTGTTTAGTATATAAACAGAAGTCTCTAGTGCATACCCCTAAAACGATTTTGGTAGGTTTGCAGAAGCCATCATGGTCCGTACCATGTCTAGAAGGGTTTGATTCCTTCTTTCAGATACATCGTTATGTTGAGGTGTATGTGGCGGAGCCCATTGAGATAATATCCCATTATCTCTAAGATAACTCAAAAACTCTAGACTCAAATATTCTCCTCATCGATCAGATCTTAGAGTCTTAATACTTTTGCCAAGTTGTTTCTCTATTTCATTCCTGAAGTCTTTGAACCTTTCAAAGGCCTTAGATTTGTATTTCATTAAATACAAATACCCATATCGTGAGAAATCATCAATAAATGTTATGAAATAGTTATAACCTCCTCTTTCTTGTATTGACATTGGGCCACATACATCAGAATGTATGATTTCAAATAACTCCTTGGCCCGTTCTCCTTTTCTTGGAAAAGGAGTTTTAGTCATTTTGCCTAGTAAACAAGACTCGCGTGTGCCATATGATTCATAATCAAATGATCCTAAGTCACCAAGCTTGTGTAACTTAGAAACACGATTTTCGTTTATATGGCCCAAACGACAATAGCATAAATAAGAGGTGGTAGAATTATCTATTTTAGGTTTCTTATATTGAGAATTGGATTATCCAAGTCTAGAACATATAAACCATTAACCAAAGTTGCTGAACCACAGTGGATATCATTCAAAGAAAAAGAACAACATTTATTCTTAAATATTAAATGAAATCCACATAAGTCTAAACACGCAACTGAGATAATATTTTTTATTAAAACTGGTACAAAATAACAGTTTTGCAGTTCTAGAATTAATCCCGAAGGGAGGTTTAGCTCGTATGTCCCTACAGCAAGTGCAGCAACCTTTGCCCTATTTGCAGTACGTAGGTCCACGTCACCTTTCTCTAGCCTTCTACTGCTTTTTAGTCCCTACAAGTTATTGCACAAATAAGATCCACATCCGGTATATAATACCCATATCTCATTTCTAAAGGCAGTATTTATCTTAATCATAAACATACATGGAGAAAAAGTAGAAGTGCTTGTAAGCTTCTCCTTCTGCTTCTTGTCCTTGATGGTCTCCAAGTAGGCTTTGCAGTTGTGCCTCAGTGGCCCATCTTCCCACAATGATGGCATGGGCCTTTGGTAGTTGCGTTCTTCTTGTTCACACCACATTTGGGCTTCATGAGAGCCTTCTTCTTCTTCTTTTGAACTTTCTTCTTAGAAGAGGAAGATTCTACCATTAAAACCGCATTGGAATCCCTCTTCATGGAGGACTTTGTAGTTTTGAGAAGATTGATCAACTCAGGGATAGTGGACTCAATCTTATTCATCTGATAATGAATCACAAATTGTGAGAAACTATTAGACAAAGATTGAAGAATTAAGTCAACACTTAAGTTATGGTCCATTGTAAACCCGAGAGATCCAAGCTTCTCTATCACACCCAGCATCTTCAGCCCATAAATGGCCACCGAAGAACCCTCTGCCATTTTACAACGAAATAGTTGCTTCGAGATCTCATATCTCTCAGTTCTGGCTTGGGCATCAAACAGCTCTCGAAGATGTAAAATGATCGATTGAGCATCCATATGCTTGTGCTATTTTTGCAACTCAGGAGTCATGGATGCCAGCATAATACATGATGCTGTATCACTATCCTCCTTGTGCCTCTTGTGGATAGCATGCTCATCAGCATGAGCATCTTAGGCTGCTGGAGGTGGAATAGGAGCATCTAGCACATAGAACAACTTTTCTGATTTGAGAACGATTCTCAAATTTCTTACATAGTATTGGTTTCCAAAATACTATGTAAGTTCAAGTTCATTGACATGATGCAAGTGACCTAGATGTAAAGATAGAGAGCATTAGCTACTTATATATGCACATGATATGAAAGTAATTAGAACTTTAATTAAACGCATTTTTACTCCACTATTTTATTCAAACCAATAGCCCCCACTACTGATTCAGGAAAGCTCGTTGGAAGCTTTTCTAGTGGACCGATATCCAAATTCCTCAAGAATAACCTTGGGTTTGCCCAACAAGCCACCATTGAGTTCATTGGTAGGTATCCAATACCAATTACATCATGTGTAACTACCAGATCATTGGGTGATTAATAGCTTTTAATCTTAAAGCCTTTTAGGCTACCCCAACTTTTCCTCTAAATTTCTTTATGCTTGAGTTTGCCCAACCGGGATAAAGAATTTAGTTAAACCCGACCCATTAATCAAGAATTTAATTCCATAACTTGAACATGCCCAATGTCAAGTAGTCTTGGGTTTGCCCAAGAACCTGGTCTTGAAAAAGGACTCTCGTTCTTACTATATTAACAGAAGGAATTAGGTTTAATATTTTTGGATGGATTTGTTCCTTTTAGTGATTTCGTTGAATGACATGCATAAAAATCAATAAATCACATAATTGATAATCATGGTAATAAAGAGATTACGTGGTATGGTTATGGACTTTACCCTAAATTAATTTCTTTGAGCCATAAAAGAAATTAATATAGTTAACCCTATGTGTTCATGCATGGTTTTAGTAGTAGGTCTTACCTCCTCGCCTTGTTTTGGTTGCCATCTCCAGAATAAAATAATTCTACTCCTATCTAACATATGTAAACTAATTATATAATTTCCTAAAGAGAGAAAACCTCGAGTTACATTCAAAGGGAGTTACATGAGAAGAAAATTACACAAGAATTCTAGAGAAGGCAGGACACGTAGGCCCTATTTCATAAAAACCAAAACTGTAAAAATGCATGAACAGATATAATTGGTTTTAGTCCATAACCATCCATCATGCCATTGACTATGCTTAAACAAAATAAACATATACTTTTATTATTCCAAAATCACTATTTTGGAAAAATAAAACAAATTCTAAAATCACCATTTTTGAGAATACATCAATTTTAGATTTTCAAAATCATTATTTTGAAGAACAAAATTGATTGTCTCAAAACTAATTTTGGGAAAATGCTTTTGGGTCCTGTGTCTCATCAAATGAGGTTTTTCCCTTTCAAAATTCTGTTCTAGATTTTTTTTTTTTAAATAGCTGAAAGTCGCAAACAGAGCAGAACCGGCGCTGGTTTGGAAGCCGGAGCCAGTGCCGGCTCTGTTCTGGTTTTCAAAAATTTTTATCTTCCAAAAACGATTTTTGGACATCGCGAACAGAATGGAACCGACGCTGGCTTGGAGGCCGGAGCCGGCGCCGCCTGTGTTCTGCAACAATGGTGGCGATTTTAAAAAAATCCAGAAACAATTTCTGGTGCTTTCTTCTTCTGCAAATTTTTAGTGAGAACAATTCTCAACAGTATTTTCTATTTTAAAGCTCTAAACAACAACCAATTTGTTAGTTTAAACAAAATCAAAACGGAAAATTAAGATGAAATGGAGAGCAACATCCATGTTGCAAGAAAACGTTTTTCTGCGAAAATTTTTTAGCACCAAAGAAAGCATCTTTTCGAAATACACTGTGACTATAACACAATCATATTGTGCTATGGACCCAACTCATAAAGATCGAAACGATTTCGACTCGAGTGAAAACGATTTTCACAACAAACAAAGACAAACACGAAAACAGCTTTTCATGCCAAAACAATGTCCGTAGACCACACATAGCATGTCTCTAATACCACAGTTGGGTATCTCAGGCTCGTATCCTATACGTCGCAGTGAAAAATAAAACGAGATACCCTTCCAGGACCCATCTATGCGTGGAAAACAAGACATAATGAGGGTAAAGGTAACAGCTTTTACCTTTGCGTGATCGTCCGAAGAACAAAATTTCTTTTTTAAGTTGAAGCGTGATCCAGCAATCCTCGTGATCAATCTCCACGTGAGTTGAACGTCTAACCACTATAATCACAGTGTGTGATTATCTCTAATAGTAATCCACACAGAGGTATACTCAAGCACCAAAATTTCTGTGCTGGCAAAAATTAATAGTGGCTAGGGTTTTTCTTTCAAGAAGAAAAACGAGAAAAAGAGAACAAATGAGAGAGAATCGTGTGTTATTCTGCTATCTTTGGCTGGATTTCGTGTGACTCAACATCAGCTAGGGTTCTCGGTTATATCATACATATATACCTAAAACCCTACTAAAATTGAGAATTCTAATCCTATTAAAATTCCCTAATTATAATTGAAAATATCAAGTTCTCACAATTACAACATAGACCACAAATTATAACTAATTATAATTTGTCCACAACAACTTCTCTTTCTCTCAATTAACCTCACAATGTTATCAAATAACACCTTGAGTATATAATCCTCTATTGTATGTGACCTATTAGGTTTCCCAGTCAGTTGGTAGAGAACATGAATTAATCCAAATGTCTTTGAGATTGATAATCCATAATTAATTAGAATTAATCCTATTAATTCTAATCAGGATTGGTTTATTAATTAATCAATTAATAAACCCATATACCCAGATCATGAGCGGTATCTAGCAACACATCATGACCACCCAAGAGTCCAGGAAGTCAAGTGGCTTGACATGAACCCTTCAATAACAAACTTCAGTGTAATTAACTTCTTTCACCATACAATATCTTATTCGGTTTGGAGTACGAAATTAGTGCCAACTCCCTTCAGAATTAATTCTGGCCTGAATACAATAGTACTTGTACCAGGAACCCACTACTCTAGAAGTGTATCAATTGGAACTGTTTCCAATACACAATCGCCTTGGCTAAGGACTTTTGAGTAGTAATTCCTACAAGTGGCCGTGAGATATTCGCCCCTACTATTAGGAGTGGTGAATCCTTTATTGACCCTCTCAACTACTTTCATTTACCTCACCATGTACCCAATATCAATCCTATAATCAGCCCTCGATCGAGCTCCGGAGATTGGAATCAAAGTACAAAACTCAGCAAACAAAGTACCTTGGAGATCTCAAGTCTAAGGATACTTGCACGTTTGCTATATTGAGATTATATCACTGGCACTAAATAGTTATCCATATGATTATCTCAAAGCTAGGTCATCCAATGAACTTATTCCATTAACAAGCATCCATGTGTTAACTATGAGTATCTCAAAACTCACGGTTATGAGAACCACCGCCTGATCAAATCAGGAAGTCTAACACATGCTAGTTTTAACGTATTAATAATGTCCTGTCTCATTAATACTATGACTAGGGACTATTTAAGTACTAACACCATCCAGTGTAGTAGGAATCTCATATTATGATCTCTATCATAATTTTCTTAACACAGTTGGGTACTAGGGATTTTATCTTACAGTTATATTACTTAAAGTAATCAAAAGAAACTGTAAGATAAATAATGCCTTTTATTAAAATAAAATGTGTCATATACAATGTACAAGTGATTGCCTCTAGGGCACAACACTAACACATACCTTTAATATTTACCAAATGCAGATTTCTCACAAGCATGGAAAATATCCCGAAACTCCTCATCATCTACATACAATTCCTTCACAAGTTCAAAACCAAGAAGTTTAGCATCCAAAATGTTTAGTATTGCATACCTTTGAGATAGTGCATCCGCTACTACATTTTCCTTACCCTTCTTGTATTGAATGACATAAGGAAATGTCCCAATAAACTTCATCCACCTTGCATGCCTTTTGTTCAAACTTTGTTGGCTTTTAAGGTGTTTAATGGTCTCATGATCAGTATAAATGACAAACTCTCTTGGTAAAAGATAGTGTTGCCAATATTCTAGGGTCCTCACTAAGGCAGGAAGCTTTTTATCATAGGTAGAGTAATTAAGGGCTGCCCTCGGACAATTTCTCACTAAAGTATGCAATGGGCTTTCTATCTTGGGTCAAGACCACACCTATTCCTACCCCACTTGCATCATACTCTATCTCAAATGTCTTCTGAAAGTTAAGAAGAATAAGAATTGGAGCTTGGCTCAATTTATTTTTAAGGGTTTGAAAGGCTTGTTGTTGGGCTTCCTCCCACCTAAATCCTTCTTTTTTCTTTACCATTTCCATTAGAGGGGCCGCTATGGTACTAAAATTTTAGATGAACCTCTTATAGAAGCTAGCTAGCCCATGAAAACTACGGACTTGGGTAATGGTGGTAGGGGTGGGCCATCTTAGATGGCTTTTACTTTTCCCTCATTAACCTTAACCCCTTTGGCACTCACAACATACCCATGGAATGTAATCCTCTCTAAACAAAAAGAGCACTTCTTAAGGTTAGCATATAATCTCTCCATTCGGAGGGCAACAAGCACACTTTGAATATGATTCAAATGATCCACATATGATTTGAAATAGATTAATATATCATCAAAGTATACAACAACAAATTTTCCAATGAATTCCCTCAAAACTTGGTGCATTAATCACATAAAAGTACAAAGAGCATTAGACAAGCTAATTAGCATGACAGGCCATTCATACAACCCTTGTTTTGTTTTAAAAGCCATTTTCCATTCATCCCCTTCTCTTATTCTAATTTGGTGGTAATCAGATTTCAAATCAATTTTAGAAAAAAATACATGCACCAAATAGCTCGTCAAGCAAGTCATTTAGCCTAGGAATGGGATAGCAATACTTTACCGTGATGTTGTTGATAGCGCGAAAATCCACGCACATATGCCATATCCTATCCTTTTTGGGCACCAAGAGAATCGGAACTGCATATGGGCTTATGCTCTCTCTCATATGTCCCTTCTCAAGTAATGCCTCTACTTGATTTTGCAATTCCTTGGACTCCTCCGGGTTACTTATATATGCCGATCAGTTGGGGATGATGGCTCCGGGCACAATGTCGATTTGATGCTCAATCCCTCTTATGGGTGGTGATCCTCCAGGAACCTTCTTTGGAAAAACATCTTCAAATTCTTGAAGAATAGCTACAACTTCATTAGGCAAAGACAATGTAGAATCATTAGTAAAGACATAAGAACCTTTGTATAAAAGAAGAATAACTGGTTCCTTAGCTTTTATTGCCTATATGACCTCACTTTCTTTTGCAAAGTAATTCATTCTTCTTTTACCTCTCATCTATTGTCCTTGCTCACTCCTATCCATGATCGTCAAAGGTACTTATTTGTCCATCCTCTCTCTCAACTCTTTTTCTTTCCTCTCTTGTTCTTTCCTCTCAATTTCTTATTTTTTGTTTGACATCTTGAGCTCCCTTCTTCTTTTCTTTCTCCTTCATGATTCTTTAATCTTTGTTCACCTCGCTAGAGGCCATGGGGGTAAGGATAAACTTAGTTCTCTCATTGAGTAGAGAATAAGTATTCTTCCTCACATCATGCTTTACATGCCTATCATATTACCAAGACCTCCTTAGAAGCAAATGAGCCATTTGCATGGGTACCACATCGCATAGCACATCATCCTTGTACTTTCCCATCTCAAAAGACACCAAAATTTGTTTGTTTACTCTCAATTCCCCGCTATCGTTCAACCATTGCAATTTGTAGGGAATAGGGTGTTTAATCTATTTCATGTCCAATTCTTTAACTAAGTTTGCACTAATCACGTTAGTGCAGCTCCCACTATCCATAATGACACTACAAGGGGTCTTATTGATTAGACACCTAGTATAGAAAATATTCTCTCTTTGTTGCTGATCTTGACGTTCAATGGCTTGTGAAAACAATGACCTTCTTGTGACTCCTACCAAAGAGTATTCTCGACCAACAACTTTCCCTTAATCACTTTCCTCTTCTCCATTTCCTCTTGGTCTCTTTGGTACCTTTCTCCCTCTTATTTTTCGTCAGTAGAATCCTCACCATAGGGATTAGTATATATCGTTCTTTTGCTTAGACACTCATAGGAAGTATGTCCATATCCAAGGCACTTGAAACACTTGATATCCCTATTCCTTTGTGGCCTTTTCATGGCTTATCTCTTGTCCTTGTTCAAACCTTCCCTAAGTTTCTAATCCTCCCTAGGCTTCCAATTCTCTCTAGATTTCCAACTCTCCCTTGGTTTGTTAAAGTCCCTTTGAAATGGCTAAGGGCTTCATCATTCTTAATTGGCATCTTGCTAGTAGTGTTGGGGTTTGGAAGTGGTGGTCTAACAAATATCCTCCTCTTTAATTATGTCTTAATCTTCATAGCGGCATGTACTATATCCTCCAATCGTTCGTAAGGGTGCAATTCTACCAAATTGGTAACTTCCCTATTTAATCCTCCCAAAAATCTTGCCCTTGTTGCCCTAGGATCCTCATTGATTTGAGCTCTCATCAATATTACTCTCATCTCTTTATGATAATATTCCACACTCTTGTTCCCTTGCTTGAGTGATTGGAGCCTTTGGTAAAGATCATTGTAGTAATGGTGTGGTATAAACCTAGCCCTTACCATATCTTTCAATAAATTCCAACTAGCCATGGTTTCCACTCCTATTTATCTCCTTTGTCTACTAACTTGCTCCCACCAAACTAAAGCATACTCCGAAAATCCCAAGATAGCCAACTTCACCTTTGACCTTTCACTATAGGTATGATTTTCTCGGAAGATCTCCATCTTACTCTCCTACTTGAAATATGCTTCGGGGTCACTCTTACCATAGAATGTGGACACTTTCAATTTAATGTGGTTCAACTCTGTTTCCTCATCATTTCCTTTTCTCCTACCTCCTCTATTGCCTTATCCTCTATTGTGTTCCCCAAAGGCTTCCACTTATTTCCCCTCATACCATTTACCAACTCCCTCAAACTCTCTTTGTAACCCCATTAGGTTATTTCCACCATTTCTTCCTTGACCCCTATCTCGTGCTCCTCTCATATCATGTTTTTCCCCTCTCATAGGAACTTATTGGAATCTCCCAATATAGTGTTATCCCACTATTCCCCTTGTTGGGCATTTAACGGAGGAGTATGGGCATCACTATCCCTCATCTTAGGACTAGGTACTTCAAATAGCTCTTGGCCTCTTCTTTGTGCGACAATAGAAGATTGCCCAAGATGATTTATCAATTCCCTTGTTATATTTTGAAACTTACTTTGCACAGTCCTCATCATAGCTTGCAAGTCATCATGCAAAACCCTAGTATCAATTTATTCTTCTTGAGGTCTACTAGGTCCACTTGGGTTAGGCCTAAAGATCTCTTGATCATGGGCCATGGTAGTGGAATATTTACTTATTTATACCTGCAAAACAAAGAGATTAGAAATAAAAATAGATTCTAACTTTGCTTCCTTGCGTGTAGGCTCTCAAAGGTTGGTCACTCCATGTTCGTGTTTGCTTTCTTAGGCTCTTTTAGTAATAGTTTCACCCTCTTGCATTTTTCTCAATACTCAAGCCGTTTTGTTCAATCCCAATTCTCCCCAATAGCTAAAGATTTAGTCCAACTTAGTGAATCACACAAATCAATGAATTTTTTTCAATTAGGGGTCTTAGGGGAATTTCAACAAATACTTGTTGGGCACCTCAAGTAAACAAGTTTTAATCAAGAATTTCAATGTGGACTTAATCAACACAAGAACAAACACTCATATGCACAAAGAAACACTTCTAAACAAGAAACAAACAAGAGTTAGCAAGAACAAAGAAACAAGAACAACTAGAACTAGGATTATGAAAAATAAGATGATCACAAGTGTGTTCTAGTAAAGTTGGGTTCAATGAGCATGGAATTCAACAATAGAGTGATATACTAAGTCTCAATATCCTATGGAATGAAAATTAAGAATGAAAGTTCCCAACTATAGCTAAAAGCATTCTCATAGAACATTTATCAGGCACCTTGGTTGCAATCCCGTCACTTAAGAACAACTAACATTTTCACCCATATTCAAGCCAATTTTCACCACAAACACAAGAAAACTTTGTTCCCAAGAATTATATTAATATCAAGAAGCAATTTCCCCAATGAAAATTCAAGGTATAATAAAGATTTCATGACCTTTTTGGAGTATGTTTTTGAGTTACGGGATTTCTCTTATTTTTCTTCAACTTTGTAGGGCTCTTTTTCTTGCTTCCGAGCTTTGAATCAAAGCTTTCCTTGCTCTGACACCAAAACTCTTTGATATAATCTTGAGTAGGCTTTTTCTTGGTGTTGTGGGTGGTTTAGTTGATTATGAGTTTAGCTCATCCCATGGGACCAAAACAGTGAATTTCTTGAGACAAAAAAGAGAAATTAAATTAACAACCTACCCTCTATCAAGCCCTTGAAGAACCAGGCTTCAAAGATCCTCAAGAATAGTAGAATGTTCTACTATAATCTCACCCTAATATCCTTGAAACAACAAAGCCACATAAGAACAAAAAAAGTAGAGAAAATAGGCACCTAAGTAATGGAATTCAAACAAACCTTAGAAGAGCAAAGCAACTAAGACCCATTGAAAGGAACTACATTAGATTATCCAAAAGATTTATAAATTCATTCATAAGGTGGACTAAGCCTTAAGCATGGTCTTGAACAAGATGAATAAGGAGACTAGGGCCTCTTAAGACTCTCTCTTCAAATTTGAATAAAGTGTGTAAATTGTCTTGTCAAATCATTAAAAGATGTATTTATACTACCCTAACCCTAGCTAAGTGATCCCTGAGGTTCTAATACAATTTAGGGCCTTAATAGGTCTTTACAAAACATTTAAAATAGAGAAAATTTGGAGAAAACATAAAAAACGCAAGGCAACTATCGACTGCCCAGGCTGGAGCCGGTGCCGGCTAGGGCTTCTACAACCGACGCCGATTACGCGCTGTTCTTCGGGCCGTCGGTGCAGGTTGATGCTAGCACTGGTTGTCTACTGGAAGGCTACCTTTTGGTCAAATTTCGTCCGTCTATGTTGCCGGCTTAAGTTCTTATTGGGGTCCTTCTTGGATAGTCAAGAAAATGAGCTCTTGGCTAGCTTTCTCAGCCTTTCAACCCTCTTCCATCCTTAAGCATGGTTTCATGAGCAATTAAAACTCATCTTGAAGCTTCTTGGTCCTAAATCTTGTTATCGGTCCTTGTCTTTGCACAGTCATGCCTCCCCCTCCATGATATTGACCTCCATGATGAAGTGGAGTCTCATCAGTTTTGGTGTTATAAAGTGTAGCAGTGAAGAATATAGGTTGAATATTGATGGTCTAGAGAGTTTGGGAGTGATTGGAGGTGTTTATGAGTGGTTTAGGCTTGAAGATGTGAAGTGTGTGTTCTTAGTGTTTTTGAGAGAGTTTGAGAGGAGATGAATTTCGTGTATGTTTGGGATTGTGATGGTCGAATGGCTTAGAATAGGAGGAGCTTTTGGTTATCCAAGAATGACAGAGAGAGTTTTAGATTTTTTTAAAATTCAAATTGAGAGAAAAGTGGAGTTGTTTGAGGTATTGGATTAGTCAAAAGTGTTTGCTCTTGGAAGGTTTCTTGTTTTTTAATAGTGTATGATTGAATTAGCTATGTTTCAACCAAAGGATGGAGAGTTGTTTTAGACATAAGGCTGGCTGAAAATAGCTATGAAATGGTAGAGGATTTCTTGGTTTTATCAATTAGCTAATGGAGTGTTTTAATAGAGTAAAATTTGAAATTTTAATTTGAAGAATGAACAAGTTTTAACAGAGTGAAGATAGGAGCTTTTTAAGGTATGATAATGGAGTCCTATTACTCAAGGTTGGTAGGGAAGCCAAGATGTTCAATTCAGGGATGTACAAGGTCCAAAATTTAGTGAGATTTTCTAAAGAATTTGGCCTTAGCATTGAAGAGACAAAGCTAGAAAAATTTCTGGAATTGAAGCTCAATAATACTTGGAATTGAAATGGTTTTGGTGTAGAAGTTTTGGTCCACTTTGGCACAATTTTGCAGCTGGATTTTATGGGTGTTTGAAGGTCTTTTAATGGTCGTTTTCTAGCCTTCATCTTGAAGAAGAATAGAGGAAGTTCCAGTTGTTCATATGTTCTAACGGGTGGCTTCAAGTTCATGATCAATATTGCTAGTTTGCTGGAAAAAATTTTCTAGTTTGGGATTATTTGTAATGCTCCGAAAATTCAAGGAATTTCTAGCATCCGCACATAAAATGATTGGTTTTCTTTTAAGAATTTGGTAGGAAAGCTTGCTGCAATTTTTGAAAACAGCCTTGAAGGAAATCTGGAGAATTTTCTAGATTTTTAACTAAAAAATGAACAAGATGAAGATGGAGTTTTGAATGAATTGCTATGGTGTTTTTTTCTTGGAACCTCTACCTATCTTTCCTCCTTACTTTCGGCCATCCCAATCCAACAAGAGCTGGGTTTTTTTTTTTTAATTCTTAGCTAGGGAATTATCTCAAATTTTTTATGATTAAAAAATGGATTAAAGAATTAATAGTAGTTTAAATTTCAAAGATGTTAGGACAAGGTTAGCAAAATTAATGGGGATAATAATTCTTCTAAAATTCTTTTTAGGACAAAACCACATGGTCAAAACATTACCATTGTGTCTTCCTTAAGACAACATTCCTATCATTAAGGAATATAAGAAAAATGAAAATTCAAACATGGCTAATATAAATATGAATAAAACGATGAGCTTTGAACTCAAGACCTTAGAGATTAATTCACAAAGCTCTAACTACTAAACCACACTAACCCTTGTTCTTATTTTCTCAACTAATATTCTTCTTATCTAAACCTCAAGCCATCTTCCTATTCTGACCCCAAGCAAAATTACCTTTTTACCATTTCTACCCAACAAGCACCAATGAATCATTTAACCTATAAACCATAATTTTAAGGCATGTAAAATCATTCAAAAGGTGTATTTTATGCATGATATACATCATATCCCCTATACTCTGGGGTAGGCTTTAGGTGGGGTTTTATATCCTCCCCTCCTTAAAAGAATTTCGTCCCGAAATTCAGGCATGCCTTTATCTCAAGTCAGGGAACTTCTACTTTAGCCATTCTTCCATTTCCCATGTGGCATCTTGACTGCCATGATGTTCCCATTGTACCTTCACCATAGGAATCTGCTTTTCTGGAGAGTCTTGATACTTCGGTCTAAAATTTTCATAGGTTGCTCCATGTAGCTTAAGTTAGGTTGCAATACCAATGGTTCATCATTCAAAACATGTCTAAGGTCAGCATTGTACTTCTTCAATTGAGACACAGGGAATACATCGTGTATTCCCGTCAACCACCCATCCAGCAAATCTAGTCAATACGCCACAAGTCCAATTCTTTCTTTTATCAAAAACGGTCCCAAATATCTCGGATTCAACTTCCCACCTTTTGGATGGTTCACAATTCTTCTATTCGGTGTCAACCTTAAGAACACACTGTCTCCTACTTGAAATTTCAACTCACTTCGTCTATTATTTGCATTACTCTTTTGTCAGCTCTGGGCCGCTTTCAACCTTTCTCTGATTATTTTTACATTATCTAATATTTCCTGAATGCAGACTTCTCCAGACTTGCTTATATGACCATCTTCCGACCAACTTTAGTATAGAGGTACTTAACACTTACATCCATACAATGCTTCATACGGAGCAATTGCAATTGAAGATTGGTAACCATTATTGTAAGCCAATTCTACATGCGGTACACATTCAATCCATTTATCCTCAAAATCCAGTACATAAGCCCTTAACATGTCTTCCAATATCTAAATAACCCTTTCTGACTGACCACCAGTTTGCAGATGTGCCGTTGTATTGAACTTTAGACTAGAACCCATTGATTCTTGAAACTTGCCCTAAAATCGGGATGTAAATCTCGGATCTCGGTTGGACACAATACTCTAAGGTACTCTATACAATCTGACTATTTCCCACATATAGGTTTGAGCTAACTTCTCCATTGAATCCCTTGCGTTTACCAGTATAAAATGTGCTGACTTGGTCAATCAAACTACCACTACTCATATGGCATCCTTTTTGGTCCTTGCCATAGGGTTTCTGGTAACGAAGTCCATGGTCACCTCTTCCCATTTCCACTCTGGTATCGGTAAAAGTTGCAACAATCCTACTGACTTTTTGTGATCCGCTTTAACTTTCTGACAAGTCAGACGCATGGAGACATACTTAACCCCGCTCTTCATCATTCAGGGCCACGAATAAGCCTTTTTCAGGTATTCATTTTTACCTCTCCCAGATGAATGGCGTTCTTGCTTTTATGCACCTCCTTCAAAATCCTATACTTCAGCTGATGCTCATCAAGTACACATAAACGATCTCAAAAATACATCACACCTATTTCATCCTGCCGAAAATCACTACCTTGCCGTTTAAGCTCTTTGTCCTTGAAAAGTTGAAATTCCGTATTACTTTGCTGAGCTTCGATGATTTCCCGCCTTAGGTCCAATATCAATCTCAGATTGCTAACAACAATCCTCTCTTCCTGCACTTTTGTCCTTCTATCCAACACTTCTTGGACTACTTGAATCTCTTACACTCTTAGTCTGGTCGTTTTGACTTTACGGCTTAGGGCATCAGCAACAACGTTAGCCTTTCCAGGGTAGTAGTTGATAGGATAACGATACATCCATCTCCGCTGCGTCAAATTCAAGTCCTTTTGGGTGAACATATATTCAGGCTCTTGTGATCGATAAACACTTCATACTTAGCTCCATACAAGTAATGCCGCCATTTCATTAAAGTAAATACAATGGCAGCCATCTCCAAATCATGCGTTGGATATTTGACTTCATGAGGCTTCAACTTTCAAGAGGCATAGGCTATTACCTTCCTATCCTACATTAATACTGCTCTCAAGCCTTCCTTTGAAGCATCAGTATACAGAGCATAAGGTTTATCTCCCTCTGGCAAACTCAGCACGGGTGCAATTATTAACCTCCGCTTCAACTTTTGGAAACTCTTTTCGCATTTCTCACTATAGGTAAAGGGTACGTCCTTTCTCAGCAATCAGGTCATAGGTGATGCTAGTATTGAGAACCCTCTAATAAGTCGCCGATAATAGTCGGCCAGTCTCAAGAAACTTCGAATCTCTGTGATGTTCTCTGGTTGCTTCCAATCTGAAACTGCTTCAACTTTTACTGGGTCCATATTGATTCCATCCTTGGTTACCACATAGCCAACGAACGATACATTATCTAGCCAAAATTCACACTTGCTAAATTTAGCATAAAGCTTGTGCTTTCTTTGCTTCTCCAATACCAGCTTCAAATGTTCTGCATGATCCTCTGAACTCGTAGAGTATATGAGTATATCGTCGATGAATACTACTACGAACTTATCCAAGTAGGGTTGGAAAACTCGATGAATCAAATCCATAAACACTGCTAGTGCATTTGTCATCCCAAAAGACATCACTACAAACTCATAATGACCATATCTTGTGTTGAAGTCCATCTTGGGTATATCCTCCTCCTTTATCTGCACTTGATAATATCCTTACCTCAAATCTAGTTTGGAATAACAACTGGAGCATTGTAATTGGTTGAACAGCTTGTCAATAAATGGTAGAGGATACTTATTCTTGATAGTCAAATTGTTCAACCCCCAGTAGTTGATACACAACCTCAATGTCTTGTCCTTCTTCTTCACGAATAGCACGTGCTAAGTCATATGTAATCTTATTTCACCAATTCCTCTAGTTGCTTTTTTAGTTCCTTCAAATCTGCCGGTGCCATCCGTTATAGGGTTCGAGATATAGGTTTCGCTCCTAGAATTAGATCAATGGTGGACTTAACTTCTCGGTTGGGAGGTAGAGAAATGAGTTCCATAGGAAACACGTTAGAAAAATCTCTTACCAACTCAATATCTTTGAGGGTGAACTGATCATTTGGCTTGTTTATCACATACGCCAAATATCCTTGACATCCTTGCTTTAACAATTTTTGGGCTTTTACTTTAGTTATCAAAAACTTCAACTCTTTTACCCGCTTGCCATTGAACTCTAGCATATTACATCCCAGTCTAATAAACTAGATGAACTTATTCTTATAGTCTACTTTAGCCCTGTGCTTAGCTAGCTAATCTATACAAAAAATCAAGTCATAGTCGACAATAGCTAAGACTACCAAATCTCCCTCCAAGCTCTCTTTCCTATTTCAATCTTATAATTTTGCAGATACTAATCCATTTGCACCATTTTCCCCAAGGGCCTACTCACCAATAAGGTAAAAGGTAGTTCTACTCCATTCCAACCCAAATGATATGCGCAATTCTTGTTTAAATAGGAATGGGTAGATCCAAAGTTTATCAATGCATTAATGGAACGACCTTGGATAGTAAACATACATTCTACCACTGCTGCATCTACTCTAACTTCCTCCCGATTAAGAGCGAAAACCTTCGTTTTCACTTGCGGCTTTTGAATTCCACTTACGGAGGCTCCTGCAGTATTGGTTCGACTGGTTCTCGCGGTCTGGGCCTGGTTTCCTTGCCCGATTCGAAAAAGTTTTGGGTAGGCATTTCGTAGATGAGTTAAATCTCCATAATTGTAGCATTTTCGCTTAGCTCCCTTGGACCAACAATTCTTCTCTCCATGACCCTTCTTCCCGCAATATCTGCACAATGGGAGATTATGTGCAAGACCAGCTGGTGTTGTTTGTGCTTGCTTCCCTCGGTTATGCCATTGCTAGATAGCAAGTCATTTATTAGGTTACTGTCTTTGAAAGGGTCTCAGTGGTTATCTTGGCAGTAAGAATGGTCTTGGTACCATCCTGCTTCGATCCTCATTCTCAGTTAAGGTCGCCATGTCCACTGCCCCCGAATAAGTTGTAGATAGAGATGGTGCCAAAGCCCTTCTCAACTCCTGCCTCAACTCTTTGACAAACTGCCTCGTTCAGTTCTGCTCGATATCTACTGGCCCTTTGTAGTATTTTGATAATTGCGTAAAGCGAGCAGCATACTGAGCCACAGTAATACTCCATTGCTTCAAATTCTGGAACTCGTCTTCCCTTTTCTCCACTATCCACTGAGGGATATATTCTGCTCTAAATACCTCAACAAAGTTAGCCTATGTCCAGTTTTGATCTATTATTTCCCAGTCATCTTGGACTCGCTGCCACCATGCCCGAGCTGGGCCCCTCAACCTAAATGCAGTAAATTTCACCATTCGCTTCTCAGGGTATAGGAGTGTGGCAAAGATGTCCTCCATTTGCTCCACCCACTGCTCTGCTTTCTGGTCTTGTTTGGCCTGTTCCAAGAAGATAAGAGGTTGAAACTTCAGAAACCTCTCCAGCACTTCATCTTCCTCCTTCGAATTCCTTCGCTTAGACAGGGTTTGTAGAATCTTTGTCATTTTGTAGAATGCTTGTGCCATAGTCATATTGACAGGATCTTCAGATCCCACTTCCTGCTCCGGTTCGTTCTCATTTCCCCGATTTGGCGATGACAGTTAAGTTGCATCAAACTCCAAAGTCGCAGGTTCTACCTCAGGAACCCCTCTGCTGGATGTTGTTGCACGACGCTTTGGCGCCATTCTAAACCATGCCCCCATATAATGAGTTTATGCATCAAAGTTTAAGACATTTAAATCGAGCATGCATTTATATTCAAACTTAAGCAAAAGAAAATTAAATGCAAGCTTTGCATAAGGAATTGCATTTTTCAAGATTAGAGTACACCAAGGTACTCTTATTTGCATAAATTTTGAAATAAAGCATTAAACATAAATGGACCCCGAGCACAGGATTTTATTGAAAGCTGTAAATAAAAACTTCTTAAGCATAGCAAAACTTAGCCCCCCTAATCCTCAACAGAATCTTCGGTGTCAGCATCATACAACCATTCTCTAGTATTCCTAGAAAAATCCATCCATGCACCATTCACGAACTCATAGTCCATTGGCTTCTTCCTGGGTCTCCTATAACTCTCTCCAGTTTCAATATGTTTGGGTGGGGGTATAAAAGAAGGTCTAAGTGGAGATTCATAGTCTATCTCTCCCGGGTCATCACTATCAGCAGTCCAGTCAATCACAGGACTAGGTGGGTATAGGACATACTCTACATCAATTTCTGTTGGATTGTATGCCCTCTTAGACTAGGTTTCTGATGTAAAATCGAATTATTTAATAAAAGAATTTATTTTCAGAAATTGTTTGTGAATTTACTTTTTGTTTTTGCACGATTTTCGTTTGGAACAGACCCATTGTGTTTAAATAAGTGATCCATGTGAATGGTGGTCTTTCACAGTAAGGTATGGATCACGGGTTATTTAACACATAAACATTTGTTCTTAACCTATTGATAAGACTGGGAACCTCATCATGTTTAGGTTATTATGTTATGAATTTCAAATGGGGAATGGCTTACCTTTAGCTAGTGGGTAGTCCACTCACCTCATGACATAAGTGTATTTCGAATACGTAGAACATGACCAGTAGTAGTGGTTTCTCAAAGTATTATATGGTAGAAACCTAGACTACTACCGCTACAACGTGGACTAGTACTCTACGACTTGAGTATGAGTTGGTGGTCTAGCGAAGCTGGAAGCATATACTTTGATTTGCTGTAGTTGAGGTTCTATCATAGGGCCAATATACTTGCATGTTGGGTATGTGTGACTAGTTAGTTAAGACAGACTTATACAAGATAGTTTCTGCACTATATCGCCCCTTGTGGTTGTCCGAATGGTCTAAATTATTCAGGGCCCTGGGAAACATGACTTGGATGTTTGCTTTAGGATAGCTCCCTTGGAAAGTGGAAACACTCCAGGAAGTCGTGGATCATTTGACTAGAAGCCTAAGGATGGTAGATGTCATTTAGAGGGGTGTTAGTACACTTCTTCCTCTCTAAATGTACGGCGATGTGTAGAGGGGTATTTTAGTCATTTCACCTGTAGGTCGGAGACTTTGCTAACGCAGCATTGTCCTTGGGGTCAATATTTCCTTATGGTGATATTATGAAATATTTAAAATGCAAAATACAACTATTTATATAGCAGGTGTATTTTGGTCATTTAAGCAGCCAAGGCGATGTGTCTTTTTGGTCCTCGGGATAGCCCGTAAGTCCTAACTATTTTTGGGTTGAGGAATTGGTCTCAGTTGAAGAGGATTTTATTTTATTTTGTTTTGTTTTATTTTATTCAGGAAGTCGAATTTATTATTGGACTGGAATAAAATAAATAAATAAATAAATAAAATAGGAGTTGAGAGAAATTAATTATCTAGTTTATTTGGTTAATTAATTATTCAGGGCCTAGGTCCAGTATTAATAATTAAGAAATTAACCTTGGCTTAAACTAGGGGAAATAATTAATGTTTAATTATTTATTAGGTTATTTATGTAAGCCCAAGAAATAAATAATTAAAGATTAATTATTATGGTTCATTTGGGCTCATTAATTATTTATTGGGTTACTTATGTAAGCCCAGAAAATAAATAATTAATATTTATTATTTTGGGCATTTTGGGTCCAAGAAGAATAATAAATATTTATCTGGCCCAATACCTTGGACCTTAGGGTTTTTTCCAGATACGGTTAAGAGGAGTTTAAGGTTAGGCCAAACTGTTTCTCAGGATAACATCCGGGTATTTTGAAATCCCGGGGAGATGTTTATCAGTGATTGAGAGACCTAGTTTAGGCGAAACCTAAAACAACTCTTTGAAAAGGAAAAACCCTAATTTTTCCTTTCCCAAGCCGCACACTCACGTGGGTCTCTCTCTCTCAAGGTCTCTCTCCTTCTTCTTTGTTTTCTCCTTGGATTTTGCTAACCAATAGCAGGTAAACCAAAGAGAATTGAGACCCTTCCTCTTCACCATAGTGTTCACCGACTAGAGGTTAGGCTGAGGAATATCCCGAGAGCTGGAGAGCTAAGCGTTAATGCAAACAAGACGAAGTCGAAGGCTAGCGGGTGTTCAACCGGAAGCTCCTTCAAGTGTGCAAAGCGAGGCGATTCCAGTCGTTCAATCCACTCTTACTCAACCTAGAAGGGTTAAGGAGTGCAAATGTATGATCTTCACGCTTTCGCATGGCCTTTATGGCTCGCGTTTAATTTTTTTTCTCTGTTTTTTTTTTCCCGTCCATGGCTCCCCTGTTCTGCGTTTTCCATCAATTTCCTCATCCTCACTATCGGTAACTAAGATTATTACAGGTATAGAATATGGCTCAATAATCTGAACCCCATCATCACTACACTCTTCCATGGGTATGACTGGTTGAGATGTGGGTTATGGTGTAGGTTATGGCACTGGTAAATCTTCAGCATTGATAAGGATTAGTGGATGCTATTGCTGCCCCTTCCTCACAGTTCTAATCATTCTAACCTTCCTACAACATAAACAAGTCAGATTAGTCAAAAGAATTTAACCCTAATAAAACAAAGCATATACTATTAATAATTACCTAAACCTAGTCTCTAATACCACTTGTAACACCCCATTGCCTATACGCCCATTGGGGCTAGAAATGTCGCTCCATAAGACAAGGGGTCTTTATAACTAGGAAGCACAAAATAAAAGAAATGAATAATTCAAAATTAAACTTATTACAACCCAAGCAATTCATGAACAAGTCCCAAAAAGAAAAAAATAAATGTCTGCTATAGTCTCTCAAATGAAATAGACAATTCTCTTGTTAATAACTTTCACATCAGGATTGACCTGAAAACATGATATGAAAGGTGGTAAGACATAAATCTCAATAAGCCCGTATATGCTTTGAGTGTTTTAGATAAAACAGTTCATGTATGTAAGTTGTGAAATTTTCGTAAATGAAAGTGTTGGCAAGCCTCAAATGAATTTCACAAATGAAGAGTGGTATTTTCCTTTCCAAAACATATATATGCACAATAAATACAACCACTCAAAAGAGGTAGCCACGGCACCACACTTTGTGCACCATGACAATATAACGATCAGAATGCCACACTTTGTGCATACTGACATAAGGTAGGTGTACGGCCTACTGAGTGCGCTACTCCTTAATCTCTACACCCAAACTTACCGGTTGTCCATTTCAGAAATACACAGTCCACTTGACTTAACTTGTTAGCTCGAACCGGTATGACCTACAGGACTGCCATCCTATTCGGGAAGGACTCACCCCTCAGAGGTGGCGATCTACTGAGAGACTTACCCTAACCTTTCAAAGACAAGTCTTAGCAGTCTACCCGTATTGAGTACTTAACGTTGACTGTCCCACTTGGGAGAAGAAATATCATACAATGATTCACTTGGAACAGCAACTATGGCATAAAAAATTCTTGCAAAGTTGTGTTCTTAGGAAAAGTTTAGCATTTTGTGTAAAATTGTTTGTTTAATTTTAAATGGTTTGCTTGACTGAAATGAAAAAGAAGATTGCCCATAATTGCCTTTACAGTACAAATGCTCATATACATTACGTTTGACTTGTCACGATAACTTCGGTTTTCAAATGGTTTCATGCAGGAACTTACCTGATCTTTTGCTCTTATTGAGTTCAAAAGTCTTCCAAGGTAATTCAGGTCAACCTAACCCCGCCTGGGGTAAACAGAAGGTATAAGATAACATTCAGATCATATTTGCCTTAAATAAATAATTCATAGGTCAACTAGCCACAACAATAACTAACTATTACCACAATGTCTTAAGCTTTAATACTAGTTGATAAAGTATTTTATAAAATAAAATTAGCTTGATAAGTTAAAATAAATGAGTGTAAAGTAATAATAGGTTATAGTTTCAAATAATAAGTAATGAAAAATATTGCTAATAAAAAAATTCGTGTTAAATAATGGATAATAATAAATCCTAAATAATATTGGAAAATAGTAATATTTAAATAGTATACTTAATTTTAATTAATAATTAATAGATAATAAATAACCAATAAAATTAATAATAAATGAATTATACTTAATTTTTAGTTAATAAATAATAAATTAATTTTAATATAACTAATATTTATGGGAATAGATAAAAAATTTAGTAAAGCTAACTAATATTATTAATATGGTCTACAAAGTCAGTTGATATTAATTAATTCCAATATTATATTATTTATATTTAATAAAAATATTTTATTTATATAACTAATAAAATAATAATATCTTAAATAATCTTCTATTTCAAACCTACATAATGTTTTTCAAAATTTGTAGATTAAATTGAATAATAGTACTAATTAAATTGATAGTAATAATGTTAGTAAAAATAATTCTTAGAATTAATAAAAATAGTTCTTACAATAATTTTCTATTATTAGAAAAGATCTATGAACATATTCTGACATAATAAAAAATATGTTAATCTATCCATGAATATAGACTTGAATTAATATATACTACAACATGGATGATATTCTACTAGGCATACTATTATCTATGTTTTTATTGAAAAATAATGTCATGAAGGCCTAATGGTGGCATAATGTCTAAAATGCATCAAAACATCTATAAATCTCTTTAATCATGATGAACATATAGTGATTCTAAAGCAAAATCCATAAGGCACAACATTCCTTCCAATTCTCATGTCTTAACTCCATCCCTTTCACCCACATACATATCCTCAACCCCTACTTTATGCAATCATCGTATCAACATCTAAGAGTCTTGATTCTAAGAATTAAAGAGGAGACTAAGAAAGAAATACTTGATTGATGCTCATTTGATGAAGGATTCTCCTTGCTTAGTGAAGATCCTTGAGTACTTGATGGCCTTTAGTGGTCCGAAAGTAGTCCATGGTTATCATCAACATTTTGGCCACGAGAGGGTGAGAGTGTGAGAGAGGAAGGAACAAGAATAGAAGAGGAATATAGAAGTTGAATAGAAGATGAAGAACAAGAAGATTGTTCTTATTTTACCTTTTTGGTGTTCTTCGAATATTCAACAAAAAAGGATGGTTTGATCCATTTGAAAGTTCAACTTTGTGTGTTTTGATGTTATAAAGTGCAGCAATGAAGAATATGGGTTGAATATTGATGGTCTAGAGAGTTTGGGAGTAATTAGAGGTTTTTAGGAGTGGTTTAGGCTTGAAGATGTGAAGTGTGTGTTCTTAGTGTCCTTGGTTTTGTTTGAGAGAGTTTGAGAGGAGATGAATTTCGTGTGTGTTTGAGATTGTGATAGCTGAATGGCTTAGACTAGGAGAAGCTATTGGTTATCCAAGAATGAGAGAGAGACAGTTTCATATTTTTTTTAAATTCAAATTGAGAGAAAAAGTGGAGTTGTTTGAGGTATAGGATTAGTTAATGGTGTTTGCTCATGGAAGGTTTCTTGTTCATCAATGGTGTATGGCTGAATTAGCTATGCTTCAACCAAAGGATGGAGAGTTGTTTTAGACTTAAGGCATGCCAAAAATAGCTATGAAATGGCAAAGGATTTTCTGGTTTTTTTGAAATTCTAAGCTAGGGAATTATCTTAGAGTTTTTATGATTAAAAAATGGATCAAAGAATAAAGAGTAGTTTAAATTTCAAAGATGTTAGGATAAGGTTAGCAAACTTAACAGGGACAATAATTCTTTTAGAATTCTTTTTAGGACAAGACCACATGGTCAAAACATTACCACTGTGTCTTCCTTAAGATAACATTCCTATCTTTAAGGAATATTAGGAAAATGAAAATTCAAGCATGGCTTATATGAATATGAATAAAATGATGGGATTTGAACTCAAGACCTTAGAGATTAATTTATAAAGCTCTAACAACTTAACCACACTAACTCTTGTTCTTATTTTCTCAACTAAATATTCTTCTTATCTATACCTCAAGCCATCTTTCTATTTCAACCCTAAGCTAAATTACCTTTTTACCCTTTCTACCCAACATGTACAAATAAATCATTTAACCTATAATCCACAATTCTAAAGCATGTAAAATCATTCAAAATGTATGTTTTACGCATGATGACATGATATACATCCCACTCCCCTTACTCTAGGGTTGGCTTTAGGTGGGGTTTCACAGGAGAGGTTTTGAAGTCGTCTCCGACCATCAAGAATAAGATCTTAGTAGATATGATGAGGCCATTATTGATGTTAATGAGGACAAATAGAAAATCGCAATGGATGCTGAGATTGAATCTATTTACATCAATCAAGTCTGGAATCTTTTTGCTGCACCTGAATGGATTAAAACCATAAGGTGTAAGTAGATATACAAGAGAAAGAGAGGTGTGGATGGAAAATTCAAAACCTTTAAAACAAGGTTGGTCGCAAAATGTTATACTTAAAAAGAAGGGATTGAATATGTGGATGCCTTTTTATCTATTTCTATGCAAAGTCCATACGTATTCTCTTGGCCATTGCCTGTCACGATGACTATAGATATAGTAAATGGATGTTAAGAAAACTTTTCTTAACAGCTATCTTAGTGAAAACATCTATATGTCCAAGCTTGAAGGCTTTATTACGAAAGGTCAAGAACATATAGTCTGCATGCTTAAGAAAACCATTTATAGACTTAAGAAAACATTATGAGCATAGAACATGCATTTTGATGACACTGTAAAGTCTTATAGTTTCATACAAAATGTGGACGAACTATGTGTATATAGAAAATCAGATGGGAATAATGTGTCTTTTATGGTACTTTATGTAAATAACATTCTACTCATTGAAAAAGATATAGGGACTTTGCCATCTATAAAATTTTGGCAATCAAGTCGATTTAGTATGAAGAATATGGGAGAAGCTAGCTAGATTCTTGTTATTAAGCTTCTTAGATATAGGAATCAAAGAATGTTAGGCTTATCCCAATCAACTTATATTAACAAGATACTGGGTAGGTTTAGCATAGATCAATGTAAGGGGCAATCATATCCTTTAGGTACGGATTGAGTTTATCTTCAAAGTAGTGTCCTAGGACACAGGAAGAAAATGAGAGGATGAGTACGATTCCCTATACTTCGGTAATAGGAAGTCTCATGTATGCTATACTTTGTACTAGGCCAGATATCTACTTTACAGTAGGCATGGTTAGTAGGTATCAGTCAAATCCTGGCGAAGAACATTGGCAAGCTGTGAAGCATACACTTAAGTACCTAAAGGGAATGAAGGATTATATTATAGTTTATAGAGTTGATTACTTAGTTCCAATCAGTTATACTAACTCAGACTTTCAGGCGTATAAAGATGAAAGAAAATTCACTAGTAGATATGTCCTCACTTTGTTTGGAGGGGATATTTCATAAAGGAGTGTCCAGCAATCTTGCATTGTAGATTCTACCATAGAAGCTAAGCATGTGGCAGCTACAGAAGCTTCTAAAGAAGTGGTTCGGCTCCGAAAGTTCCTCACAAAACTTGAAGTTGTGCTACATATGGACAAAGGATGTGTGTTTTTTAGGGTAGAAAATATTATCAATAAAGTCTACAATAAAAAAAGCTTTAATTAAAATGCTAAGCACTAAAACCAGATATACGGACAAGTATACCCATCATATAGTATAGGGAATAGCAAGTATCGAATCCACAGAAACTTAGGCCCTCACCGTACTTTACCCAAATCTTTGTGGTTTAGCTAATAAAATAAGAAGAGATAAATTCAACAATAACCTAATATACTTGACAAAAAGTTAAGTCACACAACAAAAGTCACACGGATAATGAAAAAGTGAGAATAAGGAGAAAAAACATGTAAATAGATATAAATCCTTGAATACACAATAATGATTAACTCTCTATTCCTTCAATTAATTATTTTCTTGGCATCAAGAAGGATTAAAGTAGACCCACTTCATTTGCAATTTATGGAATCACTATCTTCTAGTTAAATTAGTGAATATATTCTATCTCGACCAATTTACCCAAAAGATGCATTAAAATCAGTCCTTACACAACTCCTTATATTCTAGGTGATTTGAAACATGAAAATAGCCACTGAATATACATTCTAGCAATCATCAACCAATCTTTGATTACTTAGTCTTTACCCTTAACCACTTTTTCAAGTAAGCTAACAATAACTAGTATTGAATTAATTAGTTGGCCATTCTCTTCTAACATCATTTTGTAAGTTAATTTGAAGAGAACTAATCGATCCAACAAGATGTTATGCTCAAGTAATCAAATATCAAGAATAGCAATAACTTGATCAAAGAACTAAAATCAAAATAAAATCATGAATCCAAAAGAATATCATCTAAAAACAATTAAAACATTAATATCAAATTGTTAATAAATTACAAAGAAACGGAAAGGAAGTCATTCACAGGCAAGTAAGATCCTTTCTTCCTCCTTGAAACCTTCTTGATCAACCCTCTCTACTTCTCCAAGAATTCTCCCTGATCCTCCTAAATCTTGGTGTTTCTCTAGGAGTTTTCTAAAGATATTATGTTGATGAATCAAAAACTAGGAGAACTAGTTTGTACAATGTTATTTTCTTATATTTATAGGAGTTCTAATTGCCAAAAAGTGTGTATAAGAGTCCTAAATCGATCCCAAATCAGTTCCAAAAGAATCCTTATGGAATTTGCTAAAATCTGCTCAAAATACGAAATTTACTGCTTTAACCTCGACAGCACCCGGCACTAGGTTAGGAAGAACACCCACTACCTAGTTCTTCCTAAAATGCTTTCGAAACTTCTTTGTTCTACTCTATTCCTCCAAAAGTAACCCCCATCCGGCTCAAGTTGACCACTTGGTGCCGTGTCAACCCTGTTCGGTTCGATTTTTGGCATATTTGACCATATTCTGCATAAAATTATCAAAATACCTTTCCAAAGGTAAAACATAAAATAAGAAGGAATATAACTAGTTATTATATCAAAAGTATCATAAAAATAAGCTCAAATGATTAGGAAAATATAGGTGAATTTAGTTCCTATCACATTCTCCCACGGTTAAGCTTTTCTTGTCCTCAAGCAAACAAGAATTAAAATAACACAAATGGCTTAAGATAAAATAGTTTTTCAACTTATCCTTAGCAAATTCATCCATAATAAAGGAATAATCTTTTTCCAAACTCAAATACAAACTTACCATTCATTCAAACCTTTTAAAACCTTTCAAACTCATGTATTAAATTAAACAATCCTATACCATCAAAGTTAAGTTAAATAAGCTTATATCTAGTACAATAAAATCATCAGAAAAATATAGATAACATAAATTGTACAAGTCAAGCTATTTAGCCAATTCCAGCATTATAAACTCAAGTTTACACACCTCAAATTAGTGAAACAAGGAAATACTCCACTCCATTCTTTCTCTGACTTAGGGAATTGATGGCTTCAAGTGAATGGATTTCACTTCACGCACCGTATTGGCCCCCTTATATTCATTATTTTTTCTGCAATTTTCTTTTTCCTTCTTGCCTTTTTACCTTTTTGCCTTTGGGATTGCCTCAAGAGAGTGCACCAAACAATACTTGCTACTTCTCTCCATATTAACTCCCTTTCCAGCAAAAGGTCTTCAATAAAATTTTAAAAATGAGAGCAATTTTTTTTCAACTCAATTCTTTTTTTTCAACTCACAATTGGTTCTTTCCATGAAATTTTTTTTTCCTCACCTTTCTTATTCACAGCTCAAAGTCAGGCAAACTTTAAATCTATAATACAAGAATTATTCAACAACTCTTCCTATATTCATCACATCATCCATATTTAAACTCAAAGAATAAAACAAAACTCAAATACCAAATAGAAATAAGATTAACTGAAATTCTAAAGACTTAGTAAAATCCAACTTAATACACAATTTTACCTTTTAAACAAAAATCCACCCATAATGAACGAAAAAAAATCCATACCTCAAGTTGAAAAGAAAACCACAACTCCATTATAGATAAATAAACCCAATTTAGCTCCAAAATTTCCAAACTAAATTTTCAAATTTATCAAAATTTTCAACAAAATTATTTGATACCATGAAAACACCAAGATAATTGATAAAAAGCTGGACAAAGAATTTTACCAAACCACTCCCCTACACTTAAACTGGACAATGTCCTCATTGGCAAAAAATTAACGCAAGAAAGTACCTCTAAAGGAACCAAAAATGATAAAATGAGGTATAGAGTTAAGTAATACTCTCTAAGTGCACGAATCTCTAATAAATATTAAAGCTTGGAAGAAAGAATAGAGTAGGTTCCAAGAAGACGTTATTCCTACTTGCAAAAGAAAACACACATAAAAGTACAAAGAAAATAATAACCAAAATAAAACAGACCACACATAAGACATAAGAATGCAAAATACTACTGGAAAGCCTAAAAAAACAAATAAAAACTAAGACTCACTATGCCACACTTAAGATGGGGCATAGGCTCCTTATTATTAGGGTAAAAGATACTTAACAAAACCAAATACAAAACAAAGATACAAACTCTTTCCACTCATCATGCTTCCTCTTCAAACCACTATAAAAGAAATTAATGCTTATTGATAAAGGTAGACATGATGAAAGTAGAAATAAGATAGGGTTTTGAAAAATGAAGGGTTCATAGAAAATATTAGTTACGATGGATGTAAATGTAGCATCCCCATTCCGTAGCACCTCTTTAGACATACAAATCAAGTTGCCAGCCTATAAATGTAATTTATAGCTGAAAAGTGTATAAACATTAGAATTGCCACTTATCTCTTCAAAAGATTTGTTAGAATGTAAACTCCCATTCGAACCTAGTAATGTAGATTTTAAAGATGGAATCAAGAAATTCTTACTTTCTGAATCATGTCCTACAAAAACTAAGTTACCTCCCTTTGAATGGAGTGAAGGGTAGAAATTACCATAATTTTCTAAAGACTTCTTATGATGTGGCACTGAAAGATCCTACTACTTGACGCATGGTAAGTTTAACACATCATCAATGGTATCATTAGGCTCTATGTGTGAAGAGGTATGTATAAATTCATGTGCAAAGAAAAATTAGAAATATGAGAAATATAATAGAATCAAAAATTTTCCCCACCACAATGGGCAATTGTTCCTCATATCCTTTCTCTTCTCCTTGGGGGTCCTCTTATGCAAGTGTACGGGCCTTTATGTCATCTTCAACCAACTTGGGTACTTGTGTTTGTTGAAGGATCATTCATTGGGAACATTCATCTTTATACTTAAGGAATGAATTGGTGTTAGTGACAAAAGAATTCACATCATTGTAAATCTGAGCTTGCAAATTTGCCAAATTCTCATCATTGTGGCTCCCTTGCATTTGTGTCTATGGCACATATATCCCTATAGCTGATTTTCCATGATGATTATTTTAACGTCGCACTCAAAGAAAGACAAAGATTAAATTGAAAAGAAAAATAAAATAAGTAAAAATTCAAACAAATCAAAGACAAAAGCCTATACTAATAAAAAGATGAAAATATTCACAAAGTACCTAAAAAAAGGTAGGGTATTCACAAATATAACAAAGGTTAAATCAACAAGACTCGAGTGTTTCTGATAGTGCCCATCCTCGCCAACGATGCCACAAACTTGATGTGTTTTTTTTAGTGCAAAAAATATTATCAACAAAGTCCACAATCAATCAAGCTATAATTAAAATGCTAACCACTAAAATCACACATATGGGCAAGTATACCCATCATATAGTACAGGGAATAGCAAGTATTGAACCCACATGAACTTAGCCTTCGACCTTACTTTACCCAAATCTTTATTGTTTAGCTAATAAAATAAGAAGAGATAAATAAAATACTAACCTAATACTCTTGAGAAAAAAGTTAAGTCAAACAAGAAAAGTTATAAGGATAATCAAGAAGTGAGAACAAGGGAAAAAAAAAAACATGTAAATAGATTGAAATCCTTGAATACACAATAATGATTAACTAGTTATTCTCTCAATTAATTATTGTCTTGGCATAATAAAGGATTAAAGTAGACCCATTTCGTTTGCAATCCATAGGATTACTATCTTCTAGTTAAAATGTGAACTTATTCTATCTCAATCAATTTACCCAAAAGATGCATTAAAATCAATGTTTACAGAAATTCCTATATTCAATCAATGTTTCCTAAAACATAAAATTAGCCAGTGAATCTATATTCCAGCAATCATCAACCAATGTTTCATTACTTAGCCTTAACACTTAACCATTTTTTCAAGAAAGCTAAGAAATAACTAGTATTGAATTAATTAGTTGGCCATTTTCTCCTAACATCATTTTGCAAGTCAATTAGAAAAGAACTAATCAATCTAACAAGATATTATGCTCCAGTAATCATATACCAAGAATAGAAATAAATTAATTAAAGAACTAAAATCAATACAAAATCATAAATCCAAAAGAATATAATCTAAAGATAATTAAAACATTAATATCAAATTGTCAATAAATTACAAAGAAAAGGAAAAGATATTACTCATAGATAAGCAAGATCCTTTCTTCATCCTTAAAACCTTCTGGATCAACCTCCTCTTCTTATCCAATAATTCTCTTTGTTCCTCCTAAATCTTGGTGTTTATCTAGGAGTTTTCTAAAGATATTATATTGAATAATTGAAAACTATGAAAACTTATTTGTACGATGTTATTCTCTTGTATTTACAGGAGTTCTAATTGCCAAAAATTATGTACAAGAGTCCTAACTCGATCTCAAATAAGTTCCCAAAAGAATCCTTTTGGAATTTGCCAAAATCTGCTCAAAATATGAAACTCGCTTCCTTAACCCTAGCAACACCCGATGCCAGTTTAGGAAGAACACTAGGCGCCAGGTCCTTCCTGAAGCACTACTTGATAACAGTAACACCCGATGCCAGGTTTGGATGAACACTTGGCACCGGGTCCTTCTTAAAATGCTTCCTAAACTCCTCTATTCTCCTTTGTTCTTCTAGAAGTAACCCCTGGCTAGCTCAGATAGACCACCCGGCATCGGGTCAATACTATTTGGCCTGATTTTTGGCATTTTTCACCATATTCTACATAAAATCATCAAAATACCTTTTCAAAGGGAAAATATTAAATAGGGAGGAATATGACTAGTTATTACATCAAAAGTATCACAAAAGAACTTTAAATAACTAGGAAAATATAGGTGAATTTATCCATCGTCAATAGGCCCATAACAACATATTATAACAATTGTGGAGCTGCTTCACAATGTAGGGAGCAAAGAAACCATCAGAAGGGCAAGCACATTGAAAGGAAGTATTGGTTGATCCGAGAGTTGATCAAGAAATAAGAGATATTAGTTGATTAAATTTCCTCATTGAAGAATCTGGCAGACCCATTTACTAAGCCTTTGACAGAGAAGGTGTTCAAAAGACACTTAGACGTCATAGGGATAGGTGCAGATGGACTATTATAGTCCATTTAGTGCAAATAGGAGATTGTTAGATTATATGCCCAAAATGTACTATGTATTTTAGTATTTTGGAAATTAATAAAAGTTTCATTCATTAATGGTTGTTTGATTACATATATAGGCACATTAAAGGTCTAAGTGTGTTAATAAGTAATCTATGTGATTGCGTCATGCTTTCACAGTAAGATGTAGATTATGGGCTACTAACATATAAGTAAAAAAAAATTATTCTTGATCAATTGGTGAAGCTAGACACTTTATCAAGGTTTAGATCATTACATTGTGGTTTCTAAATGGGGAATGGTTTACCTTTAACCAGTGAGTAATCCACTCGCACCAAAAGTGTAAGCGTATCTGAAATATGTAGAATAGGACCACGCCTTAATAATCTTTAGTAAAGTACTAAAATAAATAAAAATTGGCTTATCACAGCTATTGCATGGACGAGTACCCTAGGACTTGAATATAAGTTGATAGTCTAGTGAAGCTAGACTTGTACACTTTGATGTATGTTGGGTGGGGTCTTATTAAAAAGCCAATAACCTTGTACGTTAGGTGTATGACTGTAGTTAATTAACACGGACTTATACAATAGAGTTTCTATACTTCATTACGTGAAGGAACCACCCCTTTGTGATTGTCTGGGATAAACTAATAATCCAGGCTCTTGAAAAACATGACTAAATATGTACACTTTTGGGTTGCCTCCTGTGATAAGTGGATAAGTGCTGGAAGTCGTAGATTATCATACTAGTTATCGAAAGATGGTAGATGTCATTGAGAAATGTGTTAGTACTATTTTACTATCTCCATGTCAAGTGTTACGTAGAGGGGTATTTTGTCATTTCACCTATAGGTTAAAGACATTGCACTTGCAATACTATTCTCGGGATTAGTATTTTCATATGGTGATAAATGAAATATTTAAAATAATTCAAATACATCTATTTGTTAGCATAGGTATTTTGGTCATTTTAGTAGACAAGAATAATATGTCTTTTGGTCCCTATAGTAGCTCAAATAACCCTAGAAAATTATTTACTATATGGGCTTATTAGGTTAATTTATTATTGGAAGAATTATTCTAGGAGTCCAATTAATTATTTATCCAGATAGAATATTTAATTAGACCAATTTAATTAATTATGTTATTAATTAATTACCTTTTGTAATTTTAAATTGTGCCTAAGTAGTCTAATTAATTAATAAAAAACTAATTTAATTAATTGGTTTATTAATTAATTATCTTAGGTAATTTTTTATTGAGTCCAAGAAGATTAATTAATTAATAAGAGAGCTATTTAATTAGTTATTGGACCAATTAATAGAGTATGGCCCATCAATGTTTTTGATAGAAGCTGTCTTGCAAAAGGAAAAAAAAAAAGAGAAAAAAAAGTAAAAGAGGAAAAAGGAAACGAAAGAAATATAGGTGGCTGATTTTGTTTCTAAAATGAAAAGTATAGCTAAAATTATAAATGTAGGCATCTCGTGTGCCATAAAAAGTGTTGACCGAATCAAATTAAGTAATAGTGCTTTCACTTTTTCTAGTAAAAGAAAAAATATCCACTGGTTTTTTTGGGTTTTGTTTCCTTCATTTTTTTCTTAACGTTTAGCTCTTCTGTTTTGTTCTAATTTTCTTCACCCTAATTCTACTTTTACCAGAAAAGGTCCATAATGGTTAGAGAATACTCTAGAAGGCCAAGAGCTAGCAAACATGGTAAGTATTTGATGCGAATGAGCCGATGGTTAGCTGGTGTCCCTACGGAACAAGTAAACATTCCTATTCAACAAGCACCATCGAACCCGAATTCGACTTCGGTTATTAAAGTTAATTGCCATAGAAGTAAATATTCCTAGACTTTAGCTCGAGAAAATTTTTAATTTGCTGTCTTCCATTGCGTATTAATTTTTCCCGCAATCCTTCAGAAGCTTGAAGACGTGAGACTATAGGCTTCCCAAGTGTTATCTTTCAATCTTTCCCTTATTCATTCTTATTTCCAAGTTGTTTATGTTTTTAGTTTCCTTTTGTATTCAAACAATTAAGATTTTGTCCTATGTTTTATTGTTAATTTTGATACTTTGAGATTCATTTATTAAAGATATTGTATTTGATCATATTAAGATTACCTCTTGAGTATTCATGCAATTCTTGATTTCAATCTTATCTATTATGTTGGGTTAATTGTATATGGTTAACAATCTTTTAATTCACATATAGTTGTTTTACTAAGATAATTGATCTCTTGATTAAATTGTCTAAGTAGAACCTATCGGCTTAGTTTTGTTTTGAGTTTAACTAGCTATACTAAGTTAATATGGAATTGTGTGATAATTAAGTGTATATTTTCGAGGTTAACAAAGTATGTAACTTGATATTGTGATGCCTTGTGAATTATCAACTTTGTTGTTAATTTATGACAACTGATTAATAGAACTTTTAATGTCTTTAAGAAAAGATTGATCAATTTGGCATATATAAAAAATAAAGTTAGGGATTTTAACTTATTGGTTAAGTAAAGGTTAATCCACTTTTGCAAGGATAGAAATTTAATTTGTTAACACTAGTTCCAAAAACAAATTGCTCAAAGTAATCCAATCAATGAAAAGTTTCTATGTTAATTTCATGACATGTGCTTAAAACGTTGGTAGTTTCTTAATTAGTCTTGAAGTTTCCTAATTTTTTTTTGTTTGTTTCATATTTTTTTTATTGTTTCTTATTTGTCAGGAATAGGATTTGATAGTTTCTTAATTTTATTGATTCCTAATTTGATTTTTTCCCATCTTTTGTAAATACTTGTATTTAATTCATCATTAGATCTAATTAGGATAAGTGTTCATGAGATGATTTCATATGAATGAAAGTAGTTGTTTTTCTTATTAAGTGTACTTCTCATGTAATACCCCGTATTCAAGTAGGAATCTTGCAGCAATGTTGGTCAAGCATTATTATGTTTTTCTTATTATGTTATTTTGTGCCCTAGCCTTTTCTTGCTGAGTAATTGTTTATTTGAATGATATTTTCTTATTAGATGTTTGATGCTAATGTGCAATGTGTTAGGACATAATTAGTTGTTGCCTAAATTATTGAGTAGAGAAAATTTTGTCATACATTATTTTTATGTAAAAAACTAAAAATAAAATATATATCTCTATCTTATATATATTTCAATAAGATAAATTACATTTTTATAAGAAATAAATTATCTTTTTTATAAAGAAATATAATATTTTAAGTAATAATTTATTTATTTATTTATTCTCACTAGCATTATTATTATTTTATATGGCCTTACATATGTTAGCTAGGAAACATATTTCCTATTCAATTGCCAAATTTAATTCATGCCATGAACATGAATTATTAATAATATTCATATTCATATTATTATTATTGTTGTGTTTTTGTTGTTGTTGTTGTCTAGATATAGTATATTTTATATTTGTTATATCTATTTACGTGAGGAAGAAAATTCTAATTTGAATTCTTCTATTTTAAAAATAGGAAGAAAATTGCTATTTGAACACCTAGTTGGTGGGTCCTATATCCTTTATAAAGTTTATGCAAGATGTACATATATGGGACTCACTACTTTTTATAAATATTTATTTTTTGTATTAATAAATATATATATATTGATAATTATTTATTTATTTACTACTACAATGTTCTAAACATTTCTAAAACTCTTCAAAAGCTTCTATATTGTTCTACTCATGGTGAGTCACCACAGCATTAAATTAACTAGTGTATTCATCATATGATTCATCACCTAAAGCTTATCATGTAAGCTTCCTAAACTTCTACAAATTGGAAATTAAATGGAAGGTTAGAAAGTTGGAAAACTTAAGAGAGAAAGCAAGAAGAGAGTTGCTAAAATTAAGGGAGAGAAAAATAAGAGAAGAGAGAGAGAGAGAGAGAGAGAGAGAGAGAGAGCGGGGGGGGGGGGGGAATAAGGAAAGAAGAATTAGAAGAAATCACTTAGAAGGTATATATATTCCTGAGCTAGCATATATCTTGCTTAAATAGAAATTGATATATAAAGATTGTTGTTGTGTTAATAGAATTAATTGCTACTAAGTCACTAGTATGTGGTATTTTGTTGCATGCTATGTGATTATTATTAGTAGTTTGATTATAATGATTTTATTAAATAAATGATTATAAATTATATATAATTATTTATATATAATATATATACATATATATTGAGTATTTATATATGTTTAGCTGATTAAATAAAACGTATATATTGTATATATATATATTATATAGTATATGAGCATGTTATATATGTGCATATCTGAATAATATAATAAATATTATTGTGTTGATTATATTTATAGCTATTCATTTGAAATAAGATGATAGCCTAAATAATAATATTTAGGTGTTTGGTCTTATGACATATGCTATGTCCATGTTATGTGATAATTGTGGTGTTGTTGATTGATGACCATGACGTGAGTATGATATAACATATGTGGTAGGGAAGAGCTAGTGAAATAGTATGAGTACTTAAGTAGTCTACTTAAGTAGTATTTATGGAGAGGAATTATGTGATTTATATAGACGATAGAAATTGATATATGTTCGGCCTATGTGATAGATCTCATAGGAGGCCAAGGGGTGAAACACTGGGCATAGGATCAATCGCTTTTCTATTTTTTATTAGGACTAAACTTAAGTCCCCACATCTATGCAACATTCTCAGTAAAGCTCTATTATGAGAAAAATATTATAAAGCATGTTAGTTTATTTTATTGAAAATATTATGAATCATTTGGAAGCATAAATGATTATGCACTATTTAAGCATGTTTTATTGTGATAAGTCATACCCATATGATGAAATGGTTTGGATACCCAACATGAATTTCATTAAGCAATTTATGATCTCATTTCATGCATAAATGTTGTGAAAGCCATAGCATGAGAAAATGATTTAATGAAATATTGGAACAAAGTCATTTCGAAAAAACTAATATCTTCAGAATGGAAAATGTTTTGGAAATGATTGGGCTGTGGAAATATTGAGATATTGTAGTAAGCTCTAAAATAATGTGATCCTTAAGTACTTAAAGAGACTTTACACCTATACAAATTTACGTGGGTTTGAGAATGTTGTCCAGTTGGTGGCCACCTCCGTGCTGTGATCTCTTATTTCATGGGGTGTCAATATTTGATGTTTATTCATTCTTAGCTAGTAACATGTTATCCAAAGTTAGAAACATGTAAAGTTGGAAACAGAGGGACAAGTGTGGGACACCCAGGCCAGTATATGAAACCATGATGATGGTTATTATATATTTAATTGCATTGTATGCATTAGGTTGTAAATCCTGTACGGGCCAGTGTGCCAATATTGGTTGGAATAATATTAGTTTCAGATGAGATAGCAATGTAAAATTTTTGTTAATTAAAGGTATTTTGAAAATACGGAATATTTTTTATTTGAAGCCCAAAGTTTATATTATACGTCATGTTATGATGTTGAGAATCTATTTTCCCAAAGAAAAGATATATTTTAATGATTTCAACAAGAAATAATGATTTCTATTCACCGTTTGATAGGAATTAAATTAGGCATGAGGGCCATTTTCAAGAAGAAGGAAGAAGGACAAAATCACATTTCAAAGTGCCATGGGTAAGAGCAACATTCAAGAGGAATCAATGGAGTTTTCAAGATAACAAATTCAACAAAGCCAGGTTCGAGAAGATTGTGAAGAGATGGATAGAAAAGAAAGGGCCAAAAGACACACAACAAAAGAAATAATCCATGTGGAGGATCAAGCCAACTTTTAAACAAGGATTGAAGGCCAAATAAGTATTAAGAAGGGCTTAATATGATCAACGTTTCATTTGGAAGATCATGGAAATACAGAGAAATGGAATGGAGGTCCATGGAGCAAGTTTTGAAGTGTAACAAAATAGGGAAAAACGCCTAGAGCCTACCCGGTGCTAGTCGAAAATGAATGACTTAGCGCTGGCCCTAATCTTGGGGCAAATAGTCACCGGGCAGATTACACCCGGCGTTGGGTGTAGTCCACCCGATGTTGGGTCCAGTCGAGTTCATCTTGGAATTTTGGCTATTTTTCGTATTTTTATCCTTTTCACTTGTAATTTAATTTTTGCAACTTTTATTATGTTTTAGTCTATTTTAGGACATGTAATAAGGCTAAAAAACTTGTACAAAGGCCATCTAATTTCTATGGTTGTTTTCTAATTATTTAGGGTAACTTGGTGCCTATAGATACCCCATTATAGCCTCTTTTGTAATAGATTTAAGAGTTTCAATTTCAAAGACGGAATAGAGTGTTGAACTCTTGGAGAGGAGAATTCCTCCTTAGTTCTTCCTTTTAAGACCAGGCAAAGGATTTAGACCCATCTTTGTTTAGAGTCTCTAAAATCCTTGGGTTAATCTAAATTGTTTCATCATCATAGGTGTTGGGTAGATTTATTCTTACCTGGTGTTCTTGTTGGGAAACCTAGAAGGGTGCCAACTTTTCTCCATCCCACTTGTTCTTGAATTCTTTGTAGATTCAAGAGTGTTTAAGTATTAAAGTAGTTGGCCAAATCCTATTATAATTTGGGTTCTAATTGTTCATTCATCGACAATTCTCATTTTGTGGGTGTTTTGGTATAGAATTGGGTGACCAATTCTTGAGCCTTGTTCTTGAGTCAAATTTTCAATGTTTGGAGCTCCCAAACTTGTTTCAAAATTGGTATTAGAGTAAGATTGTATTGAATATTATTAACACAACTTTCTCTAGGCAAGAGGTACTGCCTTCTTCAAGAGCTTGTTGAAATTTTTCAGATTTTCGTCACTTTATTTGGTGCTATTTTTGAATGCTTGAAACTTAATATTATGTTATAAACTTGATGTTAAATTGATCTTATATATTGGTATGATGTTTGAGGAATCATTTTTCATTAATGTTTGTTGATTTGCTGCTCAAACAAGGTGGAAATCTCATCTAAACTATTGCTGCAAATTTGAATCCCGTAACTCATTTTCTTAAGATTTTTAACAGTTGAAAACTTCAAATTATCCCATGAGTTTGTTGTGAAATTGAACCTACATGTTTGGTTGATGTTTAGGTAGCTGTTTGAAGTTTCAAATTGCAGAAATCTTAAGGTTTGTTAGGTGTTTTGCTGCAAAAATTCTGCACACCGAAACAATCCCGTAACTCCTTTTTGTGCTATTTTTGTGAATTTTAAAACTCAAAATTTGTTCGTGTTATTGCTGTGAAATTGCTCCTTGATGTTATATCTATCAATGGGAATGAGTTTTACTTGTGAATCTTGAGTATTTGAGTAGTTATATGGTTCAAAATTTTGAATTACTTTTAGTTACGAGGTTGCACACCAAGTGTTTGATGTGACTTAGGAATGTGCAATTATGACAACCAAAGCTTTATTTATTAAATCCTTATAGATTTTCTTGCTTGTTAACCTAATTTTTATGGAATTAAACTTTCTAATTGTAGTAGCAAATTTACTTGTGAATTGTTTAATAGCTTGGAAAATAAATTGGTGCATCTTGGTTTATATCAATTCAACTCTTTAAGCTATTAAATTCCTTGTGTGATCATTACTTTAAGTGAGTTGATTAATCATCAAATTGAACTCTTGAGGTTTGTGATAGCATCTTAACATTTGAAAATCCTCATTTGAACTAGTTCCCTGCCAAGTGTTTGATGAAATGCTTATGTGTCTTTACAAAGTCTAGTAAGGGTTCTTAGTTTACATTTTTCACTTCCATTCAACTTAATTGATATACTTCTTATTTTTTGGCAAGTTAAATATTTGGATTGACGTCTTCTTTAGATATTTGGGATTGAATTGAACATTGCCAATCTTGAGTCCTATTCCTTAGTATTCTCATTTTATTTGAATCCTTGGGTGCTAGACTAGTGTTGTTACTACACATCTTCTTGAGAAATCCTAGAGTTTGTGTGACAACTCATTGCTTGAAATTCTAGATTGATTGAGTCTCATTCTTGCTATCCGTCTAGTAATAGCTCATTTCTTCTTGGGAATTTCCTTTTTCTTAAACACTTGGAATTTAGTTGGCTTTAGCTAGTGGAATTACATCCTTTAGATTGGGAAGACTTTGAGAAGAACTTGCATATGGAATTGAGAGTGTGGAAAAGGAAAGGGGGTGAGCTCATTTTGATAAAAGGCAAAAGAGAGTATACATGAGAGAAGAGTGTCATTGAAAGAGCATAAACATATGAGGGAGTGAAATGAGAAATTCCTTTTGTGTTTTTCTACTTAAATTTTGTGGGTGCTTCTCTTGAAAGAAAATTCACAATGGCTAGTTTGAGTAAAAGTGAAGAGTACAATTTTAATGATGAGTCTTTTTACAATGGAAGTAATTATGAGAGATATGAAGAACATGAATATGACTATGAGGAAGATTGTTGGGGAAATAAAGATAATCATGAGAATTTGATTGATTGTGGAGATGAGTCTTATACATATAGCTATGATAAAGGGCTAAGCACAAGTGGAAAAGGATATGGTGGGTTTGATGGAAAAGAAAATTAGAAATATGAGGGGGCTGAATATGTCGGTATAAATAATTGGAATAATGGAATTTGTGTAGGTGGCCCACAAAAATACTTAAAGAGTGGGTTGCAACAATTGAAGAGTGGTATGCCAAGAGAAAGGGAGTATATGTGTTTGTATGAAAGTCCAAAAGTAACTAGACCAAGGGAAAATTGTGCATTACAATGTTTTTCCAAGAGTGGTTTGAGAAGAAAGCAAGATTATATTTGTTCTACTTGTTAGGATTATGGCTATGATATATGTGATTGTCCAAGAAGGAAAAGTTAAGAAAGTAGGGATAAGTTGCAACGAAATGAAATGAGCCCTTGTGAGTATTGTTCCAGCTATGAACACACTTCACCTACGTCGTTGGAAGTCCTTTAGTTTGCTGTGAAACCCCACCTAAAGCCAACCCTAGAGTAAGGGGGTCGGGATGCATATCATATTATTGTGCATGAATATATATATTTTTGAATGATTTTATGTGCTTTAGAATTATGGATTATAGGTTAAAATGCTCCGTTATGCTTATTGAGTAGGAGGGGTAAAATGGTAATTTTGCTTGAGGTCAAAATAGGAAGATAGCTTGAGGATTTCATAAGAAGAATATGTGGTCGAGGAAATAAGAACAAGACTTACTGTGGTTTAGTGGTTAGAGCTTGGTGAATTAATTTCTAAGGTCATGAGTTCAAATCCCATCATTTAAGCTTTTGTCATGATTATCTTAACTAAGTTTGAATTTTTGTTTTCTTGCATTCCATGAAAATAGGAATGTTGTCTTAGGGGAGACATGAAAAGAATGTCCTAATCTTATCCTCATGTCCTAAAAAGAATTCTAGAGGAATTCTTGCCCTTTTTTATTACCTCTAGCTTGTCCTAACATCTTTATAATTTAAATCCATTAAATCTCTTCTTTTGAATTCCAAAAATTCTGTGATAATTCCTCCACCTTGAATTTCGAAAATCAGCTTTGGAGGATGGGGAGTTGGTCGAAAATAGGAGGGGAAATAGGAAGGGTTTCCAAGAGAAATCAACCACCATGAAAGAACCTTCAAATTCATCTTCGTGTTGTTCATATTTTAGTGAAGGAAAATCTGGAAATTTTCCAAAATTTTTGCAGACCATCTCTTCAAAAATTCAGCCAGTAAACCTCTTCATTTGCTGCCAAGAAAATGGTCATTTCATATGGCTTGAAGGCTGAAAATTCTGTGCAACTTTCGGACTGCACAAACTGCACCAAACCAGAAAAAAAATTCTGGCAGTTCACCATTTCCTGCTAGGAAAATGCAGCTGTTTTAATCCACCTTCAAGCTAGTAAAACTCTTCTATTTTTCTTCAGAAAGAAGGCTGAAAAACCATCCTTGGAAGACCCTCAAACACCCCAGAAGAACCACTGAAAATCGAGCCAAGTGAGTGCAAAAAATTCTGCACCAAAAGTCTTTATCATTCAAAACTCTTGAGCATTAAAACCAGAAAATTTTCCAGCTTTGTCTCTCAAAGCCAAGGCCGAAGGTCACTCTTCAAAACTCTAGAAATTGAACCTTGCTCAGCTATAGACTGAACACCATTAACCCTACACTTACCTTGAGCATATGGACTCCATAGCCACACCTCAAAACACTCCTAAGATCACTCCATTCAAATTCTTTTTGAACTTCAAAAAAATTCTAGCATTTTACTCCATTAAACCACTCTTGCATTAGGCTAATTAACCAGAATTTCCTCTGCCTTCACAGATTGAATTTTGGTCAGCTCTATAGCCTGAACAAGCTCCACTCATATCATCAAAACTACCTTGTTCAACCGGCACCATTGAAGAGTGAAGAAACCTTCCTTGATCATACACCATAGCTAACCCCCTACCTTAAACAACTCCACAACTTCCTCCATTTGAATTTCAAATAAAATTTGATCATTTTCTCTCCTTCTTGCTGAAAACCAAAACTCCCATTCACCCTAGACCATTCGGCCAGCACCCTACCAGATTTCGTGCAGCAATCCTCTCAAACTCTCTCCATCTTTTACCAAGAACACCAAGAACACACACTAAACTTCTTCAAGCCTAACCCTACTCTAAACACCTCCAATCACTCTCAAATACTCCAGATCACTTCTACTTAATCCGTAGACTTCATTTCTGGTTTTTATAACACAAAATCTTGTAAACAAGAATTTTCAAACGGATCAAAATTAGCCTTTTCCCTTGAAGGTCTCAAGAACATCAACAAGGTAAATCAAGAACAACCTTCTTGTTCATCTTTTTCCATTCAATTCTTAATATACCCTTCTAATGCTCTCTCTCTCTCTCTCTCTCTCTCTCTCTCTCTCTCTCTCTCTCTTCCTCTACCGAAATGGTTGATCAACCATCAACCATGGCTATTTTTCCCGGTGGATCACTCAAGACTTTCTATCGCGCGTGGACCTTCTTTTGTCTTCATCAAAGCAATCGACAATCAAGTATCCATTCTTAAATATTTTCTTTTTAAATTCTGAAATCATGTCTCCTAGGTGTTGATAGGGAGATAGAGTATGAATGGAGATTGAGTATATTCATGTGGATTAAGGGGATGGAGTTAAGACATGATGATTGTTGTATATGGCTAAGTTGTATGTGTTTTCTTTTTGAATCATTGTATGTTCTTCGTGCTCAATGAATTTTATGGATGTTTGAAGCATGTTAGAGATCATGACACCAAAGGTGATTAGGCTCTTATGTTTCTATTTTCCATTGAAGCCATTAATGATGATTAAGCCTAGAAGGAAGTTAGCCTTGTGATAGTATGTGTTAAGTCAAGCATGTGTTCATGAATGGATTGGTTTATTATTTGATGTTGGAGAATGTGTTTATGAATCTTTTCTAGTAATAGGAAAATCATGGTGTAAGAGTATTTTCTTGTTAAGTCTAGGTTATTTTTATTAACAAATTTTATTACTTTAAATAGAATTACTACTATATTTTTCTCTAGAAATTCGAAACTCTAGGAAGATTTGTATTGGTTTATTAATTAAAATATTAATATTTTCTTTATCAAATAAATGAGATCTTTTGTTAAAAATAATATATATAAATATTTTATAATAAATAAAATATTATAATTAATGACCTTGTAGACCTTAGTTCAAACTTTTACCTATATTCCTAAATATTATTTATATTAAAATCTATTTGTTATTTATTAATTAAAAATTTTAAATAATTCGTTTATTATTAATTTTATTTATTACTAATTATTTATTATCTATTAAAAAAATTAATTAAAAATTATTTGTAATTTATTATTTACTTATAATAAAGCTATTTTTAAATTACCATTTATTAATATTATTAGGATTTAATATTATTTAAAATTCAAACCTTCTTTTATTTATTAATAATAGCGCTCAAGAATTATTAATTGAGTCTATAATTTATTAGCAATTGTTTTATAACCTCAAGTTATTTTAACTTATCAAACTAGACTTATTTTATAAAATTCTTTTTTTTAGCTAGCCTTAAAGTTTAGAACATTAGGGTCGTGATGGTAATGGGTTGAACTAGGATTATTTTGTGTAAGTGAGTTTAGCTTGAATGTAACCTTATGTTTTGTGTTTACCCCAGGCGGGGTTAGGTTAGCCTTGGAAGACTTTTGAGTTTGAGCAAGCAAAGAATCAGGTAAGCTCCTGCATGGAATTTTGTGAAGACAAAAAATTACTGTGCCAAGCCAAATGCGATGTGTATGGACATTTATTTTGTGAAGGCAATTAAGGACTGGTTTTCCTTTTTATTCCAGACAAACAAATCATTTGAAAATTAAACAAGTAGTTTTACACAAAATGCTAAACTCTTTCTAAAACCCAACTTCGACAAGACTTTTAGAAACCCTTAATTGCTATTCCCAAGTAAAGCAGATTATGATCAATTTTATCCCAAGTGGGACAATCAACGTTGAGTACTCAATAAGGGTAGACCACCAGGACTAGTCTTTGAAGGGTTAGGGTATGTCTCTCAGTAGGTGGCCACCTTTGAGGGGTGAGTCCTTCCTGGATAGGATGCCAGTCCGGTAGGTCATGCTGATCCGAGCTAGCAAGTTTCAGTCATGTGGACTGTGTGTTCCGGAGTGGACAACCGGTAAGTTTGGGTGTAAAGATGGAGGAGTATTTCACCCGGTAGGCCGTACACCTACCCTCTGTCAGCTTGCACAAAGTGTGGCATTCTGACCGTTATTTAGTCATGGGGCCCAACGTGTGGTAACCCATGGCTACCCATTTGAGTGGTTGTATTTATTGTGCACATGTATGGTTTGAAAAGCGAAACGCCACTCTTTATTTTCAACACTTATTTATAGATTGCCAGCACTTTTCCTTATGAAACTTTTACAACTTGCATACATGAATTATTTTACCTGGAACACTCAAAGCACACACGGGCTTACTGAGATTTTTATCTCACCACCTTTTATGCCATGCTTTCAGGAAGATCCTGTTGTGGAGGTCATTAGCTAGATTGTGGCCTATGTTTTGAAGACTCATGTTATTTTCTTTATGTGATGTTTTGAGAGATTGTTGCAAATAATTTATTTTGGATTTGTTCCAGTATTCATCTTTTGGGTTGTAATAGGTTTAATTTTAAAGTCTTTATTTTATTTTATTCTATGTAACCTAGTTATAAAGACCCCTTTTCCTCTGGACGGGGCGACATCCCCGGCCCTGATGGGCCTAGGTAGTGGGGTGTTACATTTGCAATGTAACCAATTGAACAAAAGATTTGAGATATGGGAGAAACAATGTGAGGAAAATAATAGAGAGGATCAAGGGGTTGAAAAGAGGGAACAAAATGAGTTACAAGAAATTGAGAAAGAAGAGAAGATAGAAAAAGAAGTCAAAGAAAGAGAATTGCAAAATCAAAGGGGTGAGAAAAAACATGAAGAAGTTGGAAAAATTCAATTAATACAAGGGAGTGAATACCAACATGGGGATAATGAAGAAGGGGTTGAGTATGATAATAATGTGGTTGATGAGGAGCAAATATACACTAAAGATAAAGGTCCCGAAAATGCTTCAAGTAACTATAAATTGGGAGAGAGCACACATCAACAAAAGAAAGAGGGAGAATGTAAAGTTGTGAAGAGTGAAATATCAACACCATTTTCTAAAGTGACCACAAAACCTAAAGAAGGAGTAGATAGTGAAAGGGGAAAAGTGGTTGAGCAAAGAAATTCATTAATTAGTGTTGCTGGTAGAGTCTTAGGTACTTGTGTTGTTGAGGATATGAATTATTCCCAAAGAGAAAATATTTTCTACTCAAGATGTAAAATCAATCAAATACCATGTAGGTTGATGATAGATTGTGTAAGTTGTGCAAATATGATAAGTACTACATTGGTGGAAGAGTTAGGTATGGAGACCATGAAGCAACCTAAGCCATACAAGCTTCAATGGGTCAAAGATTATGGTGAGGTGAAGGTAAACAAAAAAGCCAAGGTTACATTTAGCATGGGAAATTATGAAGGTGAGGTATTTTATTATGTGATGCCCATGTATTTTGGAGAGTTATTTTTTAGAAAGCCTTGGATGTTTGATAGAGATGTGATGCACAATGGTAGAAGAAACACTTATGCACTGAGCAAAGAGGGAAGAAAGTTTACTTTTTTCCCAATGCCCCCTAGTGAGGTTACAAAAGATCAAAATCTTTTGAGGGAAAAATAAAGGAAAAAGAGAGAGAAAAAGGAAGGAAATAAGAGTGAAAGAAAAGAAGACGAAAGAAAAAAGAGAGAGCTAAATGAGAAAAGGGATGAGATGAAAAAGTTTGAGGTAAAAGTGGAAGAGAAAAGAGTAAAAGAGCATGGAAAGAGGCAAACACTAAGTAATGTGGTGCAAAAGAGAGCCAAACAAGAGGTTGAGAAAAAGAAAATGAATGGAGGTAAAATGAGGTTGAGGGTTTGGGTTGTTGAAGACCCAAAGCCAAATGTTTTACCTTCACACAAAATGTCTTATTTAAATTGTATAATAGGTATCGATTCGAAGATGAATCATCTTCAAGAAGGGGGAAATGATAGGAATGAAATGAGGCAAAAAGGCCATTTTCAAGAAGGGGGAAGAAGGATAAAATCACAATTCATGGTGCCATGGGTAAGAGCAACATTCAAGAGGAATCAAGGGAGTTTTCAAGATAACAAATTCAACAAATCCAAGTCCATGAAGATTGTGACGAGATCGATGGAAAAGAAAGGGAAAAAAAAGCACAACAAAAGCAACAATTTATGTGAAGGATCAAGCCAACCTTTAAACAAGGATTGATGGCCGTAAGAGTATCAAGAAGGGCTCAACATGACCAATGTTTCATTTGGAAGATCAAGGAAACACAAAGAAATGGAATAGAGGTCCAAGGAGCAAGTTTTGAAGTGCAACAAGAGAGGGAAGGACACCCAAAGCCTTCCCGGTGCTAGTTGAGGGTGAATGACCTGGCGTCGGCCCTAATCTGGGGACAAATAGTCGCCGGGTACATTACACCCGATGCCGGGTGTAGTCCTTGGACCCGGCACCGGGTCCAATTAGGTTCGTCTTGGAATTTTGGCTATTTTTTATATTTTCAGCCTTTTCACTTATAATTTAATTTTTACGACTTTTATTATATGTTAACCTATTTTTAGACATGTAATAGGGTCTAAAAACTTATATTAAAGCTATCTAATTTTTATGCTTATTGTTAATTAGTTAAGGCAACTTGGGGCTTATAATTACCCTATTATAGCCTCTTTTGTAATAGAATTCAGATTTCAAATTTCAAAGAGAAAATAGAGAGGTGAACTCTTGTTGAGGAGAATTCCTCCTTAGTTCTTTCTTTTAGGACCAAGTAAAGGAATTTGACCCATTTTTGTTTAAGAGTCTCTAAAATCCTTGGGTTAATCCAACTTATTTCTTCATCTTAGGTATTAGGTAGATTTATTCTTACCTAGTGTTCTTATTGGGAAACCTAGAAGGGTGCCTGCATTTCTCCATCCCACGTGTTCTTGAATTCTTTGTAGATTTAAGGGTGTTTGGATATTAAAGTAGTTGGCCAAATTGTAACACCCCACTACCTAGGCCCAACAGGGTTGGGGATGTCGCTCTGTCTAAAAGATAAGGGGTCTTTATAACTAGGACACACAATCAACATAATGGAATAAAAATAATAATTTAAACTTAAATCTGATTACATCCCAAGAATTCAAAAACAAATCCAGAATAAAATTATTCATTCTCAGCTCCCAAAGCATTACACAAAAATAAATAATAACATTTCTTCCAAGGCAGGCAATAACTTGCTACTCATCCCCACAGCAGGATCGACTTGAAATTATGGTAAAATGGTTGATGAGAAAAAAATCTCAATAAGTTCGTGGGTGCTTTGAGTGTCCAGTGAAAATAGTTCGTGAATGCAAAGTATAAAATCTTCATAAGAGAAATACTGGCAAGTAATAAACAATAGTCAAATCAAGAGTGGTGTTTTGGCTTTTCCAACCATACAGATACAATAAAATCAACCACTCAAAAGTGGTCATGGGTTACCACACGTTGGGCCCCATAACCAGTCAGAATGCCACACTTTGTGTAGACTGACAAAGGGTAGGTGATCGGCCTATCGGGCAAGATACTCCTCATTCTCTATACCCAAACAATAACCGGTTGTCCATTCCGGCAACACACAGTCACTTAACTGAAAAACTGCTAGCTCGAACCGGCACGACCTACTGGACTGTCATCCTATCCGGGAAGGACTTACCCCTCAGAGGTGGCCACCTACTTGAGAGACTCACCCTAACCCTTCAAAGACTAGTCCTAGCAGTCCACCCTTATTGAGTACTCAACGTAACTTACCCCACTCGGGGAAAAAGGAACAAAACATAGTTCCACTTGAAAATGGCAATTAAGGGTTTCCAAAGTCTTTGTCAAAATTAGTTTTAGAAAGAGTTTTGAGTTTGAGTAAATCTGCTTATTGATTTTCAAATAATTTGTTTGACAGAAATAAGACAGGAGACAATCTTCAATTGCCCTTACAGAAATGAGTGTCCATGCACTCTACATTTGGCTTTCCATAATAAACATTTTGCATCAAATAGGTTTTATGAAGGAGCTTACTTGATCCTTAGTTTGAGATAAAATAAAGGTCTTCAACAACAGACTTAACCCCGCTGGGGTAAATATAAACCATAATCAAACTCAAGCTAAAATTCACTTTCACAAATAGAACTAGCTCAACTTACTATAACTATGATTCTAGTGTCCCAAGCTTTAAGGCCAGATAATAAATAAAAAGGATTTATAAGCTAAGTCTAGTTTGATATTAAAGTGATTAGAGTTTTGGGAAATAGGTACTATTAAGTTGAAGGTTTAGATTTTGCTAAAAATAAATTAGAGTTTATTTGTTGAAGGGTCCTAAGACCTAGATGTAATTATTTAAAATAGTAGTCTATTGATAATTAATTGTTAGAAAATAATTGGTAACTAAAATTAGTTGTGAGTGAATTTTAATATATCTTGTTTAAAAGATAATAATTGAAAGATAATAAATATTAATGGTATTTATGAATATAAGACTCACAACATTAATATTTTACTTATTATGATTATTTATATAAAAAGCTTTATTTGATATTATTGTTATATATAATATCTATATATTTTATTTATGCAATAAAAGTTATCATTTATTTGACTAAAATATCTCTATTTTATGTAAAAGACCAAATCCACATTTTCTAGGGTTTTTGAGATCTACTAGCAAAAATTATAATATTAATCATTTTATTGATGAAATAAAATTAGCTTAGGGACAAGATCTTGATCATATTTCCACTTGCTAATCACAATCATGAACATACACTCTACTTCAATTAATCAAATCATCCAAAACATTAATAAAGGCATAGATCTAAATTTACCAAGACATGATCTAACCTCTACTAGCATAAACATACTCATGGCTTTAACAATCATACTTGAATATAAATCCTATTCACCAAAGGTGACATAATCTCTAACATGCTTGAACACAAATACCACTTATGACATGGAGACATGCACTAAACCCTAAAAACATCACACAATCAACCAAGACAATCAACTCATGCATCAATCCCATCTCCATCATATACACACATTTATTCATGCTTCAATCTCAACTCATTACAACAATACATGATCAAACCTCAAACATAATCCATCTCCTTTCAATATCACCCTAGAGACATGAATCTTGAATTTAAAAAGAGAGTTGAAGGGGCTTACTTGATTGATGAAACCTTGAAGGAGTTTCGAATGGATCTCAACTCCTGGGAGACTAGATTTGTCCAAGAGAGATGAAGAAAGCATGGCCATTGTTGAAGAAATCATTCGGCCAAGAGAGAGGTGTATCCGGCTGAGAGAGAGAGAGAGAGAGAGAGAGAGAGAGAGAGAGATAGATAGATAGAGAAAAGAGAAGAAGGGAGTCCATTAGCGTGATTATACACATATATAATTATTAGAGATTGAGGATTAGTGGAGATGAAGTTGATTGAACAAGCTTACCTTGAAGGTGTTCTTGAGCCTTCACAAAAATACTGGTTTTTGATCCAAGAGAGAGAGTTGAATTTTGGAGTTTGATGTTAAAAGTGGTATGGATGGATTCACGATAGTGAGTAGATGAAATCTGGAATTTTTTTGAAGAAGATTGAAGTGGTTTGGAGTGGTATTAGGTGTATGGAACTAGTAGGTGTTTTTAGTGTTCTATGTGTGCTTGAAGGTTGAAGAGAATGGAGAGATTTTGATTGAGGCTGCCGAAATTCTGTGGGATTGTAGTGGCTGAATTGTTTGAGTGGTTTTGGTAGATGATTTTTGTAGTTTGAAAGGAAAAGGAAAGGCTGGTTGTTGAAATCCTAAAAGAATATTTTTGGGAATCAAATTTGGAAACAAAATATGGTAAGAAGATCTTTGATCAATGGAGAGCTTTTTGGAAGCCGTAATGGCCGACTATTGCTCAGTGTTTTTGCTGGATGAAAGCTGGTTGAAGAAGCTTAATGGTGGCCGAAAAGAGGGGGTACAATGGTGAAGGAAGGTTTGGTTGTTTAAGGGATATTTTATGGAAGTTTACTAAATTAGGATTGCTGGAATTTTGGTCTTCAATCAAGGCTTGATTGGAGTAATTGTTGGAGATATTTTAAGGGCAGCCATGACTGGTTTTTCGAGTAGAAGGTTGGGAAAGACAATGGAATTCAGTTCATGGTTGTTGAAGAGAAGTTTGTGTAGAAAAATGGTGAAGTTTCAGCCAGGGCTGAAGAAGGAAACAGAGCTGGAAAAAAAATTCCTGTATAGGTTTCGCTATTGCTGGAATTTTTCTGGGCAGCTTTTGCTGCCATTTTTCAGTCAATTTGCAGAGGATTTTAAGGAGCATTCAGAGGTTTTTTAAGGCTGGTTCCTAGCCTTCTTTATGGAGGAAAACGTGGTCAAGGTGCTGAGAGAAAACTGGAAGAAAACAGCTTGGTTTAAGCTCACCTATGCTGTGATTTTGCCCAGAAAATTTTCTAGTTTTGCACAGCATTTGTGCAGTCCGAATTTGGCAAGAAAATTTCAGATTTCAAGCGGGTCTAAAGGGCCATTTTCTGGCAGTATTTGGGAGGGAATGATGGTAGAAAATTTTGACACTTTGAATGCACAAGAAGCTGGAAAAATTCCAGATTACTTCATGAAGGAAAATGAACATAGCTAGAGTAGAGTTTTGAAGGTTCACTATGGAGATTAATTGTCTTGGGAACCTTCCCCAACTCTTACACAATTTCGGTCCATAAGATGTCTTACACTTAGACATTTTAAACCTTCAAAGCCACAGCACTTTGCTGGAATTTTTCTAGAATAAAATTGCTTGAACAAATTGAACAACCTAATGAATTGAAAAGTAAGAAAAAGTAAGGATCAAGAAGGGTATGAATTCCCTTAGGAATTTTTGTAGGGTACAAGAGTTGGATTAGGGTACTCCATTCATGTCTCCCCAAGGACATCATCTTTACCCTTCTCTAGAGCACTCAAGGTCGAAAATACAACCTTCCCAATCAAAAGTAAAATTTAATCATGCTAAAACTCCAATGATAGAATTTAAACCCATGACCTCAAGAATTAATTCCAAAGCTCTAACCACTAAACCAAAACAACTCTTGTTCTTAATTTCTTTCTAAAATATTTTTCCTATTTAATCCTCAAGCTATCTCCCTATTTTCACCTCAAGCAAAAATTACCATTTTGCCCTTCTTGCTCAATAAACATAATTAACCCTCGAGACTATAAAACACCAATCCAAAGCACATAAAATTATATAAAAATATATTTAAATATGCAATAAAATATAATATGCATCACAACCCACTTACTCTAAGGTTGGTTTCGACTGGGGTTTCACACAAATCCTATTAGAATTTGGGTTCTAGTTGTTCATTCACCTAGGGTTCTCATTTTGTGGGTGTTTTGGTATAGAATTAGGTGACCAATTCTTGAGCCTTTTTCTTAAGTCTAATTTCCAAAGTTTGGAGCTCTCAAGCTCGTATCACCGTTCTAACAGTTTCAATCATGCATCACAACAACAGTGTTATTAAAACTTCTCATAGCATATTAAGAGACTTACTGAGATATATTATATCTCACACAAATTTTATCCGTACCTTTTAGGTATGCTATTGAGAATCCCTAGATTTGTATAGCGGCAAAAGTCGTGAAGCTAGTTTATGTACTTTCAAGCACTTTTGCTTTACTATGAGTCGGGTTTCAATCCAAGAGACTTTGTAGTCGTAGTTTGTATAAGTAAATGTTCTGAGGTCATAATATAATTTCTTTTAGAATTATTAAGTCTATGAATTTTTTATTTATTAAATTATCCCTTATAAAAACTACTTGTCATTACGACGGGACATCATCTGCAACTATTTGGGCCTATAGTTGTGGGGTGTTACAATTTGTATCAGAGCCTAGGTTTAGGTGTCCCTTTTAACCTATTGAGTTAGATATGAATCTGATATTATCGAAATGGATATGACTGACCTTTAAAAATCAGAGAACGAATAAGTAGTACAAGTGGACTTGTTTTTGGATGTTCGAAAAATGGATTAGTTCGATGAAGATATTTACATATATTGGAGATATTAGCACTTATGTGTTCATTCTTGTTGGAAGTACTTGTCTTCACACAAATTTTCTTGAATCTATGATATTTTTTATTCATTTATGTTCATTGTTGCCTATTTCCATCTATGCTTATTTTATTACATAAATGCACATAGTATGCATATATATGAGAATTCTGGCTCCATAGAAAACTAAATTTTTATATTGACGGTATAAAGATGCTGTCGAAAACTCGAGTTGCTATATGTAACAATAGGGGGGGAGCTCGGCGAGTGAATAAGCTGATTGCGGCAAGCTAATCAAAAAACAAATCCTTCGTGGGCAATTGAAGTTGAAACAACTAAGGATATCACTATCACCCAAACATTTTGGTGAATTAAGGATATGCTGCAAAATCTAACGAAGAAGAGGGATTGGAAGTGAGACAATGATGCTTTGGAAACGTGTTTAAAATTTCAGCCTCCTATTTTCCTTGGAGAATCTGAACCTATCTCTAAAACACCATATAGAATGGTTCTATTAGAACTTAAGGAGTTAAATAAGCAATTGGAGGAATTGTTGGGACAAGGCTATATTAGACCAAGTAATTCACCAAGGGAGCCCGGTGTTGTTCGTGAAGAAAAGAGATGGAACTCTGCGAATGCGTATTGACTATCGGGGCATGAATAAGTCGACTATTCAGAATAAGTACCCTCTCCCACTTATAGATGAGTTGTTTGATCACCTTCAAGGATCATGTTGTTTTTCAAAGTTAGATTTGCTACAAGGGTATTATCAGGTGGGCATACGTGAGGAGAATATACCGAAGATTGCGTTCAATATGCGGTATGGATATTATGAGTTTGTAGTTATGCCATTTGGCTTAACTAATTCCCCAGCTACTTTTATGGATTTGATGCATCGTGTCTTTCAATTTTATTTGGATAAATTTGTGGTAATTTTTATTGATGATATTCTGATATATTCCACGAGTCCGGAAGAACATGCAGAACATCTAGGATTGGTACTATCAAAGTTGAGGGAGCATCACCTTTATGCTAAGTTTAGCAAATGTGAATAATAGAGGGATTTAATATCATTTCTAGGGCATATCATGACCAAGGATGGTATTCAAGTAGATCTAGCAAAAGTAGAAGCAATTGCTAATTGGAAACAAGCTGGAGAATGTTAGGGAGAATAGAAGTTTCTTAGGGATGGCTGGATACTATAGATGATTTATCAAGGGATTCTCAACCCTACCATCACCTTTGACCCGATTGTTGTGAAAACATACTGTGTTTTCATGGGATGATTGTTAGTGTTGTGCCATAGAGGCAATCACTTGTACATTGTATATGACATATTTTATTTTAATAAAAGGCATTATTTACCTTACGAGTTTCTTTTGTTTACTTTTAAGTAATATAATTGTTCAAAAAAGTCCCTAGTACAACACCGTGTAAAGGAAATCATGATGGAGATCATGATATGAGATTCCAACTACACTATATAGTGTTAGTACTTAAATAATCCCTACTCATAGTATTAACGAGACAGGACATCATTAATGTGTTATGACTAGGATGTGTTAGACTTCCTGATTTGATCAAGCGGTAGTTCTCATATCCGTGAGTATTGAGATACTCAAAATTAACATATGGATGCTTGTTAATGGAATAAGTTCATTGGATGACTTAGTTTTGAGATAATCACATGGATAACTATTTAGTGCCAGTGATATAATCTCAATATAACAAACATGCAAGTATCCTTAAACTTGAGATCTCTAAGGTACTTTATTTGCTTAGCATTGTACTTTGATTCTAATCTCCGGAGCTCAATTGAGGGCCACGTATGGGATGGATATTGGGTACATTGTGAGGTAAACGAAAGTAGTTGAGAGGGTCAATAAAGGATTCACCACTCCTAATAGTAGGGGTGAATATCTCACGGCCACTTGTAGGAATTACTACTCGAGAAGTCCTTGGCCAAGGCGATTGTGTATTGGAAAAAGTTGCAATTGATACACAATTAGAGTTGTGGGTTCTTAGTACAAGTACAATTGTATTCAGCCCAGAATTAATTCTGGAGGGAGTTGGCACTAATTCCGTACTCCAAAGCGAATGAGATATTGTACGGTGAAATGAGTAAATTGCACTGAAGTTTGTTATTGAAGGGTTCATGTCAAGCCACTTGCCTTCCTGGAGTCTTGGGATGTCGTGATGTGTTGCTAGATTCCACTCATGATCTGGGAATATGGGGTTATTAATTGATGAATTAATAAACCATTCTTGATTAGAATTAATTGAATTAATTCTATTTAATTGGATTAATTCTATTTAATTATGAATTATTAATTCATGTTTTCTACCAATTGAGTGAGAAACCAAACATGTAACACCCCGCTACCTAGGCCCGCCAGGGCCGGGGATGTCGCCCCGTCCAAAGGACAAGCGGTCTTTATAACTAGGTCACACAAATAAAATTGCAGAATAAAAATAATACTTTAACTTAAAATTTTATTACAACCCAAAGAAAACTCCAAGAATAAATCCATGAATTCCTAAAACAAAACCATAAATAAAATTATCCACTATTGTCTCCCTAAAGCAATACATAGAATTAAATGACAACAATCTCTTCCAAGGCAGATACTACTAGCTACTCATCCCCCACAGCAGGATCGACCTAAAATCATGGGAAAAAGGTGATGAGATAGAAATCACAGTAAGTCCATGTGTGCTTTGGGTGTTTAGTGAAAGCAGTTCATGGATGCAAAGTGCGAAATCTTTATAAGAGAAATATTGGCAAGCAATAAACATTAGACAAAAGCAAGAGTGGCGTTTTAGCTATTCCAGCCATACATGATCAATGAAATCAACCACTCATAAGAAAGGATTATGGGTTACCACACGTTGGGTCCCACAACCGGATGGTCAGTAGACCGACAAAAGTAGGTGATCGGCCTACTGGGCAAGATACTCCTCCTTCTCTATACCCAAACAACAACCGGGTGTCCATTCCGGTAAAATACAGTCACTTGACTGAAAAGAAGACTGCTAGCTCGAACCGGCACGACCCATTGGACTGACGTCCTATCCAGGAAGGACTCACCCCTCAGAGGTGGCCACCTGCTGAGAGACTTACCCTAACCCCTCAAGGACTAGTCCTAGTAGTCCACCCTTATTGAGTACTCAACAACGTTTCCCACTTGGGATAAAATGAACAAAACATGATTCCACATGAAACTGGCAATTTAGGGGTCTCCAAAGTCATTATCAAAATCAGTTTTAGAAAGTATTTTAAGTTTGAGTAAATCTGCTCAATAATTCAATTGTTCGAAATAAGGAAGAATCCCACCCTCAATTGCCTTTACATAAATGACTGTCCATACACTCTACATTTGGCTTGCCATAAGAAAACATTTCACATCAATCGGGTTTTATGCAGGAGCTTACCCGATTCTTGCTCGACAACAATAAGGTCTCCAACAGGTGACCTAACCCCACATGGGCAAATACAAATCACAATCAATTCCAAGCCACAATCCACTTCCTCAATTTTAAATCAACACAACTTACTACTACCATGATCCTAATGTCCCAAGCTTTAAGGTTAAACACTTAGTAAATAGGTTTAAGAGTTGAGCCTAGTGTGATATTTAAAATAATTAATGGTTTGGGAAAAAATTTTAATAAGTTGAAAGCTTAAATCTTGTTAAGGAAAACTTAGAGTTTATTTGATCAAGAGTCCTAAGAAGTTTTAGGTAAAATAATGATTTATTAGTACTTTAGTTGCTAGAAATAATTGATAGCTAAAATTAGTTGAAAATGAATATAATGAGTCTTGTTGGAAAAATAATAAATAAATTCTTATTGGGTTTTGATTAAAAGACAATAATCAAATTTGTAGTAATAAATATTTCACTAATCATAATTATTTCCATAAAAGGCTTTAATTGATTTCATTATTTTAAATAACATATATATATATATATATATATATATTATTTTTCTAGAAAAGCTATTGTTTATTTGACTAAGATATCCTTATTGTTTATAATAGTCCAAATCTACCCTTCCTAGGGTTTTTCCGAAAATACAAAAGAAACCATTATTTTATTGAATATTTTATTCAAGAAGTAAAATTAGTTTAGGGACAACTAGATCATGATTCAATTTCCTATGGCTAACCACAATCAAGAACATATGCAATCCTTACATTCATCAAATCGACCAAATCTTGCACATAAGCATAGATCTAAATTTATTAAGACATGATCTAACCTCTACTAGCATAAATATGATCATGGCTTCAATAATCTAACATACATATAAATTCTATTCACCAAAGGTGACATAATCTCTACCATGCTTTATCTCAAATACTTTATGCATCAAACCTCAAATCATCACACAATCAATCAAGATAATCCTTCCATGCATAAATCTCATCCCCTTCACAATCATACAAATGTTCATGCTTCAATCTCAACAATATATATATACTCGAATCCTATCACCATCCACCTACTATCAACATCATCTTAGAGACATAATTCTAGAGTTTAAAAGAAGGATTGAACGTACTTACTTGATTGATGAATGCCTTGAAGGAGTTTAGAGTAGATCTCAACTCCTAGATGTCTAACTTTGTCCAAGGGAGATGGCGAGAGCATGATTAGGGGAGAAGGAGTCATCCGGCCAAGGAAGAGGAATTTCGGCCATGAGAGAGAGAGAGAGAGAGAGAGAGAGAGAGAGAGAGAGAGAGATCATTAGTATGTTTATTCACATAGGCTTTCACTAGAGATCAAGTTTGGAGAATATGAAGTTGATAAAGTAAATTTACCTTGAAGATGTTCTTGTCCTTCACAGAAATTTCTGGTTTTGATCCGAAGTAGCAAGATGATTTGAGGAGTTTGATGTTAAGGATGGTGTCGAAGGACTCACAGCAGTAAGTAGGTCAAATCTGGAGATTTTAGTGAAGGTTTGAGGTGGTTTGGAGGGGTATCAGGTGAAAGAAAGTAGTAGGTGTTCTTGGTGTAGTGTGTGTGTTCTTGGAGATTGAAGGGAATTAAGAGATTGTAGTGTAGCTACCGAAAATTCTGAGGGAATTAGGCTGGCCGAATTTCTATAGGGTTTAGTGAGTTGTTTCTCTGATTTGGAAGGGAAAAGGAAAGGTTAGTTGGTACAATCCTTGAATAATATTTTTAGGTAGTGAATTTGGAAACTAAATATTTCTAGAATATCTTGATAATTGATGAGCTTTGAAGGTCTCCTATGGCCGACTGGTTGAGCAGTTTTTCTGAGAAATTAAAGCTGGTTCAAGGTAGCTTAGGGTGGCTGAAACTAAGGTGCACAATGAAGAAGAAGAAGTCTGGTCAATGGAGTGATATATTATGGAAGGTTGCTAAACAAAGATGGCAGAAATTTTGGAAACCAATCAAGCAAAATTGTAGGGATTTGGTGGAGGGATTTTCGGGTAGCCATTGTTGGATTTCATGCAGAAGCTTAAGGGGAACAATGGAGCTCTATTACTGGAGGTTTAAGGAAGGTTTTTACAGAATAAGATTGGTGTTTCGGCTGGGAGAGAAATAGGAAACAAGGCTGGAAAATTTCCTGCACAGTTTTTTCGCTAAACAGTAATTTCTGGGCAGATTTTCAGCTGCCATTCCCAGCCACTTGCAGAGAGTTTGAAGGGAAACTTTAGGGGTATTCAAGGCTGGTTTCCAACCTTCTTCATAGAGGAAAAACATGGCTAAGGTACTGAACAAAACCTGGAAGAAAATAGCTTGGTTTTGGACTCTCAAAGCTGTGATTTGTGCAGGAATTTTTCCTGCTTTTGCTCCAGCTTTAAGCAGTCCGAAAATGGCTACAAATTTCAAATTACAAACTGATCCTAAAGACCATTTTTCTGGCAGCATTTGAGAGGGAATGCTAGCTAAGAAACTCGACATTTTGAAGGCACCACAAGCTGGAAAATTTTCAGCTCATTCCAATGAAGAAGATGAGCTAGCTAGAGAGAATTTTTTAGCAACCTCACTAGTGGGATTTTTCCTCTCGGAACTTCCCACAACTATTCCACATTTTTAGACCATAAGTAGTCTTTTACTAAGACATTTTGATCCTACAAGACCTCAGCACTTTTCTGAAATTTCCGGAAAGAAGATGGCTAGAACATCTTGGTTAAACTAAGGAGTTAAGAATTAAGGAAAAATCAAAGATCAAGGGAAAATGAATTCTCTTTAAGAAATTTGAGTAGAGCAAGGAAGTGGAATGAGATTACCCTTACATGTCTCTCTCTTAGGACATTATCCCTACCTTAACCTAAGCTTATAAGGCCGAAACTATTACTTCCCAAGAAAAAATAAAATTTAACCAGGCTAAAGCTTCCATGATGGAATTTGAACCCTAGACCTCAAGAATTAATTGTAAGGCTCTAACCACTAAACCACAACAACTCTTGTTGATGTTTTCACTAGAAAAATTATTTTCTATTCCATCCACAAGCTATTTCCCTATATTCACCTCGGGCAAAAATTACCGTTTTGCCCCTCTCACACAATACTCATCGACAAGACTTTAAGACAATAAAACTCAAATCCAAAGCACATAAAAATCATATTAAAACATATTTAATTATGAAATAAAATATGATATGCATCCCAACCCCCTTACTCTAAGGTTTGTTTTGTCTTGGGTTTCACATCCTCCCCTTCTTAGAAGAATTTCGTTCCAAAATTCAAGCACACCTCTATTTCAGTTCGTGATACTTTCGCTTAACCCATTCTTCCGATTCCCATGTGGCATCCTGCGTGCCATGGTGCTCCCACTAAATCTTAACCATCGGTATCTGCTTATTTCGTTTGGTTTTGACACTGCGGTCTAATATTTGCACAGGCTTCTCCATATAGCTTAGATCTGGCTACAACACTAATGGTTCACCATTCAATACATGACCGGGATCCGCATTATACTTCTTCAATTGTGACACATGGAACACATCATGGATACCCGTTAACCCGTCCGGCAGGTCCAATCGGTAAGCTACCGGCCCAATTCTTTCCTTAATCGGAAACGGCCCCAAATACCTCGGATTCAACTTTCCGCCCTTCGGATGCTTCAATATTCCCCTACTCGGAGTCAGCTTCAGAAATACGTGATCCCCAACTTGAAACTCTAGATCCCTTCGCCGGTTGTCTGCATAGCTCTTCTGTCGGCTCTGCGCCGCCTTTAACCTTTCCCGAATCAGTTTCACTTTATCCAACATTTCTTGGACACAAACCTCTCCGGTTTTACTCACGTGACCATCTTCCGACCAACTCCAATACAACGGTACCTGACACTTGCGCCCATACAAAGCCTCGTACGGTGCCATCCCAATCGAGGCCTGATAGCTGTTGTTATATGACAATTCGGCATACGGTATACACTCTATTCACTTGTCCCCGAAATCCAGGACACGAGCTCTCAACATATCTTCCAATAATTAGATTACCCTTTCGATTGCCCATCGGTCCGCGGATGCGCCGTCGTCGAACTTCAAATTCGACCCCATTGCCTCCTGGAACTTTCCCCAAAAAAGAGATGTAAACCTCGGGTCTCGGTCGGATACTATGCTCGAGGGTACTCCATGCAGTCGGACTACTTCTCGAACATAAGTCTGGGCCAGCTTCTCCATGGAGTCCCTCACATTTACCGGTATGAAATGGGCCGACTTGGTCAGTCGGTCCACCACCACCCATATGGCGTCCTTCTGGGTTTTTGACATGGGAAGTCCGGTGACAAAATCCATGGTCACCTCCTCCCACTTCCATTCCGGCACTGGTAATGGCTGCAATAGCCCCGCTGACTTCTTATGCTCTGCTTTAACTTTCTGGCAGGTGAGACAGGTCGAAACGTACTTGACCACATCTCGCTTCAGTCCGGGCCACCAATATGCTCTCTTCAAATCCTGATACATCTTGACTTCCCCCGGATGAATGGCATACTTGCTCTTGTGCGCCTCCTCCAAAATTCTATCCTTCAATCACGGCTCCCCGGGTAAACACAATCAATCTCTGAAATGAAAAACTCCCGCTTCATCCTGAAGGAATTCACTGCCTGGTCACTTAAGCTCCTTATCCTTGAAGAGTTGAAATTCGGCGTTGTTTCATTGAGCCTCTACAATTTCTCCCTTCAAATCTGGCACAAACTTCAAGTTGCTGATGACAATCCTTCTATCTTGCACTTCCGCTCTTCTGTCCAACACATCCTGAATTGCTTGCATTTCTTGTACCTTCAATCTGGCCATTCCAACTTTTCTGCTCAGGGCGTTTGCCACCACGTTAGCCATCCCGGGATGGTAGTTGATTGGGTATCGGTATTCCTCCAAGAATTCCATCCACCTTCGCTACCTCAAGTTCAGATCCTTTTGAGTGAAGATATACTTCAGACTCTTGTGGTCGGTGAACACCTCATATTCGGCTCCATACAAGTAGTGTCGCCATTTCTTTAGGGCGAACACTATAGCTGCCAGCTCCAGATCATGGGTGGGGTAGTTCACCTCATGAGGTCGCAACTTCCGAGATGCATAAGCAATCACTTTTCTGTCTTGCATCAACACCGCTCCCAGTCCTTCCTTTGAAGCATCGGTGTACAACGCGTAAGGTTTGCCTTCCTCCGGTAGACTCGATACCGGTGTTGTCATCAGTCTCTTCCTCAATTCTTAGAAAATTTTCTCACATTTTTCGTTCCACACAAACGGAACATCCTACCTTAAAAAACGGGTCATGGGCGATGCGAGCGTCGAAAATCCCTTAGCCAATCCCAAGAAGCTCCGGATCTCGGTAATATTCCCTGGCTGCTTCCAATTTGATACCGCTTCAACCTTTGCCAGATCTACCTTGATACCCTCCTTGGTCACCACATGCCCAAGGAATGCCACACTGTCTAACCAGAATTCGCACTTGCTGAACTTCGCGTACAGCTTGTGCTCCCGCAATTTCTCCAGTACGAGCCTCAGATGCTCCGCATGCTTCTCCGGACTCTTGGAGTAAATCAAAATGTCGTCGATGAAGACCACCACAAACTTGTCCAGATAAGGTCGGAATACTCGGTGCATCAGGTCCATGAATACCGCTGGAGCATTAGTCACCCCGAACGGCATCACCACGAACTCGTAATGTCCATATCTGGTATTAAAGGCTGTTTTGGGAATATCCTCCTCTCTTATCCGCACTTGGTAGTAACCTTGCCTCAGATCCAACTTGGAATAGCAACTGGATCCTTGCAGCTGATCGAATAGCTCATCAATCAGAGGTAGGGGGTACTTGTTCTTAATCGTCAAATTGTTCAACCCTCGGTAGTCGATGCATAGCCTCAGAGTTCCGTCCTTCTTCTTCACAAATAGCACAGGCGCTCCCCAGGGCGACGTGCTCGGTCTGATATAGCCTTGTCCCACTAACTCCTCCAACTGCTCTTTCAATTCTTTCAACTCCGCCGGTGCCATCTGGTACGGAGTTCGCGATACTGGTTCTGCTCCGGGAACTAAGTCTACGGTGAATTCCACTTCTCGTTTAGGAGGTAGAGAATCCAGCTCTGCCGGAAACACATCGGGAAAATCCTTCACCACTTCCGTGTCTTCCAGAGTGCACTGGTCCTTTGGCTTGTTCATCACGTAAGCCAGATAACCCTGACATCCTTGCCTTAACAATTTCCGGGCCTTAGCCCCCACAATCAAGTACTTTAGTTCTTTCACTCTCTTGCCATTGAATTCCAATACATCACAACCCGGTCTGACGAACTGAACTGACTTATTTTTACAGTCTACCCTAGCCCCATGTTTGGCTAACCAGTCCATTCCCAATATCAGGTCATAATCCTCAATATCTAACACAATCAAATCTCCCTCCAGGTTTTCTCTCCCTACATTGATCTTACAATCCTTCACATACCGATCCGCTTGCGCCATCTTCCCCAAAGGCGTACTTACTTCTAAAACAAAAGGTAGCTCCACTCCATCCCAACCCAAATGACATACACACAACTTGTTTACATAGGAATGAGTAGAGCCAGGATCAATTAAAGCATTAACGGAACGTCCTTGAATAGTAAACGTACCTTCCACCACCGCTGCATCGGCCCCAACTTCCTCTCTGTTGAGGGCGAACACCTTGGCCTTCACTTGCGGCTTCGGTGCTCCACTCCTGGGTGCTCCCGCGGTGTGGGCTCGGTTGGGCCCCGGGTTCTGAGCCGGGTTTCCTTGCCCGTCCCGGTGCAACTTGGGGCAAGTGTTCCTCAGGTGGTTCGAGTCGCCACAGTGGTAGCACTTCTTTTCTCCTCCCTTAGACCAACAGTTCCTCTCGGTGTGGCCTTTCCTCCCACATTGCCTGAATGATGGGAGATTCGGTGCAGGTCCACTTGGTGCTGTCCGGGCTTGCTTTCCCCGGTTCTGCCATTGATGATTGGCGGGGCGCTTGTGTGGTTGCGGTCTCGGGAAATGTCCCTGCGGCTGCCTTGGCGGCTGGAAGGGCTTGGCCGCCATCCTGCTGCGGTCCTCGTTCTCCGTGCGAGTAGCTACGTCCACAGCCCCTGAATAGGTTGTCGGTGGAGTAGGTGCCAATGCCCTCCTCAGTTCCGGTCTCAGCCCCTTGACGAACTGCCTCGTCCTGTTCTGCTCGGTGTCGACCAACCTTCGGTAGTACTTTGACAATTGCGTGAATCGCGCCGCATATTGAGCCACTGACATGCTCCCCTGCCTCAGATTCTGAAATTCATCCTCTCACTTTTCCACAATCCACTGAGGGATGTACTCCGTCCTGAAGGCTTCAACGAAACTGGACCACGTCCATTCTTGCTCATCCATCTCCCAGTCATCTTGGACCCACTGCCACCATGCCCGAGCTGGTCCTCTCAGTCGAAAAGCTGCAAACTTAACCATCCGCTCCTCAGCATACTGGAGCGTTGCGAAAATGTCCTCCATTTGCTCAACCCATTGTTCGGCCTTCTGATCTTGCTCGACTTCTCCCATAAAGACGGGCGGTTGAAATTTCAAGAACCTCTCTAAGGCCTCATCTTCCCCTTTAGGTTTCCTTCGCTCGGTCAGCGTCTGAAGGATCTCGGTCATCTTACTGAGTGCCTGGCCCATTGACACATCAACCGGGGCATCGGGCCCCATTCCCATTTCTGGATCACTTTGTCCATCTCCCGGATTGGGTGATTGCATCTGTTCAGTTTCAACTTCCGGTGCTACGGGGTCTACCTCCGGGATCCTTCTGGCTGAAGAGGCTGCACGTCGCTTGGGTGCCATTCTATACCATACCCCAAATGTTAAGTGTATGCATTCCAGTATTAAACCATTTTAGTGGTGCATGCGTACATGGCCAAGTATGAGTAGGAAGAAATCAGATGCAACTTATTTAAGGAATTGCTCAAAAATTTCAATTTCAAAAATTGACTTGCATAAATCCAAAGGTGTGAACAAAACATAGAATTGGAAATCTTTGACAAACTAGTTCTTGAAAGACAACAAATAAATAATCATCCCAAAATAAAATAACTCCTAACTCTCTAATCCTCATCAGAACCCTCATCATCAGCCTCATATAACCAACCCCCAGTGTTCTTGGAAAAATCTACCCCATCCCCGCTAGCAAATCCCTCCATGGGCTCCTTCCCAGGGCGCCTAGAGCTCTCTCCGGGCTCAACTCGGCTGAAGGAAGGAATGAAAGAAGGCCTAGGTGGAGACTCATAGTCTATCTCCCCCGGGTCATCACTATTTGCTGCTAAGTCCACTTCGGGATTAGGAGGGTGGGGTTCAGGCTCCACTATCATCACTTCGTCCTCACTGTCAGAGCTTATGTCTATCACCGGGATTGGAGGTGGCTCAAGGATCTGGACCTCGTCCTCACTGCTATCCTCCATAAGGTCAATCTCATCATCACTGTTATCCTCCATAGGGACAACTGGCTGAGGGGCAGGCTGGGGAACTGGAAGGTCCTCCTGGTCTAGATAGTAAGGCGGGTGCCACTGCTGCCCTTTTCTCGCGGTCCTAAGCAGTCTAACCATCCTACAGCATCAACAAGATAGGTTAGATGAAGATTTAAACTTAAATAAATAAAACATATATCATCAATATTTGCCTATAACCTAGTCTCTGATACCACTTGTAACACCCCGCTACCTAGGCCCGCCAGGGTCGGGGATGTCGCCCCGTCCAAAGGACAAGGGGTCTTTATAACTAGGTCACACAAATAAAATTGCGGAATAAAAATAATACTTTAACTTAAAAATTTATTACAACCCAAAGAAAACTCCAAGAATAAATCCATGAATTCCCAAAACAAAACCATAAATAAAATTATCCACTCTTGTCTCCCCAAAGCAATACATAGAATTAAATGACAACAATCTCTTCCAAGGCAGATACTACTAGCTACTCATCCCCATAGTAGGATCGACCTAAAATCATGGTAAAAAGGTGATGAGACAGAAATTTCAGTAAGTCCGTGTGTGCTTTGGGTGTTTAGTGAAAGCAGTTCATGGATGCAAAGTGCGAAATCTTTATAAGAGAAATATTGGCAAGCAATAAACATTAGTCAAAAGCAAGAGTGGCGTTTTAGCTATTCCAGCCATACATGATCAACAAAATCAACCACTCATAAGAAAGGATTATGGGTTACCACACGTTGGGTCCCACAACCGGATGGTCAGTATGCCACACTTTGTGTAGACCGACAAAAGTAGGTGATCGGCCTACTGGGTAAGATACTCCTTCTTCTCTATACCGAAACAACAACCGGGTGTCCATTCCGGTAAAACACAGTCACTTGATTGAAAAGAACACTGCTAGCTCGGACCGACACGACCCACTGGACTGACGTCCTATCCGGGAAGGACTCACCCCTCAGAGGTGGCCACCTGCTGAGAGACTTACCCTAACCCCTTAAGGACTAGTCCTAGTAGTCCACCCTTATTGAGTACTCAACGACGTTTCCCACTTGGGATAAAATGAATAAAACACGATTCCACATGAATCTGGCAATTTAGGGGTCTCCAAAGTCGTTATCAAAATCAGTTTTAGAAAGTTTTTTAAGTTTGAGTAAATCTGCTCAATAATTCAATTGTTTGAAATAAGGAAGAATCCCACCCTCACATTGCCTTTACATAAATGAGTGTCTATACACTCTGTGAAACCCCAGTCGAACCAACCTTAGAGTAAGGGGGTTGAGATGTATATCATATTTTATTTCATGTTTAAATATATTTTTACATGGTTTTATGTGCATTGAATTTGTGTTTTATATTCTAGAGGGCTTGATTGTGATTATTGAGTGGGAAGGGCAAAATGGTAATTTTTACCTAAGGTGGAAAAAGGGAGATAGCTTGTGGATTGAATAGGAAAATATTTTTAGAGAGGAAATAAGGACAAGAGTTGTTGTGGTTTAGTGGTTAGAGCTTTAGAATTAATTATTGAGGTCTTGGGTTCAAATTCTATCATAGAAGCTTTAGCTAGATTAAAGTTTATTTTTGCTTAGGGAGGATTAGTTTCGGCCTTAAGAGCCTAGAATAAGGTGGTGATAATGTCCGAGGAGAGACATGTTAGGAGAATTCTCATTTCACTCTTTACTCTACTCGAAATTCTTGAAGGGAAATTCATTCTTCCTTGTTCTTTAATTTTTTCTCAATGTTCAACTCATTAGTTTGATCAAGGTGTTCTAGCCTTTTCTTTCCAGAAAATTTAGTAAAGTGCTGAGGCCTTTTAGGATCAAAATGTCTTGGTAAAAGACTACCTATGGCCTGAAAAAAATATGGAAGAGTTGTGAGGAATTCCATGAGGAAAATATCTCTAGTGAGCTTGCTGAAATTTCACTTCAAATTAGTTCCTCTTCCTTCATGGCATGAGCTGAAATTTTCCAGCTTGTTGTACCTTCGAAAGGGCGAAATTTCTAGCTAACATTCCCTCCCAAATGCTGCTAGAAAAATGGTCTTTAGGATCAGTTTGAAACCTGAAAATTTTGGGCCAATTTCGGACTGCACAAGCTGGAGCAAAACAGAAAAAAAATCCTGTACGAAAATCAGTTTCGAGAGCCCAAAACTAAGCTGTTTTCTTCCAGATTTTGTGCAGCACCTTAGCCATGTTTTTCCTCCATGAAGAAGGCTGGAAACCAGCCTTGAATACCTCTAAAATCCCCCATCCAGCTCGCTGCAAAATGGTTGGAAGTGGCAGACGAAAATCCGCCAGAAAATTCACTGTGCAGCGAAATTTCTGTGCAGATTTTTGTCCAGCTTGTTTCCTATTTCTCTTCCAGCCGAAACACCAACCCTAATCTGTCAAAACCTTCATTAAACCTCCATCAACATAGCTCCATTTATCCCCTTGAACTTCTACATGAAATTCCACCAATGGTTGCCCGAAAATCCCTCCAACAAATCCTTGCAATTTAGCTTGATTGGTTTCCAAAATTTCAGCCATCTTTTTTAGCAACCTTCCATAATATTTTGCTCAATGGACCAGACTTCTTCTTCATCATTGTACACCCTACTTTCGGCCACTATAATCCTCCATAAGCCATCATTAATCCCACGAAATTCTGCTCAAACAATTAGCCATGGCAGACTCCAAAGCTGTCCAAACAATCAAGATATTCTTAGGATATTTACTTTCCAAATTCACTGCCGAAAAATATTATTCAAAGATTGTAACAACTAACCTTTCCTTTTCCCTCTCAAATCAGAGAAAAATCCTCCTAAACCCCACAGAATTTCGGCAGCCCTCATTCCACAGAAAATATGGCAGCCACAACAACCATTCCTCTCGATTTTTCTTCAGCCATCAAGAACACACACTAGACCAAGAACACCTACTACTTGCTTTTACCTAATACCACTCCAAATCACTTCAAACCACCTCTAAAAATCCCAGAATTCATCTATTCATTGCTGTGAATCCATCAACCCCATTATTAACATCAAACTCCTCCAAACATCTCACTATTTTGGATCAAAAACCAGAAATTTTGTGAAAGCTCAAGAACACCTTCAAGATAGGTTTGTTCAATCAACTTCATCTTCGCTAATCTTTGATCTCTAATGAATATATATGTGATTAAACATGCTAATGTACTCTCTTATTCTCTTCTCTCTCTCTCTCTCTCTCTCTCTCTCTCTCTCTCTCGGCCGAATGATTTCATCAACCATGGCCATGCTTCCTTCATCTCCTTTGGATGGATTTAGGCATCTAGGGGTTTAGATTCATTCGAAACTCCTTCAAGATATTCATCAGTCAAGTAAGCCTTTTTAACCCTTCTTTTAAATTCTAGACTCATGTCTCTAGGATGATGTTGATTGAAGATGAATCATGAATAGGGTTGAGTATATATTGTTGTGATGAGTTGAGATTGAAGCATGAATATATGTATGAATATGTTGGAGATGGAATTTTTGCATGAGTTGCTTATCTTGGTTGAATATATGGTGTTCTAGGGTTTGATGTATGTCTCCATGATCAAGTATGCTAGAGATTATGTCATCTATGATGAATAGGAATTATATTCTTGTGTGATTATTGAAGCTATGATTATATTTATGCTAGTAATAGTTAGATCATGCCTTAGTAAGTCTGGATCTATGCTTATATACATGATTTGGATGATTTTGATGAATTGGAGGATTGTATATGCTCATGATTGTGGTTAGCCATAGAAATATGATCATGACCTAGTTATCCCTAAGCTAATTTTTATTTCTTGAATAAAATATTTCATAATGGGATTTTGCTAGTAATTTCCAAAAAAAACCCTGGGAGGGGTAAATTTCGATTATTATATATAATAAGGATAGTTTAGTCAAATAAATAATAGCTTTTGCTAGAAAATAAAATATATAGATAATATATATGGAATGATAATATCAAATAAATCCTTTTATGGAAATAATCATAATTAGTAAAATATTTATTACTAAAAATTTAATTATTATCTTTTAATCAAAACCCATTAAAAATTTATTTATTGTCTTTCAAGCAAGACTCATTAAATTTATTTTCAACTAATTTTAGTTATCATTTATTTTCTAACAACTAAATTATTAATAAATCATTATTTTACCTAATTCCACCTCGAACTCTTCATCAAATAAACTCTAAATCTTTCTTAGCAAGATTTAAACCTTCAACTTATTAGTACGTATTTTCCAAAACACTAATTATTTTAAATATCAAATTAGACTTAGCTTATAAACCCTTTTTATTTATTATCTGGCCTTAAAGCTTGGGACACTAGGATCATGGTATTAGTGAGTTGAGTTTGTTTTATTTGTGAAAGTCGATTTTGGACATGATTTTCTTTTGGGATGATCTAGAAAGTGTTGTAATTAATTTATATGAACTCTTTGATAGATTTAGAAGATTGTCAAGGGTAGGGACCAACCTACTAGAGTTCATACCCTAAGCTTAAGGATAAGGTAAGTTCCCTTGCATTCATGAAATTGATTTTATTTTATTATCTTGGTTTGAAAGTAAGGTTGGTGAGTATCTTTTGCAAATACGAAATTTTTATCATGGTAGCTGATTTTGAAAACCTCTATATTTGGAACCTTCTTATTTTGGAAACTTTCTACATTTGGAAAACTTCTAATTTTAGAAACTTCTAGATTTATAAATTTTTAAAATGTGTCAGGCATGACTTAGGAGCCAAGCATCAAACATTTTGATTTGTTTTGAATATGCAAGAGATAAATTTTTGGGCATGCATCTAATTTTTGAAAATCACAGCATGACTTATTTGAGCATGTGGCTCCTCCACTATGAATTTGTGGAATAAATTATTGACTTAAAACCATGCCTTCTAAAATTTTTGTACGAGTTGAAAAATGTTGTTTGGAACTGTATTGAGCTAATTTTGTAGGTTCCACTATGGAGCCTTATGAATTGTGAAGATTGAATAACGTTGAGTACTCAATGGGGCTAGGCCTTTATACTAGCCTTTGGTTGGTGCTAGGGATATCTCTCGGCGGGTGGCCACCTCCGAGAGGTTGACTCTTTTCGATCAGGGCGTCAGTATAGAAGGTTGAGCCGTCCTCAACTAGCGACGGGGTTCTGGTAGAATCGACGGCCGGAAGTGGGACAACCGGTTTGGATTGAGTGAGAGAGGGAGGAGTATCTCACTCGGTAGGATGTACACCTACCAGGTGTTGGGGGTCAAGTGCTTCACAGAAGTGAGAGCCACCTCTGTGCCCTTTCACCAGGTGTTGGGGGTCAAGTGCTTCACAGGAGTGAGAGCCACCTCTGTGCCCTTTCACCACCTGTCGGGGGTCAAGTGCTTCACCTGGTGTGAGAGCCACCGCGTGCCACTGTCGGATTAACTTGGTTGCTTTAATTGTTGAGCTATTTTCGGGGAACTGTTCTAAAGTGTCATTGGAATTTTATTCGAAGCTCAAAATCTTTTAATTATTCATATCTTTCCAAATAGAATATTTTAAGAGCATTTTGCTCCATGACTTCTCACTACAATCTTCCAAGAAGTGAGAGTTAAATTTGTAAAGAAGGCATGACAAGCTTTTGATATACTGCTAGTGCATGCATCATGAAAAATGTTTTGTCTTTTTAGCCCAACTCACACACGGGGCTTACTGAGATTTCTGTCTCATCACTCTTTTTACCATGATTTCAGGTCGATCTGCTTGTGGGGATGAGTAGCTAGTGTTATCTGCATTGGAAGAAAATGTTGCCATTTATCCTTATGTATTGCTTTGGAGAGTTGAGAGTGGATAATTTTTATTTATGGATTTGTGTTTAGGAATTCATAGATTTATTCTTGGATTTATTCTTGGGATATAATAAATTTTTGAGTTAAAGTATTATTTTAATCCGCTATTTTATTTGGGTGACCTAGTTATAAAGACCCCTGGTCCTTTGGACGGGGCGACATCCCCGGCCATGGCGGGCCTAGGTAGCGGGGTGTTACACACTCTACATTTGGCTTGCCATAAGAAAACATTTCACATCAATCAGGTTTTATGCAGGAGCTTACCTGATTCTTGCTCACAACAACAAGGTCTCCAACAGCTGACCTAACCCCACATGGGCAAATACAAATCACAATCAATTCCAAGCCACAATCCACTTCCTCAATTTTAAATCAACACAACTTACTACTACCATGATCCTAGTGTCCCAAGCTTTAAGGTTAAACACTAAGTAAATAGGTTTAAGAGTTGAGCCTAGTGTGATATTTAAAATAATTAATGGTTTGGGAAATAAATTTTAATAAGTTGAAAGCTTAAATCTTGTTAAGAAAAACTTAGAGTTTATTTGATCAAGAGTCCTAAGAAGTTTTAGGTAAAATAATGATTTATTAGTACTTTAGTTGCTAGAATTGATAGCTAAAATTAGTTGAAAATGAATATAATGAGTCTTGTTGGAAAAATAATAAATAAATTCTTATTGGGTTTTGATTAAAAGACAATAATCAAATTTGTAGTAATAAATATTTCACTAATCATAATTATTTCCATAAAAGGCTTTAATTGATTTCATTATTTTAAATAACATCTATATATATATATATATATATATATATTATTTTTCTAGAAAAGCTATTATTTATTTGACTAAGATATCCTTATTGTTTATAATAGTCCAAATCTACCCTTCCTAGGGTTTTTCCGAAAATACAAAAAAAAAACATTATTTTATTGAATATTTTATTGAAGAAGTAAAATTAGTTTAGGGACAACTAGATCACGATTCAATTTCCTATGGCTAACCACAATCAAGAACATATGCAATCCTTACATTCATCAAATCGACCAAATCTTGCACATAAGCATAGATCTAAATTTATTAAGACATGATCTAACCTCTACTAGCATAAATATGATCATGGCTTCAATAATCTAACATGCATATAAATTCTATTCACCAAAGGTGACATAATCTCTACCATGCTTTATCTTAAATACTTTATGCATCAAACCTCAAATCATCACACAATCAATCAAGATAATCCTTCCATGCATAAATCTCATCCCCTTCACAATCATACAAATGTTCATGCTTCAATCTCAACAATATATATATACTCGAATCCTATCACCATCCACCTACTATCAGCATCATCTTAGACACATAATTATAGAGTTTAAAAGAAGGATTGAAGGTACTTACTTGATTAATGAATGCCTTGAAGGAGTTTAGAGTAGATCTCAACTCCTAGATGTCTAACTTTGTCCAAGGGAGATGGCGAGAGCATGATTAGGGGAGAAGGAGTCATCCGGCCAAGGAAGAGGAATTTCGGCCATGAGAGAGAGAGAGAGAGAGAGAGAGAGAGAGATCATTAGTATGTTTATTCACATAGGTTTTCACTAGAGATCAAGTTTGGAGAAGATGAAGTTGATAGAGTAAATTTACCTTGAAGATGTTCTTGTCCTTCACAGAAATTTCTGGTTTTGATCCGAAGTAGCAAGATGATTTGAGGAGTTTGATGTTAAGGATGGTGTCGAAGGACTCACAGCAGTAAGTAGGTCAAATCTAGAGATTTTAGTGAAGGCCTGAGGTGGTTTGGAGGGGTATCAGGTGAAAGAAAGTAGTAGGTGTTCTTGGTGTAGTGTGTGTGTTCTTGGAGATTGAAGGGAATTGAGAGATTGTAGTGTAGCTGCCGAAAATTCTGAGGGAATTAGGCTGGCCGAATTTCTGTAGGGTTTAGGGAGTTGTTTCTCTGATTTGGAAGGGAAAAGGAAAGGTTAGTTGGTACAATCCTTGAATAATATTTTTAGGTAGTGAATTTGGAAACTAAATATTTCTAGAATATCTTGATAATTGAAGAGCTTTGAAGGTCTCCTATGGCCGACTGGTTGAGCAGATTTTCTGAGGAATTAAAGCTGGTTCAAGGTAGCTTAGGGTGGCTGAAACTAAGGTGCACAATGAAGAAGAAGAAGTCTGGTCAATGGAGTGATATATTATGGAAGGTTGCTAAACAAAGATGGCAGAAATTTTGGAAACCAATCAAGCAAAATTGTAGGGATTTGGTGGAGGGATTTTCGGGTAGCCATTGCTGGATTTCATGCAGAAACTTAAGGGGAACAATGGAGCTCTGTTACTGGAGGTTTAAGGTAGGTTTTTGCAGAATAAGATTGGTGTTTCGGCTGGGAGAGAAATAGGAAACAAGGCTGGAAAATTTCCTGCACGGTTTTTTCGCTAAACAGTAATTTCTGGGCAGATTTTCGGCTGCCATTCCCAGCCACTTGCAGAGAGTTTGAAGGGAAACTTTAGGGGTATTCAAGGCTGGTTTCCAACCTTCTTCATAGAGGAAAAACATGGCTAAGGTACTGAACAAAACCTGGAAGAAAACAGCTTGGTTTTGGACTCTCAAAGCTGTGATTTGTGCAGGAATTTTTCCTGCTTTTGCTCCAGCTTTAAGCAGTCCGAAAATGGCTACAAAAATTTCAGATTACAAACTGATCCTAAAGACCATTTTTTTGGCAGCATTTGAGAGGGAATGCTAGCTAAGAAACTCGACATTTTGAAGGCACCACAAGCTGGAAAATTTTCAGCTCATTCCAATGAAGAAGATGAGTTAGCTAGAGAGAATTTTTCAGCAACCTCACTAGAGGGATTTTTACTCTTGGAACTTCCCACAACTCTTCCACATTTTCAGACCATAAGAAGTCTTTTAGTAAGGCATTTTGATCCTACAAGACCTCAGCACTTTTCTGAAATTTTCGGAAAGAAGATGGCTAGAACATCTTGGTTAAACTAAGGAGTTAAGAATTAAGGAAAAATCAAAGATCAAGGGAAAATGAATTCCCTTTAAGAAATTCGAGTAGAGCAAGGAAGTGGAATGAGATTACCCTTACATGTCTCTCTCTTAGGACATCATCCCTACCTTACCCTAAGCTCATAAGGCCAAAACTATTTCTTCCTGAGCAAAAATAAAATTTAATCAAGCTAAAGCTTCCATGATGGAATTTGAACCCTAGACCTTAAGAATTAATTCTAAGGCTCTAACCACTAAACCACAACAACTCTTGTTGATGTTTTCACTAGAAAAATTATTTTCTATTCCATCCACAAGCTATTTCCCTATTTTCACCTCGGGCAAAAATTACCATTTTGCCCCTCTCACACAATACTCATCGACAAGACTTCAAGACAATAAAACTCAAATCTAAAGCACCTAAAAATCATATAAAAACATATTTAATCATAAAATAAAATATGATATGCATCCCAACCCCCTTACTCTAAGGTTGGTTTTGACTGGGGTTTCACATAATAGGTCACACACAATAGAGGATTATATACTCAAGATGTTATTGGATAACATAGTGGGGTTAATTGAGAGAAAGAGAAGTTGTTGTTGACAAATTATAATTAGTTATAATTTTTTGGTCTAAATTGTAATTGTGAGAACTTGATATTTCTAATTACAATTAGGGAATTCTAACTGTTTTAGAATTCTGAGATGGAGGATTTTTCAGCAAGTATTTTGTGTAACATATAGAAGGGACACAAAACCATAGCTGACACACAACATACGAAATCTCCAACCCTAGCCTCCATCTTTTTCTACTAGCACAGGAAATTTTGTTACTTGAGTATTCCTCTGTGTGAATTACTATTAGAAATAATCACGCACTGTGATTATAGTGGTTAGACATTCAACTCACGTGGAAGTTGATCAAGTGGATTGCTAGATAGCACCTCGACTTGAAGATGAAAATTCTGTTCTTCAGACGATCAAAGAAAGGTAAAAAGTTATTACCTTTGATCTATTTATGTCTTATTTTCCACACATATGTGGGTCCTGGGATGGTATCTCATTTTATTTTTCGCTGCGCCGTATAGGATACGTGTCAGAGATACCCAACAGTGGTATCAGAGCCAGGCTATTTGTGGTCTACGGACATTATTTTGGCATGAGAAACTGTTTTCATGTATTCGTGTTTGTCTTTGTTTGCTGTGAAAATCATTTTCATTCTAGCCGAAATCGTTTCGAACTTTGTGGGTTGGGACCGTAGCACAATATGATTGTGTAAAAGTTATAGCATATTTCGAAAGGTTCTTTCTTTATGTGCTGAAATTTTTTTGTAGAAAAATGTTTTCTTGAACATGGTTGTTGCCCTCCATTTCATCTTGTGAATTTGATTTTCTTTTTTGTTTTGTTTAAACTAACAAATCGGTTGTTGTTTTGAGCTTCAAAACAGAAAATTCTACTGAGAATTGTTCTCACTGTGCTGTTACAAAAGATTATGGCACCAGAAACTATTTCTGGAAAAATTTTCTGAAAAATCGCCACCACTTCCCGACTACAGCTGGCACCGGCTGTGGCCTCCAAACCGGCACTGGTTCCGTTCTATTTGCGATGTCCAGAAATCGTTTTTGGAAGAGAAATTTTTTTAGAAAACCAGAACAGAGTCGGCGTTTTGTGGGACCACCGTTTTCGTTGCTGGAGACAGGGCCCAAAAGCATTTTCTTAAAATTAGTTTTGAGACAAACAATTTTATTTTTCAAAATAATGATTTTGAAAATTTAAAATTAATCTATTTTTCTAAAATATTGATTTTAGAATTTGTTTTATTTTTTCAAAATAGTGATTTTTGAATAATAAAAAGTATATTTTTATTTTGTTTAAGCATAGTCAATGGCATGGTAAATGGTTATGGACTAAAACCGATTATATCTGTTCATGCATTTTATAGCTTTGGTTTTTTATGAAATAGGGCCTACATGTCCTGCCTTCTCTAGAATTCTTATGCAATTCTCTTCTTATCTAACTCCCCTTGAATGTAACTCGAGGTTTTCTCTCTTTAGAAAATTATGTAATTAGTTTATATAGGTTAAATAGGAGTGGAATTATTCTATTTTGGAGATGGCAACCAAAACAAGGCAAGAAGGCAAGACCTTCTACTTAAATCATGCATGAACACATAGGGTTAACTATATTAATTTCTTTTATGCCTCAAGGAAATTAATTTAGGGCAAAGTCCATAACCATACCACGTAATCGCTTTATTACAATGATTAACAATTTTGTGATTTATTGATTTTTATGCATGTCATTCAATGAAATCACTAAAAAGAACAAATCCCTCAATTAATATTAAAGCTAATTCCTTCCATTAATATAGTAAGAATGAGAGTCTTTTTTTGAGACTAGGTTGTTGGGCAAACCCAAGCCTACTTGACATTAGACATGTTCAAGCTATGGAATTAACTTCCTTTGGAATTAAATTTCTGATTAATGGGTCGGGTTTAACTAAATTCTTTATCTCGGTTGGGCAAACTCAAGCATAAAGAAATTTAAAAGAAAAGCTGTTAATCACCTAATGATTCGGTAGTTACATACAATGTAATTGGTATTAGATACATACCAATGAACTTTAGGGTGGCTTGTTAGGCAAACTCAAGGTTATTCTTGAGGAATTTGGATATCGGTCCACTAGGAAAGCTTCCAACGGGCTTTCCCAAATCAGTAGTGGGGGCTATTGGTTTGAGTAAAATAGTGGAAAAAAATGTGCTTAATTAAAGTCCTAATTATTTGCATATCATATGCATATACAAGTAGCTAATGCTCTCTATCTTTACATCTAGGTCACTTGCATCATGTCAACACACCTAAACTTACGTAGCATCTTGGAAACCAACAAGTTAACCGAATCAAACTATCTCGACTGGTATAGAAATTTGAGAATCGTTCTCAAATCGGAAAAGTTGCTCTACGTGCTAGATGCTCCTATTCTACCACTACCAGCTCAAGATGCTTATGCAGATAAGCATGCTGTCCACAAAAGGTATAAGGAGGATAGTGATACAACATCATGTATTATGCTGGCATCCATGACTCTAGAGTTGCAAAAATAGCACGAGCATATAGATGCTCAATCGATTATACTACATCTTCGAGAGCTATTTAATACCCAAGCCAGAACTGAGAGATATGAGATCTCGAAGCAACTATTTCACTGTAAAATGGAAGAGGGTTCTTCTGTGGCCACTTATGGGCTGAAGATGCTGGGCTTGATAGAGAAGCTTAGATCTCTCGGGTTTGCAATAGATCATGACTTTAGTGTTGACTTAATTCAACAATCTATACCTAATAGTTTCTCACAACTTGTGATTAACTATCAGATGAACAAGACTGAGTCCACCATTCCTGAGTTGATCAATCTTCTCAAAACTGTGGTGTCCTCCATGAAGAAGGATTCCAATGTAGTTTTACTGGTAGAATCTTCCTCTTCTAAGAAGAAAGTTCAAAAGAAGAAGAAAAAGACTCCCATAAAGCCCAAAGGTGGTGTGAACACGAATGATGTAGCTACCAAGGGCCCATGCCATCATTGTGGGAGATGGGCCACTGGAGGTGCAACTACAAAGCCTACTTGGAGATCATAAAGGATAAGAAGTAGAAGGAGAAGCTTACAAGCACTTCAACTTCTACTCCGTGTATGTTTGTGATTGAGATAAATATTGCCTTTAGAAATTAAATATGGGTATTAGATACCATATATGGATCTTATTTGTGTAATAACTTGCAGGGACTAAAGAGCAGTAGAAGGCTAGAGAAAGGCGATGTTGACCTATGTACTGCAAATGGGGCAAAGGTTGTTGCATTTGCTGTAATGACATACGAGCTGAACCTGCCTTCGGGATTAATTCTAGAACTGCAAAACTGTTATTTTGTACCAGTTTTAATGAAAAATATTATCTCAGTTGCGTGTTTAGAGTTATATGGATTGCATTTAATATTTAAGAATAAATGTTGTTCTTTTCAATTGAATGATATTCATTATGATTCAGCAACTTTCGTCAATGGTTTATATGTTCTAGACTTGGTTAATCCAATTCTCAATATAAACAATAAGAAACAAAAAATAGATAACTCTAACACCTTTTACTTATGGCATTGTCATTTGGGTCATGTAAACGAAAACTGTGTTTCTAAGTTACACAAGCTTGGTGACTTAGGGTCACTTAATTATGAATCATGTGGCACATGCGAGTCTTGTTTACTAGGTAAAATGACAAAAACTCCTTTTTCAGGAAAAGGAGAACCGGCCAAGGAGTTATTAGAACTCATATATTCTGATGTATGTGGCCTAATGTCAATATAAGCAAGAGGAGGTTATAACTATTTTACAACCTTTATCGATGATTTCTCACGATACGGGTATTTATATTTAATGAAATACAAATCTGAGGCCATTGAAAGATTCAAAGGCTTCAAGAATGAAATAGAGAAACAACTTGGCAAAAGTATTAAGACTCTAAGATCTTATCAAGGAGGAGAATACTTGAGCCAAGAGTTTCTGAGTTATTATCTTAAAGATAATGGGATATTAACTCGACGAACTCCACCGCCTATACCTCAACATAAAAGTGTATTTGAGAGAAGGAATTGAACCCTTGTAGACATGGTATGGACCATGATGGTTTCTACAGACCTACCAAAATCATTTTGGGGGCATGCACTAGAAACTTTTGTTTTATACTAAACAGAGTTCCGACAAAAGCGGTTGATTCTACCCTATTTGAGATGTTCTTTAGTAAGAAACCAAAGTTATCTCACTTGCATGTATGGGATTGTCCTGCCTTTGTTAAAAGGCCATAGTCAGACAAATTTGATAGTAAGTCTAACAAATGTTTGTTTATAGGATATCCGAAAGAATCTCTCAGATATTCAAAGCATGACATCTTCATAGAGAAGGAGCACATGCTCAAAGGGGACAGTAGGAATAAAATTGAACTTAGTGAAGTTCATGAAGATCAAACAAATGAGAATCAATCGTTTAATCCCACATTTATTGAGAGAATAGATGAACCTTCTAATACACAAGAACCTCGTAGATCTAGTAGGATACGTGTGGCACCTGAGAGATATGGATTTCTCATTAGTGACTACAATGACATATTGCTCATAGGTAATGATGAGCCTACTACCTACAAGGATTTTCTGAACAGTTCAAAATCTGGCAAATGGCTTGAGGCCATGAAGTTAGAGATGGAATCCATGTACGTCAACTAAGTATGGACTTTGGTTGATCCACCCAAAGGAATTAAACCTATTGGGTGCAAGTGGATTTTCAAGAAGAAAACAGACATGGGTGGTAACTTAGTTACCCATAAAGTACGACTAGTGGCAAAGGGTTATCGTCAACAACATGGTATTAACTATGATGAAACTTTCTCGCCAGTTGCCATGTTAAAATCCATCAGGATACTCCTAGCCATTGCTACTCATCATGATTATGAGATTTGGCAAATGGATATGAAACAGCTTTTCTAAATGAAAATCTGACTGAGGAAGTGTATATGACACAACCTGAGTATTTCACATCCAATAATAGCACAAAGGTGTGTAAGCTACAAAGGTCCATTTATGGACTTAAGCAAGCTTCTAGGAGTTGGAACATCCATTTTGATGAAACAATCAAAGAGTTTAGTTTCATTCAAAACATGGATGAGTCTTGTGTATACAAGAAGGTTAGTGGGAGTGCAATCGTTTTCTTATTACTTTATATAGATGACATATTGCTAATATGAAACGATATACCTGTCTTGCAAACAGATAAAGTTTGGTTGTCCAAACAATTCTCCATCAAAGACCTTGGAGAAGCAACCTATATTCACGGAATAAGGATCTATAGAGATAGATCCAAAAGGTTGCTAAATCTTTCGCAGTCTACATACATAAATAAAGTGCTAAAGAGGTTTAGAATGAATCAATCTAAAAAGGAATTCTTACCCATGTTACATGGTGTAAGCCTATCAAAGTCGATGTCTCCCAAGATATTAGTTGAAAAAGATCATATGAGTAAGATTCTATATGCCTTGGCGGTTGTATCTATCATGTACTCTATGATATGTATTAGGCCCAATGTATCTTGTACTCTCAGTTTGATGAGCAGATACCAATCTGACCCTGGTGAGGGTCATTGGGCAGCTGTAAAGAACATTCTGAAGTACTTACGAAGAACTAAGGATATGTTCTTGGTATATGGAGAAGGTGATTTAAAAATTAAACGGGTATATTGATGCCTACTTTCAATATGACAAAGATGATTTCAAATTGCAATCTGGCTACATTTTACGTTGTACGAAGGGACAATAAGTTGGAAAAGTTCCAAATAAGAAACTATTGCAAACTCTATGACAGAAGCTGAGTACATAGCCGCTTATGAAACAGCTAAGGAAATAAAGATAGAGCGAGTTCCCACGGATGAGAACATAGTTGACCCGTTTGCAAAAGTATTATCCCAAAAGAAATATAATTGTCATATTGAGTTATTCGGTATTAGATACATGAATGATTGGCTCTAGTGCAAGTGGGAGTTTGTTAGTATTGTGCCCTAGAAGCAATCACTTGTACATTGTATACGACACATTTTATTTTAATAAAAGGTATGATTTATCTTACAGTTTCTTTTGTTTACTTTTAAGTAATATAACTATTTGATAAAGTCCCTACTACAACACTGTGTAAAGGAAATCATGATAGAGATCATGATAAAAGATTCCTATTACACTATATAGTGTTAGTACTAAAATAAACTCGACTCATAGTATTAATGAGACAGGACATCATTAATGCATTAAGACTAGCATGTGTTAGACTTCCTGATTTGATCAGGCAGTGGTTCTCATATCCGTGAGTATTGAGATACTCAAAGTTAACACATGGATACCTGTTAATGGAACAAGTTCATTGGATGATCTAGCTTTGAGATAATCACATGGATAACTATTTAGTGCCAGTGATATAATCTCAATATAGCAAACGTGCAAGTATCCTTAGACTTGAGATCTCCAAGATACTTTGTTTGCTAAGCATTACACTTTGATTCCAATCGCCGGAGCTTGAACGAGGGCCACGCATGGGATGGATATTGGGTACATTGTGAGATAAACGAAAGTAGTTGAGAGGGTCAATAAAATATTCACCACTTCTAATAGTAGGGGCGAATATCTCACGACCACTTGTAGGAATTACTACTCGAGAAGTCCTTGGCCAAGGCGATTGTGTATTGGAAATAGTTCCAATCAATACACATATAGAGTAGTGGGTTCCTGGTACAAGTACTATTGTATTCGGGCCAGAATTAATTCTGGAGGGAGTTGGCACTAATTCCGTACTCCAAACCGAATGAGATATTGTTTGGTGAAAGGAGTTAATTGCGCTGAAGTTTGATATTGAAGGATTTTTGTCAAGCCACTTGACTTCCTAGACTCTTGGGTGATCATGATGTGTTGCTAGATTCCGCTCATGATCTGGGAATATGGGTTTATTAATTGATGAATTAATAAACCATTCCTAATTAGAATTAATTATGGATTATTAATCTCAAAGACGTTTGGATTAATTCATGTTCTCTACCAATTGACTGAGAAACCTAATAGGTCACACACAATAGAGGATTATATACTCAAGATGTTATTGGATAACATAGTGGGGTTAATTGAGAAAAAGAGAAGTTGTTGTGGATAAATTTTAATTAGTTATAATTTGTGGTCCAAATTGTAATTGTGAGAACTTGATGTTTCCAATTACAATTAGAGAATTCTAACTGTTTTAGAATTCTGGGATGGAGGATTTTTCAGCAAGTATTTTCTGTAACATATAGAAGGGACACAAAACCCTAGCTGACATACAACATACGAAATCTCTAACCCTAGACACACAACCAACGTTCTTCTCTCTCTTCCGATTGTTCTTGTGAAGAATGCTAGCCACCATCTTTTTCTGCTAGCACAGGAAATTTTGGTGCTTAAGTATTTCTCTGTGTGGATTACTGTTGAAGATAATCACACACTGTGATTATAGTGGTTAGACGTTCAACTCACGTGGAGGTTGATCAACAGGATTGCTGGATCGCGCCTTGACTTGAAGAAGAAAATTTTATTCTTCGGACGATCAAAGAAAGGTAAAAAACTATTACCTTTGATCTATTTATGTCTTGTTTTCCACACATATGCGGGTCTTGGGATGGTATCTCGTTTTATTTTCCGCTGCTCCGTATAGGATACGGGCTTGAGATACCCAACAATGATAAATGTGACAAAAGTTTTCAAGAATTGAAACAGAGGCCTATGACAACACCTGTATTGAGTTTACCCAAAGAAAGAAAATCTTATACATTACATGCAGATCTTCAAAAAAAGGATTGGGAGCTGTTTTAATGTATGACTGAAGGGTGATTGCGTATGCTTCGTGTAAAACTTCAAACACATTAAAGGAGCTACCCCACATATAACTTGGAATTGGTAGTCATTGCCTTTGCCGTAAAGATATGGAAACATTATCTGTATGGGGCAGATTATGAGATATTTCAGACTATAATAGTTTGAAACATATATTCACTCAAAAGGATTTGAACTCAAGGCACAGAAGGTGTATGGAATTTTTGGGAAAGTATAGGTGTCCAATAAATTATCACCCTAGGAAGGCTAACGTGGTAACGAATGCTTCAAGCAGAAAAGTAAGTCTATTTTTGGTCTATGTGATAGATCTTGTAGGAGGTCAAGGGGCGAAACACCGGGCATAGGATCAAATGTCTTTCTATTTTTGGCAAGGACTTCAGGTAGGTCCCAACATCTATGCAACGTTTTCAATAGAGCACTTTTATGAGAAAAATATTATAAAGCATGCTAGTTTATTTTATTGAAAATATTATGAATCATTTGGAAGCATAAATGATTATGCACTATTTAAGCATGCTTTATTGTGATAAGTAATACCCATATGATGAAATTATTTGGAAACCCTACATAATTTTCATTAAGCAACTTATGATTGCATTTCATGCATAAATGTTGTGAAAAGCCATAGCATGAGAATATGATTTTATGATATATCGGAACGGACCTAAATTATATAGGAACGGACCTAAATCATATTTGTTTATATTCAAAGTCATTTCAGGAAAACTAATATCTTCAAAATGGAAAATGTTTTGGGAATGATTGGGCTGTTGAATATTGAGACATTAAGCTTTGAAATGATGTTATTCATGAGTAGTTAAAGGGACTTTACACTTATATTAACTTACGTGGGTTTGAGAACGCTGTCTGGTTAGTGGCCACCTCCTGATTGTGATCTCTTATTTCATGGGGTGCCAGTATTTGATGTTTAGTCGTCCTTAGCTAGCAACACATTATCCAAAGTTGGAAATGGAGGGACAGGCGCGGGACACCCGGGCCAGTATGGCAAACCATGACGATGGTTATCGTAATTTAATTGTGGCGTATGCACTGAGTTATTCATACTAATTAATGATGTGGGATTGTAATTCCTGTACAAGCCAGTGTGGCAATATCAGTTGGAATAATATTTCTTCCAAATGAGATAACAATGCAAAATTTTTTATAATTAAATGCCTTTTGAAAATATAGAATGATTTTTTATTCAAAGCCCAAAGTTTATATTACACACCATGTTATGATGTTGAGAATCTATTTTTCCCCAAAAAAAAAGAGCTATATTTCAATGATTTCATTGTAAATTCTTTTTAACAAGGAATAATGATTTCTGTTCACCCTTCCAACACTTTCAATCATGCATCACAACAATAGTGTTATTAAAACCTCTCACAACACACTACAAACTTACTGAGATATATTATATCTCACAATGTTTTATCCATACCTTTCAGGTAGGCTTTTGAGAATACCTAGATTTGTATAGAGGCAAGACCCAAAGAAGCTAGTTGATGTATTTTGAGCACTTTTGCAGCCACGGTTTGTATAAGTAAATGTTTAGAGGTTATATTATAATTTCTTTTGGAATTATTAATTCTTTGAATTTATTTATTTATTAAACTATATTGTTATAAAAACCCCTTGTCATTACGACGGGATAACATCCGCAACTATTCAGTCCCTATAGTTGTGGGGTGTTACATTTCATGTTTTTTGTGCAATTGATATCTTCCTTGCTACCATGCTATGCTATATTTCTGTGAGTAGGGTTTAAAATTTGATGATTCATGATGACTACATTTTATCTAATAACCCAAATTTTTATGTTGTGATCTCCTTACAACCCCCATGTCCTTAATAGCAATACTAGCTAATGGGATAGATGGTGGTACAATAATTCCTTCATCACTAGGTCACGATTAGCCTTATGTTACTTCTTTTACTTCTTAATATCATACTCCTCTTATCCAAAAGGTACTTTTCTTAAGTATTGGTAAACATTAGTTTTCTATTTAGATACTCATAAGATGTGTGTCCAAATCCTAGACATCTAAAGAACTTGATATTTCTATGTCTTGTTAGCTTTTCTACACCTTTTCCTTTATTCTGCCCCCACTCTTCCCTAGGCTTCTAAACTTCTTTTGGTAGTTTTAGGGGTTTCTGTCTTTTTAGTTCCTCATCTTTTACAATTATAGGTTGATTAAATATAGGGTTGGTGCAGATAGTTTTCTTAAGATAGAGTTTTCGTTTGAGTTGTTTCTCAATTTTTATAGTCATTGATGCATGTTTTTTAGTATAGAGAATATTGCCAACAAATTACACAACCAATGAAGCTTCAAAAAAAATAAAAAAAATGCTAACCACTAAAACCACATATACGAGCAAGTATACCCATCAGATAGTATAGGGAATAGCAAGTATTGAATCCATGGGAACTTAGGCTCCCACCTTACTTTACCTAAATCTTTATTGTTTAGCCAATAAAATAAGAAGAGATAAATAAAATACTTACCTAATATACTAGAGAAAAGACCAAGTTTGCATAAGACAAATCACAAGAATTATCAAGGAGTAAGAAAAATGAGAAAAGACATGTAAACATATAGAAATCCTCAAAGACATAACAATGATTAATTAGCACATATCACAGTTAATTATCATCTTGACACCATTAAGGAATTAAAGTAAGATCCAATCAGTTCCCAAGTCATGAATTTACTTACGTAGACTCCGCTTTTTTCCCAATCCATGGAATCACTATCTTTTGATTAATTTATCAGATTTTCCAGTCACACTACAATAGGTAAAAGATGCATTAAACTTAGACCTTATAAATATGAAATTAGCCAATGACCGTTTGCTTGAGGTGAAATTAACTAATCTTTAATCACTTAGGTTTTTTAATCCTAATTTCATTTCCCAAGTCCATTAAGATTTAACAAATATGAAATTAATGTACTAAACTTCTAGCATCTTTTTCTGAGTCAATTAGAAGAACTCGCATCAATAACTAATGATAACAAGTAATCAAATACCAAATATGATAAAGAATTGATCAAAGAACTAATATCAATACAAAGTCATGAGTCCAAAAATAACTTTTAAATACAATTAAATTAATTAAAACTTAAATTGTCAATAAAATACAAAGAAGAGAAAAAGAAACCACTCATAGACAAGAAGCCTTCTTCTTCTTCCTTGAAACCTCCTCTTTTTTTCCAAGAATTCTTCTTTGATTCTCCTAAATCTTGGCAATTCTCTAGGAGTTTCCTATGGGTTTGCAAATCCCAAAGGTGAAAACTAATTTAGAGATGTTATTCTCTTGTATTTATAGGCCTCCTTGATACCAAAAAGTGTGTACAAGAGTTATTTTCCATGGTTGAAAGAGTTCCCAAAAGAATCAATCTGAAATTGCCAAAATCTGCTTGGGAAAGGAAAATTCGCCAACACTGATCAGAATGGACTTGGCCTCGGGTCCATTCAATCCACCTAGCATTGGGTACAATCTATTTCTCAGCAAAATTACTACTTTTCTAGAGCAGACCGGGTTCTTGGTAGCTTAACTGGGCTCGGCACCGGGTCCAATTATGGAATCTTTCACTTTTTTTTCTTCTTGAAATCCACTTAAATCTGCATAAATTTGTCAATAACACTTTTTACATGCAAAATGTAAAATAGGAATGAATATGCCAAGTTATTACAACAAAAGTATCTAAAATGAATCTCAAATGACTAGGAAAATAGTGATGATTTTAGCCCTTATCATATACCCCCGCACTTGAATGTTTCCTTGTCCTCAAGCAAATAAGAATTAGACACTAAATACTTAGAACAAGACAACACACTTTTACAAAATTTTCCTTTGCAAATTCATTCATAATGAAGGCATAGCTTTCTTCCAACCTTAAGCATAAATTCTTCATTCATTTAAACCTTTCAAATTCTTGCAAACTTATGTATTAAATCAACAATCCCATGGCCATTAAAGTTAAGTTAAACAAGCGTATATCTAGTACAAGAAAATCATACCAATCCTCAAGCAAAAACATAAATAACATAAATCAAACAAGTTAAGCTATTTAACCAATTCAAGTATTATAAACTTAAATTTACATAACTGAAGTTGGTGAAACAAGGAAAACAACCCACTCTCTTTTTTTCTATGATTTAGTGAATTGATAGCCTCAAGTGAATGAATTTCTCTTTAGGTACCATATTGGCCCCCTTATAGTTATTGTCATTTCTTCAGCAACTTTATTTTTCTTTCTTCTTTCTTTCCTTACCTTTGTGCCTTTGGGATAGTCACAAGAAAGTATGATGATTCTTTGTTTCTTCTCTTCCACTCATCATATTAGTCCCCTTTTCAGGAAAAGGTCTCTCTTTCATTTTTTGTTCTTGAACGATGAAAAAAAAATAAAATTCAACTCCACGTTTTTGTCAACCCACATTTTTTCTTTTCACTCAAAATTTTTTTTTATTTCCTCACATTCTTTATTCACAACTCAATGTCAAGAAAACTTTAAATCTATAATACAAGAATTAGTTAACAACTATTCCAATATTTCATCATATCATCCATATTCACACTCAAAGAATAAAACAACCTCAAATACCAAATATAACTAAGGTTAACTTATATTTTCAAGACTTAGCAAAATCCAACTTGATACATAAGTTTGCCTTTTCAATAAAAATTCAACAATAATGAATGACAAATCTATATCCAAAGTTAAAAAGAAAATCACAACTCCATTATAGATAAATAAGCTCAATTTAGGTCCAAATATCCAATCTTTAAAATTTTCAAATTGTTAAAGTTTCAAAATTTTCAACAAAATTGTTGGATACCGAGAAAACACCAAGATAATTGATAAAAAAGTGGACAAAAAAAATTACTCAACCACTCCCCCACACTTAAACTGGACAATGTCCTCATTGGCAAAAAATTAACACAACAAAGTATCTCTAAAGGAACTAAAAATGATAAAGGAGCTAGAAAGTTAAGCAATACTGCCCAAGTATAATAAATTCCAGACAAAATAAACCTGGAAAAGAATAGAAGATATTGTTCAAAAAGATTTTATTCAAACCTACAAAAGAAAACACAAATAAAAATATAAGGAAAATACTAACAAAAGAAAGACATATCTAAATAAAAGAAAACAAACCAAAATTCCTAAGAAAGCAAATAAAGACACGACTCACTCAAGATGGAAAATATTTTTCTTATATGGGAAGGGAAAAGACACTTAACCAACTAAAGAAAGCCCAACCTGAGATAAAGAGACAAACTCTTTCCACTCCTCATGCTTTCTCATCAAACTTTTGTAAAAGAAATTCAAGCATAAAGTAAAAATAGGGAAGATGAATATAGAAAGAAGAGAGGGTTTTGAAAAAGGTCATGTTTATGAAAATAATTTTTCTCAGTAAACCAAAAGACATGAACCTCCTTCTCTAACATTACTTTAGGCACACAAATACTGTTTTCAACATATGAGTGCACAGGGTATCTAAAGAATGCATCAAACTTAAAACCACCATTTTTCCCTTTAAGAGATGTATCACAATGAAAATTTCCCTTGAAACTTAGCAATTGAATTCTTAAAAATGGGATCAAGAAATCCTTACTTTTCAATGCATGGTCTACAAAAACTAAGTTACCTCCCTTTGGATGGGATGAATGGTAGAATTTGTCAACATCCTCCAAGGGTTTTATATGATGTATTAGTGAAAGATCCAACTCCATAAGGCATGTTAAGCTTAACACATTATTATTTGGACCATTGTTCTCCAAGAATAGAAATGAACCTAAGAAATCATGTAACAAAGAGAAATTAGAATTATTAGCACATAGAGGAGAATTGAACACCTCTCTTGCCACATTGGGCAAGTGTTCCTCATATCCTCTCTTCTCTATTTGGGGGTCCTCTTGCTCAAGTGTATGGGCCTTTATGGCATCCTCAACAAATTTAGCTAGTTGTGTTTGTTGCTGGCTCAGTCATTGGGAAGCTTTTTTGTGCCACTTAATGGATGAATTTGAATTGGCAATAAAAGAATTTATTGATACTACTAATGATGTCTCACTAAAAGCGTCAATCTGAGCTTGTAACCTTGCTAATCTATCATAATTGCAACTCATTTGAATTTGTGTCCACTGCCAAATATGTCCATTGTTGATTATCTATGATGATGGTTTGAACCTCGCTCTCAAGAAAAAAAAAAACCAAAGATCAAATCAGAAAGAAAATTAAAAAAATAGAAAAAATAGAAAAACAAAGAAAAGAAAAATGCACAAATCAGAAAGATTCACAAATTACAAAAGTTAGTGCTATTTACAAATACAACAAAGCCTAAATCAACAAGATTCCAATGTTTCTGATAGTGCTCATCCCTGGCAACGGCACCAAAAACTTGTTGCATGTTTTTTAGTGTAAAAAATATTACCAAGAAATTACACAATCAATCAAGCTTTAATAAAATGCTAACCACACATACGACCAAGTATATCTATCACATAGTATAGGAAATAGCAAGTATCAAATACACAAAAAAGTTAGGCTCTCACCTTACTTTATCCAAATCTTTATTTTCTAGCCAATAAAATAAGAAGAGATAAATAAAATACTAACCTAATACACTAGAGAAAAGACCAAGTTCACACAAGACAAGTTACAAGGATTATTAGGGAGTAATAATAAGAAGGAAAGACATGTAAATAGATAGAAATCCAAAAAGGCATAATAATGAATGGTTAGCCTTTATCATAATTAATTATCTTCATGGCACCATGAAGGAATTAAAGTAAGATCCAATCATTTCCCAAATTATGAACTTACTTATGTAGACTCCACTTCTTTCCCAATACATGAAATCACTATCTCTTGATTAATTTAGTAGATTTTCCAATTGCACTAAAATAGCCAGAAGATACACTAAACTCATACCTTATAAACATGAAATTGGCCAATGATCCTTTGCTTGAGGTGAAATCAACTAATCTTTGATCACTTAGATTTTTTAATCTTAACTTTGTTTCCAAAGTCTATTAAAATTTAACAAATATGAAATTAGTGCAATAAACTTCTAACATCGTTTCCCGAGTCAATTAGAAAAACTCGCATCAATAACCAATGATAACAAGTAATCAAATATTAAAGATGATAATGAATTGATCAAAGAACTAAAATCAACACAAAGTCATGAGTCCAAAAAAAACCTCTAAATACAATTGAAATAATTAAAACTCAAATTGTCAATAAATTACAAATAAGAGAAAAAGAAACCATTCATCGACAAGTAAGCCTTTATCTTCTTCCTTGAAACCTCCTCGAACAACCTCCTTTTCTTCTACAAGAATTCTCCATTGATCCTCCTAAACCTTGGCATTTCTCTAGGAGATTCTGATAGGGCCTAAATTAGTCATATTTTTCCTAGTTATTTGATTCTATTTTGTGATATATATTGTTCAATAACAAGTCATATTCCTTTGTATTTGAGATTTTACACTTCGAAAGGAATCTTGTTCATTATTTCAGATTTTAGGGGTAAAACAAGGCAAAAATGTCACAAAACAGAGCAGAGGTGGCGCCAGCTATGGCAGAGGAACCGGCGCCGATCATGTGCTATTGGCACGCACTTTGAGGCGATGAAAAAAAATCAATGAGACGAACTGGAATAGAACTGAACCAGCATCGGCTGCATTCTAGAAAACATTGCGAGGAAATCAAGCAAAAATCTACGAACAATTGAAAAAAATGAACACAACCGGCGCCGGCTGTGACTTGATGTTGAGGCGATGTTTTGATTTTTGCACATGGTTTTTGGTAATCTATAGAATTTTAGTACCTTTCTACTTCTACTTGGCCAAAAACCCGACACCAACGAGTTTTGGCACTTCCTAAGCCTATAAATAGATGGAAAACACAAGGAAAAAAAGGAGGAATTCATAGATCATAACAGAAAATCACTCGAATCAAAGAAGGAATTCTTCAATTCAAGGAGGGTTGTGCAAGAGGGTCTACAATGGAAGAAGAAGGAGGTTTTATTTATGACTGCTTTCTTTTACTTTGTTTTCTTTTTCTTGAACAATGATATGTGATGCGTATAGATTTAGGTATAAAAATCATACAAAAATAAGCACATTCCTAATCAAGTTTAAATTAAAATGTTAACCACAAATTACACATATGAGCAAGCATACTCATCATTAATATAGCATAGGGTTCAAATGAGTATCAATCCTCTAGGAACAAGTATGCATTAATCACTTTTCATTTATTGTTTAACCGACTCAATAAAGTGAAAGAATGAAATAAAATAAAATAAAAGAATATATATATATATATATATATATATATATATATGTCAAGGATGGAGAAGTATGTAACTCAAGCCATTGTTTAGACAAACATGATCTCAAAGTACCTAATCGTTATAATAACTAATTATTCTCCTGGCACCATGAAGGATTAAAGTAGATTCACTTCGATGGTCAATCCATGAAATCACTATCCTCTAGATAAATTAGCATCACTTGGTCCATCTCAACCAATTTATCCAAAAGACGCATTAAACACAATCTTTAATTAAATTCCCTTGGTCTCGGCAAATTTAAAACATCAAATTAATTGATGAACCCTTGGTCTCAGAAGACGTCAATTAACCTTCAATTACCAGTTCTAAGCAATCAACCCCCTTGGTTCCATAAGTTAATAGCTAACAGAATATGAAATTAATAAATTGAAACTACCATCAACTCCCTTGGTCCAGTAAGTTAATGGAGAGAACCAACCAACTAATCTCGTAATGAGCATAAGTAATTGAATACTACGAATAGTAACCAATTAATCAAATGATCAAACAACTCTAAAAATCATGAATATCTTAAATAACGTTGAATTACAATAAAACAATTAACATATCATTGTTCAAGAAAAAGAAAACAAAGTAAAAGAAATCATTCATAGACAAGCTTCCATCTTCTTCCTTTGAGAACCTTCTTGCACAACCATCCTTGTATTAAAGAATTCTTCCTTTGATTTGAGTGATTTTCTGTGGCGATCAATGAATTGATGGTGATTTGGCACTCTAGAAGCCTTTAGATCTTCATAGAATTTAAAAGAAAATTGTGGAATATCCTAGAAGGTCTTGGAATCATGTAGAACCTACAAGAGCCTTGGTGAAGCTTGTACAAATCCCTAGAATTCTCAAGACTAATAGATATTTGCTAACCTTGCATGGCCATGCATAATCATGGTTAACTTGCTCTAATCTAGTGTAGGGTAATTAAGCTTGGTCAAATGAAGTCAAAGGGTGGTCCAACTTGGTCAAGATTGTCATGCTTGTGGGCCATCCTTATTTATTTCTTGTGGGCCCTCTAAACTATCTTTTTATATAATATGAATATAGCTAAGATATTTAGGGCATTAATTGTATTATTTATATGTATAATGATAAGAGTAATATAATAATTCAATTTAAAATATTGGATATAATAATACTATAATTTAATATTGCCAAGAGATATTGATGTTATATAATAGATATAAAATAATAGTAATGGATATAGAATAATAGTGATAGTAATAATATTATTATTAAACTACAAGAATAACAATAATAAATACAATAATAACAATAATAATGACAATAAAAAAAATAATAATAGCACTAGTGATGGCTATACTATAGCACTAAGAATAATATTATTAATTTTGAGCCTTAATAATACTATTAATAATAGGGGGAAAAATATATCTTTAATTCCTTTTATATGTAGTCTTATTTTAAACAAGACTACCCTACGCAAATTCTTTATATAAGGCGGGTTATTACAATCTCCCCTTCTAAAAAGGAATTTCGTCCACGAAATTAAGACTCACCTCCAAAGAGTTCTGTGTAAACCTTATACATTTCTGCTTTTGTCTCCCACGTAGCATCTTCCACAGTATGATGGCTCCATAGCACCTTAACAAGTGGAATTTGATTTTGCCACAACTTCTTTTCGCGCACTCTAGGATTTTAACCGGCCTTTCTTTATAGTTTAAATTCGGTGATAACTCTATGGCGTCATCATTCAAAACATGGCTGGGATCTGCTATATATCATCTAAGTTGTGATACATGAAATACATCATGGATGCCTTGAGGTTCCGGCTGTAATTCTAGTCTATAAGCCACCTTTCCGATTTTCTCGGTGATGGAAAAGGGTCCAATATACCGTGGAGCTAGTTTCTTTCTTCGTGTTCCCTTACCTCGATGGGGTGTTAGCCTTAAGAATACTAAATCACCAACACTAAACTCCACATCTTTCTGATGGCGATCTGCATAACTTTTCTGCCTACTTTGGGCAATCTCCAATTTCTCTTTAATTTGCGACATTTTTTTGTCATGCCCTTTCCATTTCCAAAACATCATACTGCTCTTGACGCCATCCTAAGGTATCCCAATATAGAGGCGATAGGCACTTTCGTCCATACATGGCCTCAAATGGTGCCATTCCGATTGTGGCCTGATAGCTATTATTATAGGCAAATTCAGCATAGGCCAAATTATCAACCAATTTATTCCCAAAGTCCAATGTACATGCTCTCAGCATGTCCTCCAAAATTTAGATTACTTGTTCTGTCTACCCATCAATCTGTGGATGTGCTGTGGTGCTAAATTTTAGGGTAGTCTCATACAGTTGTTGCAATTTCCTCCAAAATTGAGAGGTAAACCTCGGGTCTCGATCAGATGCAATACTGGAAGGTACTCCATGCAGTCTAATTAATTCTTCCATATAAATATTACTTAATTTCTCTAAGGAATCTCGTTTACTTATGGGTATAAAATGGGTTGTCTTCGTTAACCGATCCACAATCACCTAAATCGTATCTCGTTGTCCAATAGTTAAGGGTAACCCGGTTACAAAGTCCATGGTAACTTCATCCCATTTCCATTTAGGTGTTGGCAATGGTTGTAGTAATCCCCTTAGTTTTTGATGATCTATCTTCACCTTTTTGCAAGTAAGACATTGTGCAATACCTAAGAAATATCGTTCTTCATACCTATCCACTAGAAATGTTGCCTCAAATCATGATACATCTTTACTGCCCCCGAGTGAATGGTATACTTACTTTGATGTGCTTCTGTCAATATCTCTTGCTTCATAGCGGCCTATCTCGATATACAATATCGTCCCCTAAATCAAAATATCCCTGCATCATCTTCCTAGAAATCACATTTCTTTTGTTCCTTACTTTTTACGTTGATCTGCTGTAGCTCCCTATCTTGCTCTTGAACTCCTTTCAATTGTTGTAACCATACAGGTTGTATTGATATGTTACTCATCCTAATTTGTCCATCAAGTGCTACTGCTTCCAACTCCGGAGTCTGCACCATTCGTAGTGCAGATATACGTCCTTTCCTACTTAATGCATTGCCACTATATTGGCCTTTCCCGGTTGGTACTTGATTGGGTAGCAAAATTCTTCTAAGAACTCCATCCACCTTCACTGCCTCATATTTAAGTCTTTCTCAGTGAAGATATATTTCAAGCTTTTATGGTCGGTAAAAACCTCAAATTCCACCCCATAAAGAAAATGTTTCCACTTTTTGCAAACACAATGGCTACTAATTCTAAATTATGAGTGGGGTAATTTCTCTCATGAGGTTTCAATTTCCTTGATATGTACGCTATTACCCTCCTATCTTGCATCAACACTCTGCCAATCCTTCCTTAGAAGCATCAGTATATACTTCGTAGGGCTTATCCATAGCAAGCAAGGCTAGGACAGGTAAGGTGCTCAACCTTTACTTTAATTCTTGAAAACTTTTCTCACAGCCTTCTGACCATTCGTATGGCACCTTCTTTTGGGTTAATCGGGTTAATGGCGAAGCAAGTTTTGAGAACCCTTCAATAAACCTTCTATAGTATCCAGCCAAGCCTAAGAAACTTCTCACCTCCGTAGGATTTTCTTGTTGCTTCCAATTTACTACAGCTTTTACTTTTGTAGGGTCTATAGAAATCCCTTCTTTAGAGATCATATGCCCTAGAAAAAAATACTTTATCCAACCAAAACTCACATTTGCTAAACTTGGCGTACAACTTGACTTATTTTAATTTCACAAGTACTTTTTGCAAATGCTCCTGAGGGTTCTTAGAATATACCAAAATATCATCAATAAAATAACAACAAAGTTATTCGGATAGGGTTGAAAAATCCAATACATGAGATCCTTGAAAGTGGCAGGGGCATTAGTAACACCAAAGGGCATCATTACAATCTCATAATGCCCATAGAGTATTGAAGGTAATTTTGGGAATATCCTCTTCTCTAATCCTCACCTGATAATACCCCTGTCTCAAATCTAATTTAGAGTAACATCCTGCGCCCTGTAACTAGTCAAACAACTAATCCACTATAGGTAATGGGTATTTATTCTTTATTGTTTGAGCATTCAGTCCTCTATAGTCTATGCACATCCTTAAAGTGCCATCATTCTTTTTCACGAATAGTATTGGTGCTTCCCATGGTGAGGTACTGGGTCTAATAAACCCTTGCTCTAATAATTTCGGTAATTGTTTCTTCAATTCTTTTAGTTCTGCTGGTGCCATCTGGTATGGGGTTCTAGAGACCGGCTCAGCTATTAGCACTAAATCAATACTGAACTCAACTTCTCTTTCTGGAGGTAATTCTTTCAATTCTGCTAGAAAGACATTCGGATACTCTCGACCTACTGGTACTTCTTCAAGCTTCTCTGGTTTGATGGATTTATTAAAAAGGTAAGCTACATACCCAGTGCATCATTTTCGTATTAGCTTCCTTGTTTTCACTCCGAATATCAAACTCACTCTTTGTTTTACTTTATCTCCCTAAAATTCTAGAGAACCTCCTCCCGGTCCCCTAAAATGCACCAGTTTATTTCTACAATCAACCCTTGCATGATGTTGCGATAGCCAATCCATTCCTAGGATAGCATCATATTCTTTTATGGGTAGACTTATAAGGTCTCCTTCTAATGTCACATCTCAAATTTTTATTTCACTTCCCAGATAAATTCTATCACTGCTTAATTATTTTCCCAAAGGAGTGCTAACTATCATTTCATAGGGAGCCTCCTTACTTCTAATGTTCACCTTTTGAGCAAAAGAACATGAAATAAAAGAATGGGTAGAGCCTGGGTCAATTAAAATTTGAGCTTCTTTACCAAAAATAAAAATCTTACCTTCCACCATCGTCGATGCATTAGTGTCTACTTTATCCAGGGCTACTACTCAAGCTTTTATTACAGGTTTGCTGATTCCAGATTTGGGTGCAGAGGGCCCGCCTAAGTTTTCTTTAGCAATTTCTGGTCTTACTCCCATGTAATTCCCTCTTGCATTTATCCATCTAGTTGTCCTCCTTGGGTGTGGGCAGTTGAAATTTTTATGTCCTTCCTCTCCGCAATTGTAATAACGAATTAACTACTTCCCCATGCTACCTCCTTCTCTCCTTGGAAATTTTCCTTTATTTGGCCACTTTTGCCTTCCAGGCCTCTTATTTCGATTTAGGGTTTGAAATACCCTTTTGTTTCCCTACTTAGCTTGCTCCAAACCCGCCTCCTCAACTCTTGAAGCCATTTCCACTACGGCACTATAATTATTTGGGACCATATAAAGCAATACCCTCTTAAGTTCGGGGCCCAAACCTTTCACAAAGCGGCAAGTTCTATCTGATTCATTTTGCACTATGAGGGGGCAATATTTAGAAAGTCGTGTAAATTTAGCAGCATACTTCCTTACTGTCCTCCCTTCTTGCCTAAAATTTTGAAATTCATCTTCTCTCATTTCTACAACCCAACATGGTATAAATTCTTTCTTGAATTCCACCCGAAATTCCTCCCAAGTCCATTCTTTCTGCTCCTTCTTACGTGTCCACCAGTCTCGTGCTGCTCCTTGGAGTTTGAATGCAGCAAATTTCACTTTTTCACTGCTTTTGAGTAACTTAGAAGTGTGAATATATTCTCCATTTGTTCTATATAGGATTTTGCCTCTTGTTCTTGCTTAGGTTGGCCATAGAATGAAGGGGGTTGGAACTTTAGGAATCGTTCTAAAGCTTGACCTGCTTTAGCTTCAGTTTGCCATCCTTCTCTGGAGGTTATCTCGGTCATATGTTGTAACACTTTGTCATTTTGTAAAAAGTTTGCATCATAGTGTTTTCCAAAGATTCATCTAATGCTCCCTTGGCTAAATTGTTGGCAAATGATTCCTTTGGATGATGACAGGTGGTTCGCTTTGGCGGCATAATAAAGGCAGTTGGCTTTCCTAGTTAAATTAGTGTTAACAACTAAGTTAGATTAGTATGTCAGAGGGAGAACGTTATCATAACATAACACCCTGGTATATTACAATAAAATTGCAGGGTTTAGTATATAAGATATTACATGTGCTTATTTATTTCCTCCTACTAATAAACGTACTGAATATGTACAATAGGTGTTACTCTTACTAAAACATCCTAAGTAGTCCTCCTACTCACTATCATCACTACAAACAAGTGGTCCCAAGTCGTTCGATACATAATAATACTAAGGAGTATCAGATCCTGGGCCTAATATGCCTGCATCCTCCATGCTACTATCAGAATCAGAATCGCTAACAACAACCTCTTCTGCGGCTGACTCATCCGAAGATATATCAACCATTTGACTACCTTATTCTCATTATCTTCCACTATAGTCTCATCAGAGGATATAGTGACTACCGCAACCATTTCGTCTTCAAATTTTTCAGAAGGTACTATAGCCTCTTCACGTACGGTAGGCTGGGTGAAACTTCCTATCTTTTCAGGCTCCTTAGTCATATCTCCTATATTGTTGTCCTGTGACAATCCTTGACTCCTTTCTCGTGGTCCTGGTCCTTTAAGGGAGCTGTGGTAGTAATTAGGACCAAAGATAGATGATCCTAGAAAAGTCCTTATTTTCTTCTTTTTAGGGTGAGAACTCTCACCTTTTTCCCATAGTCTATCTCTAGGGTCCTTTTCTTCTATTGGCTTCTTCCCTTTATCATTGCTATTTACCATACTTACAAAAGAATAATCAAGCCAAACTTCTATCTATACCCCCAAATAATACTCACAAAATGCAAATTAAACTATATTGCTAGGGCTCTAATACCAATTGTAACACTCCATATTTTCATTGTAATGGGCCGGGTTCTAGTAGGATATTGCCCCGTCTGAATTCTCAGACAAGGGGTCTTTATAACAATTTAAAACTTAAGGGAAGCAAGTAAAAGCTGAAACTTAAGTAGACATATGAACCATGCTCTTTTATAACTTAAGCATATAAGTCAAGATTGGTACATCATCATAATTCCAAAAATACATAAGCTAAAATATTTCATAGTCGATGTACAATGATCACTCCAAAAGTTTCACTATCCAGTGCTAGAGGAGAAGTCCTGGAAGTACCGTCATTTATTCTTCAGCTTCAATTCCTAAAAAAAAATAGAAAAGATAAATACACGTGTTAGTAGTATACTCAGTGAGTCCCATGTGTGCTAGTATTTTTCTTAAGAAATCAATTATTAATTTTTTTTACAAAAATTAACTTTATAATAGTGAAATAGAAGTAATTGATAGATTTGGGTTCAATTTATCATGTACAATCGAAAAACAATGATTTCCAAACATATGGCCCTAAATTTTAATAAATGCGAGTTCTTCTCCATTTAGAAGTGCGACCCGCGTGCAAAGTTCAAGAAACTTCGCCTTCACCTATACGGTCTCTTGTGCCAGGGACTGCGCCATACAACACGTCACCCGTGTCATGCCAGAATGGTGAGCGTAAAAATGTACCTCATCTTGCACTTTGAGATCTTTTACTTAACACCATAAGCCAGGGGTCCTAATTTTGACATCAATCACCATTGAGGTGGTAAGGGATTGAACACATCGAGTGTCCCAGCTCAGTATCTTGTGAACAATCCACCCTCATAAATAATAGGCAATTGCTGGGCTCAAAATGGTTAGCCAGGGATGGCTAATTCCATTGTCCTATCGCCCCGTTAGGAGTAAGATAAGCCCAATAACTGGACCGGGCTATTTGGGTTCATCTATCTCTAACGCGAGCTAGTACAGAGGTCAAAGCCCTCGCTGAGTACTCAACGTCTTCACTGACCCACATGATCAGTCTACTTCCTTTGAAAAGAGTTTGCTCTCCCCGAAGGGAATTCTAAGAAACCGTTTTTGGGGCCAAATATCATTTTCTTAAAGTTTTGCATCACCCGAGTGTTTATTTTAAAAGCTATCAAAATGATATACAAATCATCTTGGGAGCATCTGAGCATAAGGAAAACTTATTAAAACATTGTGCAAATACCAAGTGAACTAGGTTCATAGGTTTTAATTATATCAATGAGACATGGACTATATCAGAGAAACATTAAACATTTTCAGAAAAATCACATAGCCAACGGGATTTTAAAATCATGGGACTCACCTTGTATAATAGGCCGAAGTAGCTCTTTTATAGTCCAAAAAGGAGTTCCTTTGACTCGATTCACCTACACCATTAGTATATCTCTTTATTATTACTTAATGGGTTCAAATAAGGTTTCTATAATTTCTTAAAGAAATAAGTTCATTAATGCTTTTTATGGTTTCCTGATTTTACAGCTTTACCATCTTCCAATGTTCTGTACATAACTTATTCAATATAGGTCTGCATGAGGTGAGACTACTTCCAAAATACTCCTAGGACATTTCTCTATTAACTCCTGATCATGGGACTTTTAAACGCCTTCCCATTTCGTTCAGTTTTTCAGTTAAACTCACTGCACTGAGTTTGAGGTCCAAAATATGGTTTCTTCAACATATCCTACCATATCTAATGCTTTCAAACCCTTGTTTCATACCTTAATAAGGCTGTCTTAGCTTGCTTTATCATCTAGGATTTTTCAGCAGTCCAAAATAGCCATGAAACAAATCTTACTACAATCAGAATTTTTTTCCCGTCTTTTTTTTAACATTTTCTTGTTGTTTCTTCCATGGCCTTTCTTTCTTTCTTTTATTAACCAAATTCCAGTCATCCAAGTGCTTGAAAACAGCTTATGCTAGTTATCAAACACTACAATTTTTCCTTCTCCATTTATCCGGCCAACTCCCTACAAACCTTTCTGCCATTTTCATTTTATTTCTTTCCAACTATCAACCTTAAACATATAATTTCTGTTTTGTTTTCTCCAACTACCAGCTGTACATACAATCCTATTTCATTTCCTTCTAAATACCAAGAAATAAATATAGCATAGCTTAAAATAAATCTTTATTACTCATAGCTTTCTTGATATTAAAATAACCATACCTTATTTAAGATTGCTAGCTAGACTTGTATGCCGTCTTCTTCCTTCTTCCTTGCTTCTCCTCCTTTCTCCGTTATTTTCTTTCTTTTCCTCACTTTTCTATTCTTTCCTCCAGCTTTCCTCTTGGCCGAAATCTTTCTCCCTTGCCCTTATTTTTATAGTTTGTTTTGGTTTTTGTAAAAGAAGTTATGGTGATTTGGCACTCTAGAAGCCTTTAGACCTTCATAGAATTTAAAAGAAAATTGTGGAATATTCTAGAAGGTCTTGAAATCATGTAGAACCTACAAGAGCCTTGGTGAAGCTTGTAGAAATCCCTAGAATTCTCAAGACTAATAGATATTTGCTAACGTTGCATGCCATGCATAATCATGGTTAACTTGCTCTAATCTAGTTTAGCTTAATTAAACTTGGTCAAATGAAGTCAAAGGGTGGTCCAACTTGGTCAAGATTGTCATGCTTGTGGGCCATCCTTATTTATTTCTTGTGGGCCCTCTAAAATATCTTTTTATATAATATGAATATAGCTAAGATATTTGGGGCATTAATTGTATTATTTATGTGTATAATGATAGTAGTAATATAATATTTCAATATAAAATATTAGATATAATAATACTATAATTTAATATTTCCAGGAGATATTGATATTAAATAATAGATATAAATTAATAGTAATGGATATAGAATAATAGTGATAGTAATAGTATTGTTATTAAACTACAACAATAACAATAATAAATATGATAATAACAATAATAATGACAATAAAAATAAAAAATAATATTATTAATAATAGCACTAGTGATGGCTATACTATAGCACTAAGAATAATATTATTAATTTGGAGCCTTAATAATACTATTAATAATACGGGGAAAAAAAATATATCATTAAATCCTTTTATATGTATTCTTATTTTCAAACAAAACTACCCTACGCAAATTCTTTATATATGGAGGATTATTACAACTATGGGGTCTGTTACGAACAGTGAAGATAAATCCACTTTCTTGAGGCTATTAATTCCTGAAAGAAAAAGAGAGGGAAAATGTTGAAAAAATGATAAGTGTTGACTCAAAAGGGGGCTAATATTGTGTATAAAGAGAAATCCATGCTCTTTAGGCTATCAATTCCCTAAGTCATTTAAAAAAATAGAGAGAAAAAAAATTGGACTTTCTTTTATATCACGACTTGAGTTATGAAATTTTTTAATTTATAATGCTTGAGCTGGTATTTAACTTGACTTATATGCTTCATGTTATCTATATTTTTACTTGAAAGGTGAAATAATTTTTTTAGACTAAAGTATGAACTTGATTAGTTTGACTTCAAGAGTTTTGTGATATCTTATAAAATGTATCAAAGTTTGAATTATTTTCAAAGAGTTTGATGAATGACAAGAGTTTTATCTAAAGTTTGAAAGGAAGTTATAATCCTTGTTGTGTTTCAAATTGTTGGAATGAGAAAAAGCTTGTGTTTTATTGATGATTTTCTTGACTTAAATGTCTTGCTTGAGGACGAGCAAAAGTTCAAGTGTGGAGGCCCATGAAAGGGGCTAAATTCATCACTATTTTCCTAGTTATTTGAGATTAATTTGAGATACTTTTGTTGTAAAAACTAGGCATATTCCTTTCTATTTGACATTTTACTTGTAGAAAGTATTTTTGACAATTTTTTGCAGAATTAAGTGGATTTCGAGCAAAAAGTGTACAAATTCTAGAATGCACCTGGCGCTAGGTCTAGACAAGGCACTGGGTGGCAGGTCCACTCTGGCTGAATAGGGAAAATAGAGCAATTCCAAGAAGAAAAATAGAACACACCTGGCATCGGGTGGGATGACTGAACCCGACGCCGATGCGCTCTGGAGAGGCAAAATCCTAGACACAAATTTAGTAATTTTTCAAAGATTTTGGCATTTTCAGAAACCTACTCGACTAAGACATCTCAAGCAACGAAATTGGCATCAAAGAAGCCTATAAAACCAAGAGAAAACATAAGAGAAATGTAGTGAATTAAACAATCAAAACTTCCAATCACTCAATAGAGGTGAAATTCACCATTTAAGGAGGGTTATTCAAGAGAGTCTTCAAAGAAGAAGAAGGGGGCTTGTTTATAAGTGCTTTATTTTACCTTTAGTTTCTTATTCTTAAACAATGATATATTTAATATTTTTATTGTAATTTAATATTATTTTGGGATTCATGTTTTGTGTTAATTTAGTTATTTCATCAATTTTCTTTCATCCTTGGTGTTTGATTACTTGTTATCATTGGTTATTGATGCGGGTTCTTCTAATTGGCTTGGAAAATGATGTTAGGAGTTTATTGCATTAATTTCATATTTGTCAAATCTTAATGGACTTGGGCAACGAAGTTCAGATTAAAGGAGTAATATGATCAAAGATTAGTTAATTTCACCTAGAGCATAGGATCATCAGCTAATTTCATGTTTATGAGGAATTTTGTTTAATGCATGTTTTGGTTATGTTGGTTTGATTGGGAAATCTTCTAATTTAATCAAAATATAGTGATTCCATGAATTGGGAAAGAAGTGGAGTCTTTATAAGTGGATTTATAAGTTGGAAAATGATTGAATTTTACTTTATATTCCTTCATGATACCAAAATGATGATTACTTAAGATAATTGCTAGATAATTCATTATTATGTATTCTAGGATAATTGTCTAAATTGTATGTTCCTATATCTTTAAGTTGTGCATATTTCTTTATTTTTATTTTTACTATCTTATCACTTTATTTGGAGGGTTAAACAATGAATGAAAAGTAACTAGTGCGTACTTATTCCTTTGAGGATCAATGCTCATTAATTCCCCATACTATGCTTGCAATGAGTGTACTTGCTTGTATGTGTATTTTGGGATTAATATTTTAATTAAAACTTGACTAAGGGATGAATTTAAATTGAATAATTTTTATACATCTAAAATTTACGTATCAGTACTTAAGAATATGCTTTACAGCTTATTAATGTTCTTTCCTTGGGTTTGATTGATACCTGCTATCCATGCCTACTACAAAGTAGATATCTGGCCTTGTATAAAGTATAGCATACACGAGACTTCCTACTGCTAAGACATAGGGAATCCTACTCATATTTTCCTTTTCTTCCTATGTCTTAGGACACTGCTTGAAAGACATGGTTAATTCGTGCCTAAAGAGTATGATTGCTCCTTTACACTGATCCATACTAAACTTAGTTAATATCTTACCAATATAAGTAAATTAGGATAAGGCTAATATTCTTTGCTTCCTAACTCTAGGAAGCTTTATTCTAAGAATGTAGATAGCTTCTCCAATATCTTTCAAGTTAAATTGACTTGATTGCAAAACCTTTATGGATGACAATATCCCTACATCATTTTCATTCAGTAGAATTTCATCCACATAAAGTACCATGTAAAGATATGTTGTTGCCATCTATTTCCCTATGCATGTATGGTTCATTCATGTTTTGTACGAAACCATAAGACTTTACTATCTCATCAAAGGATATGTTCCACATTCTTGATGCTTGCTTAAGTCTATAAATAGACTTCTTATGTTTACAAACCATATGCTCTTGGCCTTTCCCAAGAAAGCCTTCAGGCTAGGTCGTATAGATGTCTTTGCTAAGATAGCTATTAAAAAAATCTATGCTGATATCCATTTACCATATATCGTAGTCATATTAATATGCAATGACTAAGAGAATACAAATAGACTTAAGCATGGCAACATGTGAAAAGGTATTCTCATAATCGATCACTTCTTTCGGAGTATAACCTTTTACTACCAATCTTGCTTTAATGGTTTCCACTTTTCCATCTACACATCTTTTTTTCTTGTATGCCAACTTGCATCTGATGTGTTTAATCCCTTCAGGAGCAGAGACAAGATCCCAGACTTGATTGAGATATATAGACTCAATCTCAACATCCATTGGTACATGCCATTTATCTACATTAATATCACCTATGACCTCATCGTATCTAATGGGATCTTATTCTTGATGGTCGGAGACTGTCTCAAAGATTTCTCCAGTCCATCTTTCCGAAACTCTAGATAACCTCCCACAACAATGTGGCTTATTTTATATAGGAATATTTGGTTGTGCCTCTTTAGGTTCCTCAATTGGGGTATTATAAGTTGAAGTGTCACTCAACTTCTCTTCCAATTCCATCTTATTCGAAACTTTAGTGGATATACATTGTTCATCCTCCAAGTATCTTATATGAGTACTAATAAGTACTTTTTACTCTTATGGATGATAAAAGTATCCATCCCTTATTTCTTTTCAATACCTTATTAAGTTGCACAATTCTGATATAGGATCTAGCTTGCTTCCTTTAGTCAGTACATAAGTTGGACAACCCTGTACCTTGAGATATTTCATACAGGGCTTTTGTCTCGTCCACATCTGGTAGAGTGTCTTAGGTATTGACTTGAAAGGCACCAAGTTCAAAATATATAATGTGATTCCAAAGTATATCACCAAAAAGAAATATGAAGAGTTGCATGACCCGTTATACTTTTAACCATTTCTATCATTGTTCTATTTCTTTTTTCAGCTACTCTATTCTGCTAATGAGTTCTAGGTGCAATTAGCTGAGATACTATACCCAGATGTGCTAAGTAGTCCTTAAATTCACCAAGGAGATAATCTCCACCACGATTTGATTATAGCTTTTTGATTAGTTTACCTATTTGATGCTCCACATCAGCCTTAAAACTCTTTGAATTTATCAAAAGAGTCAGACTTGCAACTTAAGTAAATATAACCAAAATGCATGTAATCATTGTGATTGTCATAAGTATTCATAACCTTCTCTACCAGGTGAAGACATACGACCATAAATATCAGTAAGAACTAACTCTAATATTTCCTTAACCCTTTCGCCTTTTGAGTAAAGGACCTTTTGGTCTTTTTACCTATAAGACGAGATTCACACTGAGGCCATTCCTCTAATTTTAATGAGTCAAAAGTCTCAGTTTAGGTTAACCTCTGAATCCTATTAGGATTTATATGTCATTATCTCAAGTACCATAAATAAGAGTTATTTGATGTGGCTTTTCTCTTCTTATTATTAGGTTCCATTTGAGTATTATTTATTTGACAATTAATAGTATTAATATAGAACAGATTCCGATATATATTTCCAAAACAAATAATATTTACATTTCTACATATTGAAATACCAGAATAGAAAGAAACAGAATATCCTTAATTGATTAATCTTGAAACAGAAATCAAATTCTGTTTAAAACTAGCTACATATAAAATATCTTTCAAAACTAAAATCCTATTACAATCAAATAAAGGCTCCAAGTCTCCTACTGCTTCAGCCCATACTTGTTCTCCATTTTCCACTCTATGTCCATGCTCTCTTTTACTTAATCACCTTATCTTGCTAAACACTGCATGGAGTTACAAATATTGTTAGTGGCTCCAAAATCAACAATCCAAGTAGATGATGACCTAACTATTAATATAAACTCTAAGTATAAAAAAATACCTGAAGAGGACTTAGCCAAAAAGTCCAGACAATCCTTTTTGAAGTGCCCCTCTTGCCACACTTAAAATACTTACACTTAGGCTTAGCGTTAGGCTTGGACGGACCGGGCTTGGATCCTTTAGGCTGGACCCCTGCATTGTTCTAGGCCTTCTTTTTCTTGAACTTCTTGGGTTAGGCCCAAGTTCTAGAAGATGAATCAGAATGAATAATCAACATCTTTAATTCAAACTTCATAATTTTCTTAGTAGGCTGGAGTTCCTTCATCAACTCTGTCAAAGACATACTCAACTTGCTCATATTATAATTTAACTTGAACTGAGAATATAAATTTGACAAAGTGTCAAGAACAATGTCAAATTGGCTCTCAGCATCGATTATTTCCCCTGGGACTTCGGCTCCTCGAAATGAGCATGTGCTCATCAATCGATGCCCCCACAGCCATCCTAGTGTTCATGATTGCTCCAAAAGGTTCCTGCCTTTCGGGGCTACTATTGTCAGCAAACATGGTGTGAAATAATATATCGATGTCGTATAGAGTAGGCATGTTCTTGTTCTTAGGCTGAAGAACATTGGACATAAAGGCTATTATATAGTATCGAGACATCTCATTAGCTTTCTCATATGCCTTCTTAGCCTCACGATCTTAGTCCATGGAATCTTTTCCAATTTTAGGACAAGGGTCAGTCAGAACATACTTATACTCCTCTGTACTATGTACTATGTTCTGATTCTTTTTCCAATCCACATAGTTAGGTCCAGTTAACTTATTCTCCTTGAGAATAATGGACATAAGACTAAAACTAAATATTTTTGCTGATTGAAAAAGAACTTCATTCAGAAAAAATATTTACATTGGAAAAAACATATGAAAATGCATATTTAAAACATCATATTATTTCCATGATATGGTCAAACTATTAAAACCATTATAAAAAAATATGAAAATTTTAGTTCTTAGAAAAAATTGACAGAGTTTCGTAGAAAGATTAAAAATTTTCTAAGTTAAGTGTATAAGCATCACAAATTAAACTTCTTTAATAGGTAATGATCCACAAATAGTTCCATCGATAGAATGATCACTACTCTTACTACCTATGGATAATCTTGTGTTAATACCTCCAATGATAGGTTGGTCGACAATAACACATATCCTAGGCTTTAATTATAATTACTCCATTACTTCTAGATTCTCGTGAAAATCCATCTATTAATGTTGTGTCCTAAAAGAAATCACTTGTACTTTCTATATGGCATATTTGTTATATAATACAATGCATTATTTATCTTTTAGTATATTTTGTTTACTTTCATGTAAAATAACTATTAGATAAAGTCCCTAATACAAAACTATGCTAAGGAAATCATAACAGAGATCATAATGTCAGATTCGTACTACACTGTATAGCATTTGTACTTAAATAGTTCTTGGTCATAGTATTAATGAGGTAGGACATCATTAATATATTATGACTAGCATGTGTTAGACTTCCTGATTTGATCAGGCAGTGGTTCTCATATCCATGAGTATTGAGATACTCAAAGTTAACACATGGATGCTTGTTAATAGAACAAGTACATTAGATGACCTAGCTATAAGATAATCACATGGATAACTATTTAGTACTAGTAATAGAATCTCGTTATAGCAAACATGCAAGTATCCTTAGACTTGAGATCTCCAAAGTATTTTGTTTGCTGAGTATTGTACTTTGATTCCAGTATTTGGAGCAAAATTGAGGACCGTCTATGGGATAAATACTGGGTATAATATGAGGAAAGTAGTTGAGAGGGTTGATAGAGGATTCACCACTCTTAATAGTAGGGGCGAATATCTTATAGCCACTTATAGGAATTACTATTCTAGAAATCCTTGGCCAAGGTGATTATGTATTGGAAACGGTCCAAATTGATACGCATATAGAGTAGAGGGTTCCTAGTACCAGTACTATTATATTCAGGCCAGAATTAATTTACTATTCTTGAGGAATTTGGCACTAATTCTGTACGTCAGACCGAATGAGATATTGTATGGTGAAATGAGTTTATTGCAATATAGTTTATTATTGAATGGTTCATATCAAGCCACTTGACTTCCTGGACTCTTGGGTGGTCATGATTGTTGCTAGATACCGCTCGTGATCTGCTGAGTACGGATTTATTAATTGATGAATTAATAAACTAATCATGATTAGATTTAATAGGTTAATTCTAATTTATTAAGTATTATTAATCTAAAAAATGTTTGGATTAATTCATATTTTGCTACCAATAAACTGGAAAACCTAATAAATCACACACAATAGAGGATTATGTACTCGAGATGTTATTTAATAACATTGTTGGGTTAATTGTGAGAAGTATAAATTATTTAGGCCACATTTTAATTAGTTAAAATATTTGAGCCAAACTGTAATTATGAGAACTTGTAGGTTTCAATTACAATTTAATGAATTCTAATTTGATTAGAATTCACAGAGCATTGTATCAGCATTTTTTTTGGGATTTTTCTGAAAAGGATGCTGTGGTTGTTTTCTATTTTGGAAAACACATAGAGAAAATTGTTCTCTTTAATTTTTGAGATACATAATTCCTCTCTTCTACTCTCTTACACAGAACCCTAGTCTTCTTCTATTCTCTACTAGCATCGAAAGTTTAGCTAGAGTCTTGAGAACTGTCTTTATATGGACTAGTTAGTGACAATCCAACACATGGATTGTAGAGGCAGGATGTGAGACTGTGTTAGTGTTATGCCCTAAAGGCAATCATTTGTACTTTGTATATGACACATTTTGTTTTAATAAAAGACATTATTTATCTTACAGTTTCTTTTGTTTACTTTTGTGTAATAAAACTGTTAGATAAAGTCTTTAGTACAACACTGTGTTATGGAAATCGTTATTTCAGATTCCTACTATACTGTATAGCATTAGTACTTAAATAGTCCATGGTCGTAGTATTAATGAGACATGACATTATTAATGCGTTAAGACTAGCATGTGTTAGGCTTCCTGATTTGATCAGGCGGTGGTTCTCATATCCGAGAGTATTGAGATATTTAAAGTTAACACATGGATGCTTATTAATGGAACAAGTATATTGGATGACCTAGCTATGAGATAATCACATGGATAACTATTTAATGCAAGTGATATAATCTCAACATAGCAAACGTGCAAGTATCCTTAGACTTGATATCTCCAAGGTACTTTGTTTGCTAAGCATTGTGTTTTGATTCCAATCTCTGCAGCCAGATCGAGGGCTGCCTATGGGCTGGATATTGGGTACATTGTGAGGTAAACGAAAGTAGTTGAAAGGGTCAATAATGGATTCACCACTCTTAATAGTAAGGGCGAATATCTCACGGCCACTTGTAGGAATTACTACTTGAGAAGTCCTTGGCCAAGGCGACTATGTATTGGAAATAGTTCCAATTGATACACATCTAGAGTAGTGGGTTCCTGGTACAAGTACTATTATATTCAGGCGAGAATTAATATAGATATTATGGAGGGAGTTGATACTAATTCCGTATTCCAAACCAAATGAGATATTGTATGGTGAAATGAGTTAATTACACTATAGTTTGTTATTGAAGGGTTCATATCAAGTCACTTGACTTCCTGGACTCTTGGGTAGTCATGATGTATTGCTAGCTACCGCTCATGATCTGGGAATATGGGTTTATTAATTGATGAATTAATAAACCAATCCTAATTAGAATCAATATAATTAATTCTAATTAATTATAGATTATTAATCTCAAAGACGTTTGGATTAATTCATGTTCGCTACCAATTGACTGGGAAGCCTAATAGGTCACACACAATAGAGGATTATATATTCAAGATGTTATTTGATAACATAGTGGGGTTAATTGCGAGAAAGAGAAGTTGTTGTGGCCAAATTATAATTAGTTATAATTTATGGTCTAAATTGTATATGTGAGAACTTGATGCTTCCAATTACAATTAGGGAATTCTAACTATTTTAGAATTCTTAGATGGAGGATTTTTCAGCAGGATTTTCGTGTTATATATGATATACACACGAATCCCTAAGATAAATGTAAGAAACAAAACAACTCCAACCATAGCAACACACGATCTCTCCCTCTTCTCTCTCTGTCGTTATTCTTCAAGCAATGCCCTAGCAGCCATTATTGGTTTATGCTAGCACATAAACATTTTGGTGCTTGAGAGTATTCCTCTGTGTGGATTTCTATTAGAGGTAATTGCACACTGTGATTATAGTGGTTGGACATTCAACTCTCATGGTGTTTGATCAAGAGAATTGCCAGATCGCACCTTAACTTGAAGAAGGAAAAATTTTATTTTCTAGACGCTCAAAGAAAGGTAAAGTTGTTACCTTTGTTCTCTTAATGTCTTGTTTTCCACACATATATGGATCTTGGGTTGGTATATCGTTCTTATTTTTCCACTGCGCCATATATAATATGCGTGAGATACCCAACATATTGTTAATCTATTTGGCGTTGTTGGATCACACCTCAAATAGACATTCAATCACGTCTGGAAATTTTGATTTGTAGCCATCAGCGAAGGTATGTTTTTTTTTTTTTTCTGTTTTTGATCCATATCAACACATACATATGATCCTCTCGATCAGAATTCGTCTTTTTCTTTCTGCTGCAAATATCTTATGCATGAATGGATTCTAACACCATCCAATAGGGGGTCATGCTCAGAATGATGCGAGAAAATCCACAATCACTAACAGGAATCCGTGAGAAGCTGTGGGGCCATTGGAACCCTTTTCCCACTTAATCTTTTGAGAAAAATAGGTTTTGGGGAAAAATGTTTCTTTAAAATTCACTTAGTTTTTATTAACTTTAGTGAAAACCCAAAAATTCAACCATTATTCTCTATGTCAAGGATAAAACCCTTTAAGAGAATAAACTATAAATTTTTATTTCACTACTTAAGTTAAACCATTTTTGTAGGAACTAAATTTAAAATACTTAAATTCAAAATTATTCTCCATGTCAAGGATAAAACCATTTAGGAGAATAAACCATAAATTTATTTTTAAATTACTTAGTTCCACTTTAAAACATTTTCCTTAATTGTCTTTTCTAGAGAAAAAATTAATTTCTCAAAAACTTTGTGCATTTGATCACAAAATTAAATAAAATAGGCATGCTCCAAAAATAAACTTTTTACATGCTATTTATGTCTTTTAATTCTTATGTGACCAAATAATGGACTAAACATCATAATAACAATAAAATTAAAATGATCTTGTTTAATCCTAAGGTAGTCTTACCTTTACTAACCATTTTCATGCAAAATTATTTAACACAACAAATAAACTATTGCAAGAAAATAACCTCGTGTGATACGGGCCTCAAAAGAAAAACAAATTACAAGGAAAATAAATTAAAAAAAAAACTGAACTGGATCCCACGACCTAAATCAGTAGCTTCTAGGAAAAAATGGTCCACCTTCTATCACAGCCAGGCCTAGCTTCCTCACAGCCAGCTGCGACTTCAGGGAGAAAAGCTTCCCAAAGCCGATTGCGTCTCTGTGGTAAGCCAATCACGTCTAGGAAACCACAAACCAGCCTTGGTTGGTGAAGGGAAATAATCCCCAAGCCAGTCGTGGCTTAGGGAAAACTGGCCATAGTTGGGCCCTTTCCAAGAGTTTCCATCTCACCTCTGTTTTCTTCTGTTTTTCTACAGTTTCCTTCGGGTTTTCTTTAGGGTTTTTGTGTGTTGATCCAGGCACCAATACTGTTATAGGAATTTGTAGAGTGAATTAAAATGCAATATCAATCACCTATGCCTTTTAAAATGAGGCATATACGAATTCTACTAAAAGCGATTAACAATAAATTACAAGTGCATATGCCTCCACGCGCGAGGCATATACAAAATCTACCCTTATAAAAAAACCATGAAGGATTCAAACAATCAAAAAGATCATATTTTTATTAGCAAAAGAATCACCTTTTCCAGTTATTAATGCTAAACATGCTCATAGATTATAACCATGGCACTTATACCACTTGAAGGACTACAAGAAAATAAACATGCAGCAGAAATTGTAATTTAAAATTTTTCCTAAGCCAAATCTTGGATTACTTACCTTTAGGCATTTTACTTGAACGACTAGAGTTGGATTCAGGTTTGACGGTGCTTCCTAAACTAGAACGTTTACTTGTTTTGCGGGTATATCTGTTAATTGTCGACTCCTTCTCATCAATCACTTACCACATTTGCTAGCTCTTAACCATCCAGAGTATTCTCGAACCTTCTATGGACATGTACCAAGGAAAGTGTAACTAGGGTGAAGAAGATTGGAAGAAAAATAGAAAAGTTAAAACTATTAAAGGAAAATCAAAGACCAAAGAAATCGATGGCCGTTTGCTAAGGAAAAACCGAAAATTGTACATTTCACCTTTTGGAAAATTCAGTCAATTTTTTTTCAAGACCATGTGTGATCTTTTTATAACCAAAACCGAAGCATTCCATTTCCTTCACAAACACAAGACTGGTATTCCTCTTTTCTTCTTTTTCCTTATTTTCTTCTAGTGGGTTTTATTCCTAGGTTTCTAAAACCTTTTCGCCGCTACACCCACACCCGAGTGGGCCATGGGTTTTTTAATTAGTCCAAGACTAATTAAAGTAATTATTTTATTAATTAATTCATCCAATTGGGCCAAATATAAAATTACCCAAGATAATAAATTATTAAATCAATTAATTAAATTGGCTCAATTAATTATTCTAATCCAAATAAATAATTAATTGGACTCTTAGAATAATTCATCCAAGAATAAATTCACGTAATAAGCCCGTATAGCAAATAAATTTACTAAGGTTATTTGAGCTACTCTAAGGACCAAAAGATATATTATTATTGGCTACTAAAATGACTAAAATGTGCTTGCAAATAAATAGCTATATTTTATCATTTTAAATATTTCATTTATCATCATATGGAAATATTAACCCTGAAAATAATATTGCAAGTGTAGTATCTTTGACCTACAGATGTAATGACGAAAATACCCCTCTACATAACACCTATCATTGAGATAGAAAAAAAAAATGTACTAATACCTTTCCCAATGACATCTACTATCTTTTGATAGTTAGTCCCATAATCTATGACTTCTAGTTTGTATCCACTTGTCATAGGGAGCTATCCAAAAGTGTACATCTTAGTCACGTTACCTAGGGCCCTGGATTATTTAGATTATTCCGGACAATAACAAATGGGTGATTTCATCATGTGATGAAATATACAAACTCTATTGTATAATTCTGTCTTAATTAACTATAGTCGTACACCTAACGTATAAGGTTATTAGCCTTGCGATAAGACCTCACCTAACATACATCAAAGTGTATAAGTCTAGCTTCACTAGATCACAAACTTATACTTAAGTCTTAGGGCACTTGTCCACCCAATAGTTGTGATAAACTAATCTTTGTTTATTTTAGTACTTTTGCAAAGATTATTATCACGTGGTCCTATTTTACGTATTCTAAATATGCTTGCACTATTGCTATAAATGGACTACTCATTGGTCAAAGGTAAACCTTTCTCCATTTAGAAGCCATAGTGCAATGATCTAAACCTTGATGAAGTGCCCAGCTTCATCAATCGATCAAGGACAATTTTTTACTTATGTGTTAGTACCCATTAATCTACACCTTACTGTGAAAGCACGACCCAATCACGTAGACTACTTACTAATATATCTAAACCTTAATGTGAAATATATGTAAACAAAAAATAATTAATGAATGAAATTTTTATTAATTTCCAAAATATAGAAATACGTTGGTCATTTTTAACATACATTCTAATATCTTTGTTTAAGCATATGCAACCTTTGATAGAGTTTATTGTAGTAATGTAAGGACAGAAATTAACTCCTCACCATGTTTTTCATCAACTCCCAATTTATCACCAGATGATTCTCCATATTCCTTCTTTGAGATGATACTTAATCCTATTAAGCTAGGATATATTAAAAAAAACTAGATATGGCCAACTTTGCCATGGACCTTTCACTATATTCATGCCATTCATATAAGATTTCCTTCCTCCTCTCCCATTCAAAATGATCTTCCAAGTCACTTTTGCCTTAGAAGGGAAGTACCTTCTTTTTCACATATCTCATCTCTTTGTCCTCCTCCTCATCTTCTCTTCTTCTCACTCTATTCTTATTTCCCTAATTTTGCATTCTATAACCCTCTTCACGAACTCTATCTTCCCACTCATCCATCATCTCAAATTTTCTCTCAAGCCCCTTCATATTTTATCCCTTATTTCTTCCATGTATTCTTTCTCATAATCCCTTCAAACCATGCCTACCTCTTCCTTTCAATGGAGCTTGTGGATAGCCTCCCATAGAATATTAATCCTAACCTCCTTTTGTTATTTATATAATAGGAGTATGGCATTAAACACTTCTCTCATCCTAGGGTTATTTTATTATTTATATCCTCTCATTTGGTTAACTGATAAGGCTTAGTCTTAGTTTGTTTGCAACTCGATGATATCACTCTGTATCTCAGCCATTTTTCCATAGGCAGCTCAATATCGAATGAATTTCCTTAGGACATTATCTTGGGAAATTTCAAAGGGTACACACTTGATAATTTTGGATAGAAAAAGAAAGTAATTTCTCATAATCACTCCCTCACGTATATTTATTCAACCATTGTATTTAACTTTCTTTTGGATTTTTATAGAAATAAGCTTACCTTCTTACCTTTTTTAATCACTCAAATTCCTTAAGAGTTCTTTCCATAAAACTTCGCAATTTCTTAGGGGCTAGTCCACTTGACAAATGTACTAACCCTCTAAGAACAACCAAATACAAGTGTTTGGTGGAAGGTTAACACAAGTAACAAGGTAAAAAAGCAATAGGCCAGTTAAAGATAACTCTAACGAACTAGAAATCTCAACAACCTCAATTTAGCACTAGAGGAAATAAATAAGACATAACTAACAAGAATGGATCAAAGAAAAAAAATAAAAAATTCAATAAAAATAGCATTCTATAACAAGGAATGATAATCATAAATGGCTAATATACAAGAACAAGAATTCACAACCAAGATGATTCAATCAGATAAGTATTTCCATACTTGAACTCAAAAGTTAAACAACTTTAAAAGGTGTTCACAAAAGATTTGGCCATAATTCAAATTCACAAGTCAGTTCAAACTAAATTTCAAAACACATTTTGTGCAAATCTTGGAGTTCAAAATATAACAAAAGTTGAAAGCACTTTTAGCCCAAACAAACAACAATCTACGTGAAAGCTTCAATCCCAATAATTATACCAACAATAAGGCATAGATTTAACTTGAAAACCATAAGAAATCACAAAGAAAACTTGACCTTTTTAGAGCCTATTTTTGAGTTACAAGATTGGTTATTTTTTAAGCTTTCTTCAATATATTCATGCCTTGACAAGAATAAAAGCTCTCCTTGCTCTGATACCACATTGATACAACCTCTCATGGGTTGATTTTTTGTGAATTTCATGGCTAAAATTGGAGGAAAAATACAACACCCAATTTATGAACAAAATAGAGAATTTTATGAAGAACAAACAACACCCAATTCAAATAATAGGACCCTAGGCCAAATATAGAAATCTAGGAATAAGAATCAAGTCTACCAAATCACTCCTAACAACCCTGGGCTCAATTAGAAATCTAAGAACATATTGAAGAAGTGATTTAGGCAACCAAAATAACTCCTACTCAAGAACCTTAGGAGAATAAAATCATATAACCCTTTTTTTTTATAGTTAGATTGATATATCCTTATAGAATTTATAGACTCGTTTAAAAGCAAGGAATAGCATCCAAAGAACTTGTCTTAGCTTTAAAAAAAAAACCCAAGAGAAAGCTCTCACAAGAGCCTCTTTAATCTATATCAAAATATCTCACTTACAAGTGAGATGTTATAATGGCCTATCTATAAGCAACTTACCCTAACTAAGAAGAGATTAAATCTTAGCTAGTGAAGCCTTAAACAAGTCTAAAATAACCTTATTAAGATAGAAAAGTTGTGGGTTTTTTTATTGGGAATAAAACATGACAAAATAAATTGAAATTTCAAAACAGAATGTAGAGCCCAAAGTTAGTCGGCACTGGTTGGCACAAAGAAATAGGCACTGGTTGCTCACTATCCAATGGCAACTATTTGCTATAATGGGCCAACACCGATTACTCTGTAGGAGATGGTGTTAGCTCCTTTCGGTCCTTCTACATGAATCTTTGGCCTTTAGCCTCTTCTTTCACTCTTTTAACCTTCCAGACAAGTTGTTGTTCAAACTTGGGTCTTCTTGGTCCTTTGTTGACTTTACTTAACAACTTTCTTGAACCAAGGCTTGTTTTGTTAAAAGTCCTCGTGATGCCTCTTAAAGCTTGGCAATTCCCAAAGAATTCTTGAAGAAAGTCTTGGCTCTTTATCTTCCTTCTTTAATTGTGCCATCAAGCTTGGATGGATTCCTTTCATGAGGTTAGTTTCACTATTTCTAGAAAATGGCATTTCAACATTTACTTTTCTAAACAATTGAGCTTATGCATTTTTATCAAAATATTAATTACTTGATGGATTGTGGTGTTAGAGTTATGCCCCAAAACCAATCCATTTGCACAATGTATTTTGTACATTTATTTAATAAAAGCATTATTAATCTTTTGGTTTCTTTTTCATATCTCTATAAAACTGATAGATAAAATCCCTAACACATGATACAATATTAAGGAATTCATGAAAGAGATCATGATGTAATATTCCTACTACACTATACAGTGCCTGTGCTTAAATAATCATTGGTTATAGTATCAATAAGATGGGATATGAATAATATGCGAAGACTAACACATGTTATACTTCTTGATTGGATCAAGTGGTGGTGCTTTGTAAGTATTTGATACTCAAAGTTAACATGTAGATGCTTGCTACATGAACAAGTACGTTGGATGATCTGGCCATGAGATAATCACATGAATAACTATTTAGTACTAGTGATAGAATCTCAATATAACAAAAATGCAAGTATCCTTAGACTTGAGATCTCCAATATACTTTGTATACTAAGTATGAAAGTGGATCTTGGCAAAACAAAGCAAATAAAAACTACACGTAATGGAAGTTTTCAAATTATACCTCTGTGTTTATGCAAAATAGTCATTTGCTTAGGCGAAACTGGGACTATTTGAATAGAATTTGGTTTGCTTCTGATGTCTTTAATTCAAAACTGGCTAAATGCCAACCTTTCTTTTGCGTTAAAGTGCACCAATCTGCTAGCTTTTAGCTTTCCAAAATATCCTCCTACCTTTATATAAATTGACTGCCAGTGAAAGTAATTTGGATGGAAACTAAAGGAAGAAAAATGGGAGAGCCAAAACTTGAAGCAAGATAAAACGAAAAGAAGAAGAAAAGTAGTTATGGTTGCTAAAGAAGAAAATCTATTCTCTATTTTTCTCAAGTACGTGAATAGTGCGCAAATATCATGAACACTCACATAATAAAAATAATGTTTTTGGTTTTTCCACACCTCTACTCCACTTTCACTTTATTTTCTTTTTATAGGCGGTTGCCTAAGGTTCATAGAAACCTTGGGCCCATATTTTTTCCTCTCACAAGTGGGCCTAATATCCGATCCAACCTACAAGACCAGTCCAAGACTGATTTGGCTTCCTTATTAATTACATGATCCTATTGGGCCTAACAAAAATTTTACAAGATATTTAATTAATAAACCAATCTAACTATATTGGCCCAATAAATTATTCTAGCATAAATAAATAAATAATTCGACTCTAAAAATATTTCTTCCAATAATTATTTCATCTTGTAAGCCCACATAGTAAATAAATTACAAAGGTTACTTGAGCTATTTTGGGGACCAAAAGACATATTATTTTTTACTACTAAAAATGACCAAAATGTTCCTGCTAACAAAATAGCTATACTTTATCATTTTTGTAACATCCCACCCTATTGCGTACTTTAATAGATACTACTCTGTAATGAGTAAGAATATGTATGACGACCTAGAACAAAAGTTGATCAGTGTAATGAGATGAACGATTTGGTTAATTTAATCTTTTAGGGGTATCATCGTAATTTTGACTGCAAATTGAGAAAACTAAAAAAGAATTTTAGAACTCTGATTCCACCATTAAGTTCCATGAAATGTATATATTCTATTGTTGGAATAAAATTTTTTCCCGATCAAAATAAATACTAACCCGAATTATAGTTCATTCTTAAGGAAGAATAGGAAATATGGTCAAAGAAAGGACAAGTGGTACTATGAGATTTGGTTATTGTAAATAAGTGTCATTTCATGATTGGTTGAAGAGGACAAGTGTTTTCATGTGATTGATTATATGGAATTGAATAGGATTTCATAAGCAAACTATAAGCTCATTCAAGAAGATTTTTACAAGCTTTTTCAATAAGCCTTTGACCAACTAACAAAGCCATTGACCATGTGATCAAAATGCCATAAGAATGGTGGAAAGAAGGCAGAAAATCAGCCTCCATTTGGGTGGCAAAAAGAGAACAAAAGAAGGAAGAGAAAGCTAGAGAAAAAGGGAGAAAAATAAGAGAGGAGAGAGAGAGAGAGAGAGAGAGAGAATGGAAGAGAAGAGGATTCTTGGAGCAAAAACACTTGAGAATTCATCTTGCACAAGATAAGACATCGAGCTTTATAAGTTAAAGTTGCTCTATATTTTATGGTGATTATTTTGGTACAAATATTGTAGAGAGAATACCATAAAATAGCTATAATTTTAATATTGGGAGAAGTATAAACTGGTTGCTTTGGAAAATATTTGGGAATAATTCTTGAGAAGTTTGTGGTTAATTTGAAGCCTGTCTGAAAGAGTTATAATGGCTTATGGTCTAAAAAAATAAATAATGAAAGGCTAAGAACAAGAATGCTGAATAGAAGAAGGAATTATATAAGAAAAATATGAACTACTGTGATGAATAGTAGATTTCCAAGTGCTGCAGTTTGCAAACATAATGGAATCTGGTTGGGTAAGTGAAGAAGGGTCTAGGCCTCAGAAGCACAACAAAAACAACAAAAACATAGGCGCAGAGATAGCAGAAGTTATTTAAATATGTGTATACCTCTGCATTTCATATCTGTTTTCTACTTTGGTTGAACTAATGTTGGTTAAATGAGCACTGGTTCACTCATGGTTGCTGCTGGATTAAAGCTTGCAAGACGTTGGCTTTGTCTAGTTTGCATGAACACCTCTTGGCCTTGCGGAATATGACCGGAGCCTGATGACTAGGTGAAAACCTTTTTAGAGAAAAGAATTGACATTTTACAATCTCTTGACAAACTGCTAAAGAGAAGTATCAAGAAGAACAGTTCTCCATTTCCGTGTTAATTAGAGGAATCGATACAAAGAGAAAAAACAAAGAGAATAGCAACAAATAAGCTAAAACACTCAGTTGAGATAAGTTCTTTAGTCTGTTCTACCATATCAGAGCCCTGATAGCCTTGAAGAATGATGATAATTTCAAACTCTATCATTTAAGCTATTATCTAGGAGTTCAAGCAATTAAACCAGACTCATATCATAACCAACTCCTAAACTAGTTAGCCCAAAGCTATACAAGTTCGAGCCTAGCCTATTGGACCCTGGTCTAAGCTATTCGGCCGAATGAATTATTTAACGTAGGACCAAATAAATAGCCAATTAATAAATTATACAACCTAAATAAATTTGTCCAATACTATAGTCTCTCTTAGTTTAGGCCCAGGTTAATTTGAACTATTTAAACTGGGCTTAGGCCTTGAACAATTAATTAACTTACTAAACTAATTAATTAATTATCTCTTTGGACTTTTATTTAATTCTAGCCCCCAATAAATAAATCAGGCTACCTGAATAAAATAAAATATATTTTATTTAAGACGTATCCTAAACCTATCAAGACTTATGGGCTAGTCCGAGGACTAAAAGACATATTGCCTTGGTTGCTAAAATAACCACAATACCCCTACTATAGAAATAGTTATATTTTTTATTTTAAATATTTTCTACTATCACAATAAGAAAATATTAACCCTATGGACAATGCTGCGTAAGCAATGTCTCCGACCTAAAGGTACTATGACAAAAATATCCCTCTACGTAACAATATACATTCAGAAAGGAAGAATATATTGACATCTCTCTAAATAGCATTTACCATCCTTAGACATCTTGTCCAATGATTCACAACTTCCTACTTCTAAGGGAGTTACCCTAAAGTAAACATCTAAGTCATGTTTCCTAGGCCTCTGGATTTTTAGATCTTTCGAACAGTCACAAGGGGTGATACAGTGTAGAAACTATCTTGTATTTATCTGTCTTAACTAAGTAGTCACATATACTTAATATACAAGTATATTAGTCTTACGATAGAACCTCTACTATAGTATATATCAAAGTATATACTTCTTGTTTTACCAGACCACCAACCCATACTTAAGCCATAGGGTATAAGTCAATGCTGTAGCAGTAATAGTTTAGGTTTCTACCATATAATATTTTTAGAAATAACTACTACATGTCCGTTCTATGTATTAAAAATATGCTTATATTATGAAATAAGAGAATTATTCACTAGCTAAAGGTAAGTCATTCCCTATTTGAAATTCATACCATAATAACCTTATCATGATGAGATACCCAATCTCAACATTGAATTAAGAACAACGGTTTATGTATTAAGGAACCTATAATTCATTCCTTACTGTAAATGACCTCTATTCACATAGATCACTTACTTAAACACAATGGATCTTTTCCAACGAAATCGTGCATAAAATAAAATGTGAAAACAAAAATAATTCATAAGAAATTTTTTGTATTAATCTAATCGAAATTATACCAGAAATACATCTTAGTGGACATATATTCCAACAATCTCCAACTTGCACTCTACAATAATTTAAGTCCATAGGTGCCCATTGCTCTGGCATCTAAGTGTCTTTTAAAGACTCCCTCGGTCAAAAGCTTGGTGAATGGATTAGCTAGATTGTTCTCCAAGGCTATCTGTTTCACCATAACTTCCCTTACTTCCTGAGTTAGACTACTTCCTTGGATGCCTCCGAAGCTGCCATATACTCAGTTTCCATAGTTGAGTCAGCAACATAAGATTACTTAATACTCCTTAATGAAATAGCACCTCTAGACAAGGTGAAAACATATCCACAAGTAGATTTTCTCTCATTCTTATCCGCTTTGAAGTATAAGTCTATGTATCCTATAGAAACCAACTCGTTCCCTTGAAGTACTTGAGAATATACTTTATAGTTTGCCAATGAACCTCCCTGGAGTTTGACTGATATCTACAGACTAAGCCCACAGCAAAACAGATATATAGCCTAGTACACAACATGGCGTACATAAGACTTCTCACAGCCGAAGCGTAGAGAATCCTACTTATCCTGTCTTTTTCTTCTTGAGACTTAGGGCAGTGCTTTAAAGAAAGAGACAACCTATGTCTATAAGGGATTAGTGCTCCATTACATGAGTTTATGCTAAACATGGCCAACATTTTATCAATGTATGTGGCTTAAGATAAACCTAACATTTTCTGCTTCCTATTCGTAAGAAGCTTAATCTCAAGAATGTAACTGATTTCTCCTAAGTCTTTCGTATTGAATTGACTTAATAGCCAAACCCTAGTAGATGATAATATCCCTACATCATTCTCAATGGGTAGAATATCATCCATATATAGTACAAGAAAAACCACAATTAATACCTTCCAGTTTCTTACACACACATAGTTCATCCTCGTTTTAAGTAAAATCATAAGACTTTGTAGTCCCATTAAACCGAATGTTACATGCTCTCAATACCTGCTTAAGTCTATAAATGGACTTCTTAAGCTTACAAATTAAATGTTCCTGGCCTCTAGCAATAAAGCACTCCAGTTGGAACATAAAGAGGTATTCGCTATGATGGCCATTAAGAAAGGCCAGAAGGTGGATCGCGACCTCAAAAAGCAATTAAACAATAAAAAAAAAAGGGCAAAAAAGTAGTACACAATGACATAACGTTTATACCTCAGCATTAATATTTCATCGATGGCATTGGCAAAATTGATGGAACTGGTATAGGTTCACTTATCGATGCTTCGGATTCTTGTCCGGTGAGTTTAAGGCTCTGTCTCATCAACGCTAGGCTTTCTACTTTCTAGAATATATCCTCTGCTTGATAGGCTAGTGAATACCAAATACTAGGAAAAGGATGCTAGTCTAATCTGCCTTGATGGCCAACTAATAAGCAGTATGAAGGGAAAAAAAAACTAGTTTTCTCGACTTCTTGAGAGCAAGAAAGATGATCACCAAAACAACTGAGAGAGAAAGAAGAACCACTAACAACTCATTTGACTCTAGTATGTTAAGTAGTAGCTAGCCAGAAACTTAAGATCACCGCGATACATTTATCGTTCAAGAGTTTCAAACTGCTTGATCTGCCACCTAGACTTATCATAGTAGCCCTATTAAACTGGGCTTGGGTCTGGCTATTGAAATTTACGGTTCAAGCTATTCGGGCTAATAACTTAATTAATAAATTAATCTAGGATTTGAATATAAACCCATAAATAATTAATTAATCCTAAAAAGAACCACAATTCTATTAACCTTTTAACCTAATTTAGACCCAAGCTAATTCTTAATTATTCAGTCGGGGCTCAAGCCCTGAATAATTAATTAACCAACCGAAATAGGCTACAACATAATTCTCTCTTTAGGCCTTTTAGTTTTAATCTAGCCCAATAAATAAATCAGGCTACTTGAATAAAATAAAACCCATTTAAACAAGATTAATTCCTCAACTAAAAAATATTAGGATTTTTGGGCTCTTCCAGGGACCAAATGACATAACACATTGTCTACTAAAATAACTAAAATACCCCTGTTATGTAAATAGCAGTATTTTTTATTTTAAATATTTCTTAGTATCACCATAAGAAAATATTAACCCCAAGGACAACGTTGAGTTAGTAAAGTCTCTGACCTACAGGTGTTATGACTAAAATACCCATCTATACATTGTTGTACATTGAGAGAGGAAGAGCATACCAACACCTCTCTAAAAAATATCTACCATCCTTAGACCTTTGGTTTAATAATCCACAATTTCTTGGATTATCTTTTCAAGGGATCTATCCTAAAGTAAACATCCAAGTCATGTTTCACAAGACCCTAGATATTTAGATCATTTGAACAATTATATGGGGTGATATAGAGCAAAATTTATCTTGTACATATCTGTCTTGACTAATATATAGCCAACATATAAGTATATTGGTTATACGATAGAACCTCAATTATAGTATACCAAGGTATACACTTCCAACTTCGCCAGACCACCAACCTGTACTAAAGCCGTAGGGTATAAGTCCACGCTGTAGTAGCAGTAGTCTAAGTTTCTTCCATATAGTACTTTTAGAAACTACTACCACCGGTCCAATTCTACAAATTAAAAATACGCTTATGTTAAGAAATGAGAGGACTACTTACTGGCTAAAGGTAAGTTATTCCTCATTTAGAATTTATAACATAATAATCATATCATGATGAGATTCCCATTCTCATCATCTAGGTAAGAATAGCAGCTTATGTATTAAGTAACCTATGATCCATATCTTTCTATGAAAAACCTCTATTGACATGCATCACTTACTTAAATACAATAAGTCTTTTCTAACAAAATCGTGCACAAAATAAAATGTGAAAACACAAACAACTAATGAGAATAGAACTTTTCTTAATTTAATTGATTACATTAGAAATACCATTTTAGTAGGCATAGAATCCAACAATCTCCTACTTACAGTCTAAGACTTTGTAAGTCCACAGGTGCCCACCCCTATGGCATTTAAGTGTCTTTTGAAGACTCTCTCAGCCAAAGGCTTCGTGAATGGATCAGTTAGATTGTTTTCCAATGCAATCTATTCCACTATAACTTCCCATCTCTGAATAAATTCCAAATCAGGTGGTACTTTGTCTGTATATGCTTCACCTTGTGGTTTTTGAAGGATCGCTGGAAAATTAAATACGCAATGGAAGACAACAAATTAAATTTTTTCTCAAACCAAAGTCTAGGAATACTTACTTCTAATGTGATTAAATTTAATAATCGGAGTCGGATTCGAGTTCGACGACACTTGTTGAATATAAGCGTCTACTTGTTCCGTAGGGACCCCAGCTAACTGTTAGCCCCTTCGCATCAAACACTTATCTTGTTTGCAATCTCTTAACCTTCCAAAGTATTTTCTAACCACTATGGACCTCTACTGGTGAAAGTAGAATTAGGGTAAAGAAAATTGGAAGAAAACGGCAGAGCTAAACGTTAAGGAAAATCAAAGGAAACAAAAACCCAAAAACGGTGTCTTTTTTCTTTGTACTGGAAAAATCCGAAAGCACTAATACTTGAATTTTTATTCAGTTAACCCCTTAATGGCACACGAGATGCCTATATTTATAATATTAGCTTTCCTTTTCTTTTTAGGAAGAAAATTAGCCACTTATATTTCTTTGTTTTTTTTCTCTCTTTTTCCTTTTTTTCTTTTTACATGTCTGCTTCCATCAAAACCCTGATGGGCCATGCTCTCTTCATTAGTACTTGGCCTAAAATAAAATTATCGAAGATAATTAATAAACGAATTAATTAAATTTATCTAATTAATTATTCTAGCCCAAATAAATAAATAATTGGAGTCATAAAAAATTCTTCCAATAATAAATTCACCCAATAAGCCCATATAGTAAATAAATTTACTAAGGTTATTTGAGCTATTTTGGGGACCAAAAGATATATTAGTCTTAGCAACTAAAATGGCCAAAATACCCCTACTAAGTAATAGTTGTATTTTAATCATTTTAAATATTCCATTTATTAACATATGAAAATATTGACCTTAAGAATAACATTGCAAATGTAGTGTCTTCGACCTAGAGATGTAATGACGAAAATACCTCTCTACGTAACACATGTCATTGAGATAGAAAATAGTACTAACACCTTTCTCAAAAACATCTACCATCCTTTAATACCTAATATGATAATCCACGACTTCCAGTATGTATTCACTTATACAGGGAGCTACCCAAAAGTGTACATACTTAGTCATGTTTCCCAAGGCTTTGGATTATTAAATTTTTTCGGACAATCACAAGGGGGTGATTTCATCACGTAATGAAGCAAAGAAACTCTATTGTACGAGTCTGTCTTAATTAACTAGAGTCATACATCCAACGTATAAGGTTATTGGCCTTGTGATAAGACCTCACCTAACATACATCAAAGTGTACAAGTTCAACTTCACTATAGCACCAATTTATACTCAAATCCTAGAGTACTCATCCATGCAGCAGCTGCGATAAACTAATCTTTATTTATTTTAGTACTTTACTAAAGGTTATTATCACGTGGTCAAGTTCTACTATAACACCCCACAGCCTACGTACCTAAATAGGGCGGCGATGCTGTCCTTTCTCGCGGACTATTGGTTGTTATAATGAGGTACCAAATAAAAATGACTAAATAAAATAAACGAAAATCTTATTATATCCGAACTCAAAACTTATACAAGTCTGAAATTCAAAACTAACAATCGTCTCTGAAAATAAATACAAAAAATAAAATAAAATAAATTGAATGATCATCTTTTATTTCTTCAACCTGCTCAATAAAAGCACTCCCCAGAAATCATGATATAAAACAGTGTAAGATTGGCAACAAAGTAAATCTCGTGTGTGCAAATGTCAAAGGAAACATTTCGTGTATGCAGGTTTATCAAAGCCACAAAATATGTCTGTAAGTCAATTTTTAGCAATAAATAGCCATTGAGTGGGGCATTGCTCATCGTATTCAAAACAGTTCTCGATAAACCATCCAGTCATCAAAACTATAGATTCAGTAGGTAGGGATTAGCAATGGTTCAATAATAATATCAAAGTCCATATCATGATTACCATAATGATGGTGTCCTAATATAACCATTTAACACTGGAAAGTGGATGATCCGCCTACTAGGGTAAGATACTGCTCCATCTCTACACACAACACACTGGCTATCCAATCTGAAAAAATAAAGTCCACGCAGACCAACATGCTAGCTCGAACCGGCCTGACTAAGTAGTACTATCACCTCTTTAAGTTGAGTTTAGCTTCTGGAGGTGGCCTTTTGCCAGAAGACTCACTCTAATTCTCCAAGACTAGTATTGCTAGCCTACCCCTCCTGAGTACTCAACCCTCACCATTTAGGTGCAGAATCATTTTGCCTTATTTCACAATCACTTATTACATTGTCTTTGCAAAATGTGCATTTCACATCAAGCTTATCAAAACATTTTGACCACAATGGAAAGGAAACCATTTTTCAATTAAAAGTTAAGATTTGACAAAAATTATTTAGAGATTAAAATATCCATGTTCTCAATCCAAGTATCAAAGTATCACCATAACATTTCATCATGTTTCAATCAACATTTCAATTAACATGTCAATTATCATATTGACACCATATCAATATCGTTGTACAAAAGACTTGCAAACATGTACTATTTAGAAAAATAGTTAAACAGGGACTTACTTGGATATTCCTAATAATCAATCAAGCAGATCTTGATCTCTCTTTCACTTTATTCCTTATCTAGAATCAATCATTCTATAATTTGAAACTAAATATGAATCCACTTATCTTTTCATAAATCATGAATCCCATTATTATATTAGTCATCTAATTCATCCATCGCATCTAGATGAATTAATTCATTAAATCACCTTTATAGCTTTCTATGGTCATTTATCTCATCATTATGCATGCTTATAATCGATTCACATAAACTATATAATGACTTTTGCAATCAACAACCATGAACCCTATATCTTAACTCTAATTGCATCAAAAGATCTCATCTTTATTCAATATACAATGGATCTAGATCATCATAGCAATATTTAGCCATGATCTACTCCATAAACACCTAGTTCACAATATTGCATCGTCAAACCTCATCAACTCTATCTATTAATGCTTTTCATGCAAGACTTCATGCATAATAGCACCACTATAAAGTTAACCTTTTTTAAATCAATAAATTTAAGACTCAAATACCACTTTGATGGCATACCAAGAGATAATGTGGCGGCTTTAGTGTTTGATTAAGTTTACTTTGGAAAGAAGAGTTGATTAGTGTCTCTTGGACATTTGTACAAAAATCTCCAACAATAGGGGAGAAGAATTCACCCCTTGATGACTGAGATTTAGGAGAAAAGAAGAATATTAATTGAATAAAAGTTGAAAGAGTTTGAAGGGTTACTCACCTTAGGTTTAGCTTTCAATTTTATAGAGGATTGGAGGTTGCAATGGCCGAATTCTTGGAGAGAGTGGTGGCTGGAATTTCATTTAGTATACGGTGTTTAGGGTTTGATTCAGGGCAGGTTTGATGAAGGAAATATGTTAGGGTTTGGTATTTTAGTGTTTGGGAGAACTTTACCTTGTTTTGGACTCTTGATCACAATAAGGAAAAATGACAAGTTTTGGTCTTTCTTGTTGAAGCCAATTTTGAGCAGTTTTTAGGAGGACTTGATGGCTGATTTCTGGTTGCTATTATGACTGAAATAATGTGAGAAAAGGAGGAAGAAAAAGGCTGCTTGTTTGGCTTTTGTATTGGCAAAATGAAGAGAAGAAAGATGATGGCTTTTTTGTTGTTGTTTTTGGCTAAAACAAGAGAGAATTTTAAGAGCAATGGAGGCTGGAATTTTCATGTGTTGTGTGCTCAAGGTGGCCAAAATTAGGGTGAAAAGGAAAGGAGAAAATCTGGTTATTTGCTTAGCTTAAAAGAACTTTGATTGGTTAAAATTACTTAGGGTAGATTTCTACAACATTTTAGAGAGTTTGCATGGAAGTAAATGTCTATCAAGGTGGTGGCTAGGGTTTCTATTTTCCCAAAATTTTTCAGCCAATAAAATAGGTTATTTATTCATGAAAAAATTTAGTTAATATCCAAATTTATTTTAGGCAAAAATAATTAATTAAAGGGTAATCATATTTAGAGATAAAATCTAGTTTGTATGTAATAAAGATAAATTTTCTTTCTTCTTAAATTATAATTTTTAAAAATCACCTAATACAAAGAAATATTTATTTCAATTAAGAATTTATCATTATTTCTTATCATCATATTAGTAATCTAATTTATCTATAGCATCTAGATTAATGAAGTTATTTAATCACCTCTATAGTTTTTTATGATCTTGCATCTCATCATTATGCATGCTTATAATCGATTCACATCAACTATACAATGACTTCCATAATCAACTACCATCAACTCCATATATTAATGCCAATTGCATAAAAAGATCTCATCTTTATTCAACATACAATAGATCTAGGTCATTAGAGCAATATTTAACCATGTTTTACTCTATATACAGCTAGTTCACTATAGTGAACCATCAAACCTCATCAATTCTATCTATTAATGCTTTTCATGCAAGACTTCATGCATAATAGCACCACTATAAAGTCAACTTTATTTAAATCAATAAATTTAATCCTTAAATACCTCCTCGATGGCACAATAAGAGCAAAGGTGGTGCATTCGGTGCTTGATTGAGTTTACTTTGGAAAGAAGAGTTTATCGGTTGCTCTTGGACCTTTGTTCAAAAATCTCCGACAATATGGGAGAAGAATCAGCCCCTTGATGACTATGAATTAGGATAAAAGAAGAAGATTAATAGAATAACAGTTGCAGGAGTTTGAAGGGTTACTCACCTTAGGTTTAGCTTTCAATTTTGGAGAGGATTGGAGGTTGCAATGGCCGAATTCTTGGAGAGAGTGGAGGCTGTAATTTCATGCAGCAAAGGGTTTTTTGGGTTTGATTGAGGTCAGGTTTGATGAAGGAAATAGGTTAGGGTTGGGTGTTTTAATGCATGGTAGAAGTTTATCTTGTTTTGGACTCTTGATCATAACAGGAAAAATTGCAGAGTTTGGTCTTTCTTGTTGTACCTGATTTTGAGTAGTTTTTGGGACAATTTTATAGCTGATTTCTGGTTGCTATTATGGACAAAATAATGAGAGAAAAGGAGGAAGAAAAAGGTTCCTATTTTGGCTTTTGTAGTGGCAAAAAAGAAGAAAAGAATGATGATGGCTTTTGTGTTTTGTTTTTAGCTAAAACAAGAGAGAATTTTGAGAGAAATGGAGGCAAGAATTTTAATGTGTTGTGTGTGTTGTAGGTGGCCAAAATTAGGGTGAAAAGCATAGGAGAAAATCTGGTTATTTGCTTATCATAAAAGAACTTTGATTGGTTAAAATTACTTATGGTAGATTTCTCCTCTATTTTAGAGAGTTTGAGTGGAACTAAATTTCCATCAAGTGGTGGCTAGGGCTTCTATTTTTCCAAGAAATTTTAAGCCAATAAAATAGGTTATTAATTCAAGAAATAATTTACTTAATATCCTAATTTATTTTAGGAAAAAATAATTAATTAAAGTGTAATCATATTTAGAGATAAAATCTTATTTATATGTAATAAAGCTGAATTTTCTTTCTTCTTAAATTATAATTTTTGAAAATCACCCAATACCAAGAAATATTTAGTTCAATGAAGATTTTAACATTATTTCTTCATTTTTCAATTAAAACTCTTTAGAGAAAATTAATTTGAAGAGATTTTTCCCTTATCAAAATAATAGCTATAGTTTAGCTTCCAAGATAAAGGCTTCACTATATTTTTTCCTTAATAAATCCTTTAGATAATACCTTTAGAAAATTCCTGATGTTGAAATATATTAAATTCCTAAAAGATTAAAATAAAATACTAACTAGAGAACAATAAAAATTTAATTTACTTTAATTCTTTTAAGGAAAACCCAAAATAATCACATTCCTATATTTTAGGATGTGGGAAATTAAGGTGGCAGCAACCCTAGTGTATTCAGCCAAGATGAAAATAAATAGGTGGAAAAGAGTTTAATTAGGAATAAGAAGGAAAAGGTTTGCAAGAGTTGGGATTTGAACTCAAGTTAGCAAAGAATACACGCCAAGCTCTAACCACTATTCCACAATAATTCTTGTGTAAATATTCTTCAAATAAGTTCCCATAAATCAAATTCAAATCACTTCATTATTCTTTTGTTAATTCTATTTCATAAGAACAAAATTCTACCGCCTCATATAACACAACTATATCCAAAGAAATTACTCCGTGAAATATCAAACCCATAAATCACATATACTTCATAAAGATAGCTCAATTTTATCAAATACAATATAAAATTCTATGCTATGCATGACTTTCCCCATGAACTAATGGTGGTTTAAAATGAAGTTTTACATCCTCTCTCCCTTAAGAGAATTTCGTCCCCAAATTCAGGGCATTACTTCTTCAGAGAAAATTGGGATATTTCCTCTTCACCCAATCTTTAGTTTCTCACATATCATCCTGAGTACCATGATGATCCCATGGAATCTTCGCCATAGGAATCTACTTATTCCTTAACCTTTTAACATTGCAATCCAAAACCTTAATTGGTTTCTCAACGTAGCTTAAGTCAGGTTGTAGAATTAATGGCTCTTTATTTAATACATGCCGCAGATCATGGTTGTATTTCTTTAATTGGGACACATGAAAACATCGTGAATTCCCGTCAATCCTTTTGGTAACTCCAATCGATATGCTACGTGTCCAATCCTTTCGATCACCGGAAATGGTCCTAAGTATCTAGGACTCAATTTCCCTCTGTTATGATGCTTCAGAATCCCTCACTTGAAACTCCAATTCTCTTCTTCTATTGTCCGCATAACTCTTTTACCGATTTTTTGCTGCTTTCAGTCTTTCTCTTAACATCTTTACTTGATTTGCCATCTCTTCAATTTTCACCTCCCCAGACTTACTGATTTGTCCATCCTTAGTCCAACCCTAGTACAACGATACTTGACATTTCTGTCTACATAATGTTTCATAGGGTTCCATTCCAATTGACGCTCGATGGCTATTGTTGTATGCCAACCCAGCATAGGGTATACAATCTAACCACTTTTCCCTAAAGTCCAATACACAAGCCCTAGGAATATACTCTAATATCTGGATAACTCTTTCAGAGTGTCCATTAGTTTGCGGATAAGCAAAGGCACTAAGCTTTAAAGTAGTTCCTATTGACTCTTGAAACTGTCTAAAACCTTGAAGTAAATCTATGATCCTTGTCGGACAAAATACTAGATGGTACGTCGTACAATCTCCACTTCTCGAATATAAGTCTTAGCCAACTTCTCCATGAAATCCTTAACACTTACTGGAATAAAATGAGTAGTCTTGGTCAATCTGTCAACTACAACCCAAACGACATCCGTCAAAGTCTTCGACATAGGTAGTTCAGTAATAAAATCCGTCATCACCTCCTGCCACTTCTACTCGGAAATAGGAAATGATTACAGTAATCCAACTACCTTCTTACGGAAATGATTACAAGTCAAACAAGTAGAGACGTATTGCTCCACATCCCTTTTCATCCCCAGCCACTAGTAGGCCTTTTTCAAATCTTGGTACATTTTCACTTCACTTGGATGAATAGTATACTTACTCCTGTGAGCCATATCCATTATCTTCCTCCTCAGTACTTGGTCATCCGGTACATATATTTGTTCTTGAAAATATAACACTCCAGCTTCATCAGTCTGAAACTCCTTATTTCCTCTTTTGATTTCTTTTGCTTTAAAAGTCTAAAATTCTTAGTTGCTCCACTACACATTATCAATCTCTTACCTCAGATCAAGTTCCAACCTTAAGTTGCACAAGTTAATCTTCTTCCTTCTTCTACTTCTACCTTTCACTCCAAGAGTTGTTGCACTACTTGTACTTCTTACATCCTCAGGCTAGCCATCCTCACCTTCCAACTCAGGGCATTAGCTACTACTTTAGCTTTCCCTAGATGGTAGTTAATTAGAAATTTATATTCTTCCAAAAACACCATCCATCTCCGCTGTCTTAAATTCAAATCCTTTTGCATGAAGATATACTTCAAGCTCTTATGATCCGTAAAGACTTCATACTCTGCTCCATATAAATAGTGTCATCATTTTTTCATGATAAACACTATCACAGCCAACTCTAAGTCATACGTTGGATAGTTAACCTCGTGTGGCTTCAGTTTCCTCGAGGCATGGATGATAACTTTCCCATCCTACATCAACACTACCCTCCATCCTTCCTTAGAGGCATACGTGTAAAAGGAATAGGATTTATCTTCCTCCGGTAAACTCAATACCGGTATGGTCATCAATCTTCTCTTAAGCTGTTGAAAACTCTTTTCACACTTATCACTCCGGACATACGCATGTTATTCATAAGCAATCGGGTCATCGGAGTTGCCAAAATAGAGAAGTTCTTGATAAATTGACAATAGTAACCAGCAAATCCTAGAAAACTCCTACTCTCAATTACACTCTCTGATTGCTTCCAATTAGAGATAGCTTCAACTTTTGTAGGATCCACCTTAATTCCATCTTTAGATATCACGTAACCAAGAAATACCACTGAATCTCACCAAAACTCACATTTGCTAAACTTAGCATAGAGCTTATGATCTCTCAACTTCCCCAGTACCAACTTCAAATGCTCAACATACTTCTCGAGACTCTTAGAATTGGTCAAAATATCATCTATGAACACTACTACAAACTTATCCAAATATATCTGGAAAACCCAGTGCATAAGGTCCATGAAGAAGGCAGGTGCGTTGTTTACTCCAAATGGAATCACTGCAAACTTATAAATTCCATATCTAGAGTTGATGGTTGTTTAGGGAATATCCTGCTCTTTGATTCGCATTTGCTAATAACCTTGCAAGAGATCCAATTTGGAGAAGTAACAAGAACCTTGCAGCTAGGCGAACAACTTATTAATTAGAAGAAAAAGGTGCTTGTTCTTAATCGTGAGTTTGTTCAACCTTCTATAGTCTATACACAACCTTATCATCCCGTCTTTCTTCTTTACAAATAACATCGGGGCACCCTAAGGCAAAGTACTTGGTCTTATACCATTGCTTAACCAATTCTTCCAATTGTTCTTTCAACTCTTTCAATTCCTGAAGCACATTCCAATAGGGAGTCTTCGATACCGGCTCAGTTCTAGGAACTAGATCAATAATAAACTCGACTTCCCGTGGAGGTGGAAGAGAAGTGAGTTCTGCCAGAAATACATCTGCAAAGTCCTTTACCACCTCGATACTTTCCAAGGTGCTCTGATCCTTTAGTTTATTATTTAAGTAAGCTAGATATCCTACACAACCTTTCTTCAACATATTTCGCGCCTTCATTCCCGATATCAGGAATTTTAACTCTTTCACCTTTTTCATTCCAATACATCACATCTGGGTCTAACAAGCTGCACCATCTTGATCTTACAATCCACTCTCGTTCCATGTTTCGCTAACCAATCCATACCCATAATTAGATCATAATCATTGATAGGCAGGATTATGAGGTTAGCATTTTAAATCTCCTTCTCGACTATAATATCACAACCTTATACTACCCTACTTGCATCTCTCTATGTAACACCCCACTACTACGTACCCAAAAAGGGTGGGGATGTTGCCCCATCCCAGAGGACAAGGGGTTTTTAAAACGAGGTATAAAAATGTAAAGACAACCAAAGAAATCAAACTTAGATGAATAATAGAAAACTCTTATTACATTGGCTCAAACACGAGCAAAACTAAACAAAAACAAATATCTGATCTGAAACTTGAACCAACAATTGCCTCCTAGAACACATTGGAAAGAAATAACAAAAGCTTCAACTATCACATGCCCCGCTTGCTCACATAATCTATCTCCTGAAAACATGATATAAAATAGTGTGAGATTAAATCTCAGTAAGTCATGTGTGTGCACATGGTACTTTGAACAGTTCGTGTATGCATAGTAAAAAAACATTTGCAGAAATATTCGGCAAATCATAAATAATTTTCTCTTTGCAAAGAGTGAGTTTTTCTTATTGTCACACTTTATACAAAATAAATCATCCACTCGAATAAACAGTCATGTCACCACACGTTGGGCTCCATGAGGACAAGGCACCACACTTTGTGCACCTTGCCTGGACCAAATTACCACACGTTAGGCGTTATGATCAAGGTGAGTGTACAGCCTACCGTGTGAGATACTCCTCCTTCTCTACACCTAACAAAACCATCCGAGTGTCCATGCCAGGAAAATAAATAATACTTTACCAGGTACAAATGCTAGCTCGGACCGACCTGACCAACCAACACTGTCGCCTTTTCAAGCCGAGCTTATCTTCTGGAGGTGGCCTCTTGCCAGAAGACTTACTCAAGCCCTCCAAGACTAGTATTGTTAGCCTACTCTTATTGAGTACTCAACAAACATATCCGTCAATTCCTGATTTAAAATATTTCCATATCTTGGCTTTGTAAAACGTGATTTTCTTTAGAAGAGTTTTCTAAAAATTTAGGAAAAAGAATAGTGTTCTTGATAAAATCGTTAGTTTGACAAAACCGGTAAAATAGTAAATATCCACGTTTACAACCCAAGCAAACATAGTTTAATAATAGCTTCACAAAGCTTTACCACATAGATTTACCATCACAACATTTAACAAAAGAGTTTATGCAGGGACTTACTTGATATAGCTCAGATAAACAAGATAAAATCATAGCTTGCTTCCTTCAAATACCCTCTTGATCTAGAATCACATAATATCATGATCAGGGTCTCAATCGATTCAAACATGCATTAAACTCATTTATTCCTATAACAATTCACAATCCATTATCTACCTCCAAATAAATTATCTACTTCTCATAGTTCATAAACTATGAACCTACATCCATTAAAGACATGATTAATATATCAAAAAGGTCTTGACTTGACCATCACAATTCACATCCATCATTATCACAATAAAACATGGCATTACTATCCATCGAATATGCTTAATTAATTACTCGACTCAAAATATTCATCTATCCCCACCAAGCACATATATCATGCTATCATACTTCCGTATACCTCATCAATCTCATTAGACCTTAACATCGACATCAAGGGTAAGAATTCCCTTATCTTGAAACAACCGGGTTATCAAGATCTCGATGCTCCTATGGTGATCGTCCCGAGTTCGTTTGAGAAGAAGAGGAAAGCTGCCTTCTTTCCTTCCTTTTGTCCGAAGGTAGCTAAAGAGGATGAAATCAGCCTTTAGGTGGCGTGATTCAAGGGAAGGAAAAGAGAAGAATTGATGGAAGAAAGGATTCAAGAGGTTGAGATGATTTTTGCTTACCTTTGGGTGTGATCGATTTTTTGCCTGGAATTGCTCTTGGGATTTTTGAAAATTATAGAAGAGTTCTTGCTGGAATTTTCATGTAGGAAGGAAGGAGTGGTCAGCTACTGTGATTTAGGGTTAGAGAATTTTGATTTAGGGTTAGATGGTGGTGCTAAGAAGGACTACTAATGGCTTTAGGTTGCTTGGACAGCAAGGGCGAATATTGCAGCTTGCTGTACCCCTTTTTGCCTCTGAAATTGGGAAGGTTTGAGTGGAGAAAATAATCTGGAATTGTTCTCTTATGCTAGCCAAAATATTACTCAAGAAAAGGGTTGTGTGTGTTCAGGTCTTTTTGGCTAATCAAGGAAGAGTTTGCACAGCTTTTGGTCACCAAAATCCTGTGCACATGCAGTGGTTTTTGTGCAAAAATTTGCTGAACAAAAGAGGAAAAATTCAGGCTATTTTGGTTGCTAATCTGTCCGCAATTTAGAGAGGAAATAATGAGTTCTTTAGGCGTTGAAATTGGCCAATTCAATAGGGAGTTTTAGTGGTGGTTGGAGTGCAGAATTTTCGGTCATTGCATTAAGTAAAGCCCACTGAAAATTCTGGTTTGAAGCTGGCCGAAAATCTGGAATTTTTGGTGGATAAAATCTGATTTTGTGTCACCATAGTAATCTGATTGATTGAGGGGTGTTCTAGGTTATTTGAGCTAGGATTTGAAGAGTTTCATTGCATTTAGGGGTGCAAGAATTTTGTGTAGCTTGTGCATGCACAAGGCTGCCGAAATTCTGCAGGAAAAAGAGAGAGTAAAACCTAGTTGATTTAGAATTGAAATAAAATCTGATTTTCTAAAGGATTTAGGATAAGATTTCCTAATATTGAAAGAGTCTGTTTTGAGCTAAAACACCTTCAAAGGTGGTGGCACTAAGCTGGAAAATTTTCCAGATTTTTAGCTAGGGTTCTATGTTCAAAATCAACAAGGTATCTAACTAGAAAAATAGCAATTTAGTTCCAACTATCAATTACAAAATATGATACATTAAAACCAAGCTGGAATCTAATTATTCTAACTAGGATTTTCGAAAATCAAAGAATAAAAGCTGGAAATAAAATTAAACTTCATCCTCATAAAAAAATCCTTGAATTTAGGAGATAAATATGGAGACTTATCTCCTTAGATGATGGTGCTGAAATTCACTAGGATGGCTAGGGTTTTTCGGCCAAAGAATGAAGAAATCTAGAGAAAAGAATTCAAAAGGAAAACTATGATTTACAAGAGGTAAGATTCGAATTCGGGTCACCAAGGAAAATCACCAAACCCAACTGCTATTCCAATTCAACTCCGATGATAATATTTCTTTAGGAAATTCTTTCCACCCTAATTCTCATCCCTGCATCTCCTCTACTAAACTTCACTTAAAACAACTCTTAAGTAATGCAACAACATATTTAAATAATTTTATGCAAGCACAACCTTGAAAATCACATGCACCCAAGCAAAAATAATTTGAAGATATCACATGAAATGCGAGAAGCTATGCAATGCATGACTTTTTCCCCATAGGTCAAATGTGGTTTTGGGTGGGGTATTACACTCTACCTCTCAAATAGAGTACTTAATAGCATGGTAGAAGGCAATTCTACCCTATCCCAACCTAAATGACATACACACTTATCGTTCACATATAAATTAGTCAATCTGGGGTTCATCAAGAAAAAAATAGGTTGGCCTTGTATAGAAAGAATACCTTCAACCACCACTGAATCAACTCCAACCTCTTCCTAATTCAGAGTGATGACCTTAGCTTTTACTTGAGGTTTCTAGCATCCTCCTCCTCCAATCGCCCCAACGGGTGCACCCCTAATCACCCCAGATGGTTGGGTGAAAGCTACTTGCCCTATCTTGAGTGGTTTAGGGTAGTTGTTTGTTAGATGATTTGGACCGCTACAGTTGAAACATCTCCTTGCTGATCCCTTTGACCAGCAGTCATGTTCAAAATGACTACGTCTTCCATAGTTCTGACATATTAGAGCACTCGGCATATGACCTGGTGGAATTCTCTTTAGTTTCTTTCCCTTGTTCCCCCATTGCATTGGACCAGTAGGTCGCTTGTTAATTGAAAGTCCCATTGGAGGACGACTCGATTGGAATGATTGGTTCATCGGCTGGTTCCTATTCTTGTTCTCAGTTCGGGTTGCTGCATCTACTACGACCGTATAAATTGCTAGTAGAGATGGTTCCAGTGCTTTCATTAGGTCTTGCCTGAGACCTTCCATAAATTGCCTTGTCCATTTCTATTTAATGTCCACTAAGCATTGGAAATATTTGGACAGTTGAGTAAGCCGGGCTGCATAATGAGCTACGGTTATACCTCTTTGCTTAAGGGTTTGGAACTCATCCTCCTTTTTCTTAGCTATCCATCAGGGAATGTACTCTGCTCTAAAAGCCTCGACAAAATTCTCCCACGTCCAGTCACAATCCTTTCTCTCCCAGTCCTCTTGGACTGGCCGCCACCATGCCTGTGACGGTCCTTTTAACCTGAATGTAACAAACTTCACCGTCCTCTTCTCGGTGTATTGCAGGGTCACAAATATGTCCTTTACCTACTTGATCCATTACTTCGCCTTTTCATCCTATTCTACATCTCTATGGAATAAAGGTGGCTGGAACTTCAGGAATTGTTCTAGAGCCTCATCATCATCCTTAGGTGCATTCTTTTCCACTTTGTCTTCCTTGTTAGTCAAATTCTGAAGAATGGTAAATGTCTAGTCAAAAGCATGCCCCATGGTCACCTCTCTAGATCCCACAAACATCAACTCATGTTCCTAATCGTAGTCTTCCTCCACCTTTGGTGTGGACTGTCGTGTCTACTCAAACTCGGGAGTTGATGACTCGCTCTGACGAACAGTCCTTTCTCATACTGCAGCCCTACGTCTTAGTACCATCTACTCGTACCCATTACAAGGTTTATTAGGGGAAAGTTCGTGGCATGCATTTGAATAGCTTATGGGTTGAAAATAGATTACAATGCATTGGAAAATAAGCTTTTGCAAATAATACTCCAAATAGAGCAGAGAAATCAATTAAACCATGCTTTTATTAACTAAATCTAACTTGGTACAAAATAAGGGAGTATCCTACTAGGTACTCCTTTTATTCTTGCTAAGCAAAATTTCGAAATAAAAAATAAATTCTACATTAAATAAATAAACGAACATCTCTTCATAAAAATAAAAGAATAAGTACCGAAGTCCTATAATTTAAAGCATTACTAGAGAGTCATTGGAATCGTCAGAAGTCTCAGAAGAAGATTCCACTAGCCATCCTACACTGTTGTTAGGATGATCTATCACATAATCCTTTGCGAAACCAAAGGATCGGGGCTTCTTCTTTAGTTGACCCAAAACGTGTTAGGATTCGTGGACTCCTAAATGTGGAAAACATCCACGAATCCCATCCGAGAATCCAAGTAAACGATTAAGAAGATCGTAAGTTTGTAGAATTACCTCTGTTTAGTGTAATCGATATCCTTCGATTCCAATCCTGTCACTGTACGTGCTTCCTGGACGATCGCTAGACACTGCAGTGTGCAAATGTCCTCTATCGGATACACACCACGAACTCACTCGTTACTCGGGGAGTGCTAGCGCCTAGTATTCTCAACAGAAATTGTCACACCCAAGAAGACGGCTAGGGTTTTTTTAAAACCCACTCCGAACCTCTTAGAGTCCAACCCTAATAATATCTTATCATATTTTAATGTAAATTCAAATTACATTAAAACTGATATGATAAGATTTTTCCATTATCTCGGTAATTTAACTAATTAATTTACCGAGTTAGATTCTTATAATCTAGACATCATCCAGATACATCGAATTTGGTCACCAGAAAAATAACCTAACAAGTTCGCTTATTGTGCAACCCTATAGGTTCATTTAACACTAGCAGTGTACCTAAATCATATTTAAATGGCCCACAAGTTATAAGCAGTTTCTAGCAAAACATTATAACTATCCAGGTTAAATGAAGACTGGTGATCTCTTTGAACCAAACCATAACGTTATATTTAGTCCTTTTGTCACACGATATCCAGATTAAGCATAAGGCACAGATCATGTCATCCTTATTAAGCTTAATCAATTATTATTTTTTATTTCATAGTAGAATGTTCAAACAAATTATATCAATATCTTAGATTGATATATTTGAGCACGGCCATGCATTTTAACAGTCTAACTTATCAAGGGGCCCATGGATATCTCTCCCATAATTGAGAGGGACAAATTCCTTCACTATCAATCATATTCATCTCATTGATTTATTCTATATCCAACAGTAGTCTAATTTATTATCTGGTTAAAGATAATTTTAGACAATATCAAAATACAGAATTTATCAAGTAGGAAACTATGATGAATTTAGGTCGAAGGACTTTTAATATTATTATGGCTAGAAAGTACTTATGACATGTTCCATGAAGTACACTCACAGTGGGTCATGTCCAATACAATGTTCTCTAACATTTAATTATGTTTTGACTTGATGTCACAAATTTTCATGACCAGTAAAACATAGCCATCTAGTCACAAACATATTAAACTTAATTTATTAGTGTTTCAATAATAATAAACGATCAGGGACAGATTTAGAATAGTCATTGTATTCATTTTTGGGTTTTACTATCAAGTCACGTACTTGATGACCACAAAACAAAACGCACTATTCATGGAAAGGAAAGCCCCATATTGTTATATAAAACATAACGAAAATAGTATCAGTACAAATTGACTCTAGGGCATATCCCCAACAGTCTCCCACTTGCACTAAGACCAATTTGGCATAAGCCGTAATCCCATTGATTTGGTATGACTATCATGTTTGGACGATGGAAGAGGCTTTGTCAGTGGATCTGCAACATTGTCATCAGTTGATACCTTGCATACTTTGACATCTCCTCTATCAACAATTTCTCAAATGAGATGAAAACGTCTAAGTATTTGTTTGGATCACTGATGTGATCTTAGTTCCTTAGCTTGTGCAATGGCTCCATTGTTGTCACAATAGAGATCCACTGGATTCACAATACTAGGAACTACATCTAGTTCTGCAATGAAATTTTTAATCCAAACTGCTTCTTTTGCTACAGCTGAGGCAGTTACATACTCAGCTTCTATTGTAGAATCGACCACGGTGTCTTGCTTTGAACTTTTCTATCTTACAACACCTCCATTCAAATAAAATAGAAAACCGGATTGCGATCTATAATCATCTATTTCGGACTGAAAATTAGCATCAGTGTAACCATTTACAATTAGCTCGCCTTCTTATCCTCCATAAACTAAGAACATATCTTTAGTTCTTCTTAAGTACTTCAATATGTTCTTGACAGCAGTCCAGTGTGCCTCTCCAGGATTCGACTGGAACCTACTCATCATGCACAATGCATATGATACATCGGGTAGAGTACATAACATGACATACATGATGGACCCTATAGCGGAAGCGTATGGTATCTTGTTCATACACTCTTCTTCATCATTCGTAGAAGGACTTTGACTTTTGCTGAGCTTAATGCCATGTGACATTGGCAAGAATCCTCTCTTAGAGTCTTGCATACTGAACCTTTTCAGTACCTTGTCAACGTATGCACTTTGACTTTGTCCAATTAGCTTTCTAGATCAATCTCTATAGATCCTTATACCTAGAATATAGGTAGCTTCACTTAAATCTTTCATTGAGAAACAATTTCCCAACCATGTCTTTATACTTTGTAGAGTTGGGATGTCATTTCCAATGAGTAAGATGTCATCAACATAAAGTACCAAAAAGACTATTGCATTCCCACTTGTTTTCTTATAAACATAAGGCTCATCTTCATTTTTGATAAAGTTAAATTCTTTAATTGCTTAATCAAAATGAAGATTCCAGCTTCGAGATGCTTGCTTCAATCCATAAATGGATCTTTGAAGCTTGCACACATTATTAGAATTCAAAGGATCATCAAAACCTTCTGATTGTGTCATGTACACATCCTCGAGTAAGTTTCCATTGAGAAACGAGATTTTGACATCCATTTGCCAAATTTCATAATCATAAGATGCTGCCATGGCAAGAAGAATTCTGATAGATTTAATCATTACAACTGGTGAAAAATGTTTCATCATAGTCTATACCATGAGTTTGTCTATAACCTTTTGCTACTAGTCGTGCTTTGTAAGTATGCACATTTCCCTTCATGTCTATTTTCTTTTTGAAAACCCATTTACACCCAATGGTTTTTGAACCATTAGGTGGATTAACCAAAGTCCAGACTTGGATATCATATATGAATTGCATCTCAGACTTCATAGCCTCTAACTATTTTCTAAAGTCAGAACTAATTTTGATGTCTTCTAGATAGGAAGTGGGCTCATCATTAACCATAAGCTCCACATTGTGATCGTCAGTGATGAGGAATCCAAATCTCTCAGGTTGTTGACGAACCCTATTAGATCTTCGAGGTCCTTGTTCTATAGAAATAGGCTCATCTTGAACTTGTGAGCCATCTAATCGAGGTTCATTATTCGGTTCAGGTACTAATTGTGTCTCTTGAATCTCATTAAGATGTATTTTAGTCCCACTCATTCTCTTGGAAATAAATTCCTTTTCAAGAAAGAATCCATTTCGAGCAACAATTACTCTATTTTCTTTTGGGAGATAAAATTGATATCCTTTAGTTTCTTTAGGATACCCCACAAATATGCATTTATTCGATTTAGGTGCAAGTTTATCAGATAATAAACGCTTTGCATAAACTTCACAACCTTAAATCTTGAGAAATGACAAACTAGGTTGTCTTCTAGTCCATATCTCATATGGCGTTTTCTGAACCGATTTAGATGGAACTCGATTTAGTATGAATGCAGCAGTCCATAGGGCATAACCCCAAAAGGAGATTGGAAGATCAGTTTGACTCATCATTGATAGAACCATATCTAATAAAGTCTGATTTCTCCGTTTAAATATACCATTCCATTGAGGTGTTCCAAGTGGAGTTAATTGGGAAATAATTTCACAATTTTTAAGATGCTCGTCAAACTCGTGACTTAAGTATTCACCACCTCGATCTGATCGAAGTGTTTTGATACTTTTGCCAAGCTGATTTTGTACTTCATTTTGAAATTCTTTAATTTTCTAGAACGATTCAGATTTGTGTTTCATTAGATATAGGTAGCCATATTTGCTAAAATCATCATCTATAAATGTAATGAAGTACTGAAATCCTCCTCTAGCATGTGAATTCATTGGTCCACATACATCAGTATGTATTAGGCCCAATAAATCAGTTGCCCTTTCATTTTGACTCTTGAAAGGCGCTTTAGTTATTTTTGTTGGGATTCGTGGACTCCTAAACGCGAAAAACATCTACGAATCCCTCCCGAGGACCCAAGTAAATGATTAAGAAGATCTAAGTTTTAAGAATTACCTCTGGTTGCTGTAATCGAAATCCTTCGATTACAGTTTGCTATTGTTGTACGTTCAACCCGAACAATCACCGGACGTCTGCGGTATGCGAACGTCCTCTATCGGATACACATCGCGAACTCACTCGATACCGGGAGTGCTAGCGCCTAGGGTTTGAGAGGTTTTTTTCTACGGTAGAGAATGGCACGAATGTTCTCAACCGAAAAATTGGACTATTGAAAGACGGCTAGGGTTTTCTTAAAAAACCCTCGAACCTCTTAGAGTCCAACCCTAATAATATCTTATCATATTCTAATTAAAATTCAAATTAAATTAAAGCGATATGATAAGATTCTGCAATTATCTCGGTAATTTAACTAATTATTTTACCGAGTCGGATTCTTATAATCTGGATATCATCCAGATTCATCGAACTTGGTCACCGAGAAAAATAACCTAACAAGTTACGCTTATTGTGTGACCCTCTAGGTTCATTTAACAACTGCGGCGTGCCTAAATCATATTTAAATGGCCCACAAGTTATAAGCGGTTTCTAGCAAAACATTATAACTATCCGAGGTTAAATGAAGATCGGTGATCTCTTTGAACCAAACCATAATTTTATATTTAGTCCTTTTGTCACACGATATCCGGATTAAGCATAAGGCACGGAGCATGTCATCCTTATTAAGCTTAATAAATTATTTCTTGATTTCATAGTAGATTGTTCAAACAAATGATATCAATATCTTAGATTGATATATTTGAGCACGGCCATGCATTTTTAACGAGTCTAACTTATCAAGGGGCCCATGGATATCTCTCCCATAGCTGAGAGGGACAAATTCCTTCACAATCAATCATATTTCTCTCCTTGATTTATTCTATATCCAACAGTAGTCTAATTTATTATCTGGTTAAAGACAACTTTAGAAAATGTCAAAATATAGAATTTATCAAGTAAGAAACTATGATGAATTTAGGTCGAAGGACTTTCAATATTATTATGGCTAGAAAGTACTTATAACATATTCCATGAAGTACTCTCACAGTGAGTCATGTCCAATACAATGTTCTCTAACATTTATTTATGTCTTGACTCGATATCACAAATATCCATGGCCGATAAAACATAGCCATCAAGTCACAAACATACTAATCTTAATTTATTATTATTCCAATAATAATAATCGATCGAGGACAGATTTTAGAATAGTCATTGTATTCATTGTAGGGTTTTACTATCAAGTCATGTACTTGATGACCAACAAAACAAAACTCACTATTCATGGAAAGGAAAGCCTCATATTATTATATAAAACATAATGACAATTGTATAAGTACAAATTGACTCTAGGGCATATCCCCAACAATTTTGCCTAATAAACAAGAATCACATGTTTCGTAAGATTCTAAATCGAACGAATTTAGAAGCCTATCATTATGAAGCCTTGTTATGCGTTTCTCATTTACATGGCCTAAACGACAATGCCAGAAGTAAGTCTGATTTAAATCATTGGATTTCAATCTCTTAGTATTAATATTATAGATAAACTTATTTGAAGATCCACAAAGATTAAGAATATAGAGCCCATTTGATAATGAGGCATCTCTATAAAAAAATGCCATTTGAACTTGGACTTTGCCTTGTCCTTGCCCTTACTAGCCATGACTTTGCCCTTTTGGTTGTTCTTTTTTCCTTTCCCTTTTTGAACCATTAGAACACTAGGAGTATTCTTCTTAATGTTCAATTCAACTTATTTTAGCATCCCATGCAATTCAGTAATGGATTTCTCCATATTATGCATGTTAAAATTCATGACAAACTGGTCAAACTCAAGAGGTAATGAGCCCAAGATCAATCTGTGTCCATGTCCTGATTTACAAGAGTACTAAGCTTATCAAGATGATCAAGATAGCCCTTCATTTTAAGGACATGAGCACTTACCGAGGTGCCAGAAACCATCTTACATGCATTTATCGCCTTGTGAGTTTCAAATCTCTCTTGTCATGCTTGCTCTTGGAACATTTCCTTGAGATGCACAACCATGTCATATGCCTCTGCTTCTTCAAATTATTTTCGAAGTTCAGAGTTCATGGTTGCTAGCATGAGGCAAGTAACATCGTTGGAGTCATCTTTGTGCTTACTATAAGCATCTTTTTCAGCTTTTGAGGTGTTATTTGCTGGAGCAGGGGGAATAGGATTCTCAAGAACATAGAGACTTTTTTCTTGCTTAAGAACAATTCTTAAATTTTGTGCCCAATCAAGAAAGTTAGTCCCACTAAACTTGTCTTTCTCGAGCACAGATCGCAATGAATTATTCCAACTGTTTGTTGCCATTATCTACATACAAAATATGCAAAGTAATTAATTTTGAGACTTTAACGAAAAACTCCCACTAAAAGCATTTAAACTTTTGAAACTTCAACATTTTGATGTTTCGTAGTGGGGGAAATTTTTTTTTTCATAAATATTTTATTTTAATCATAAGTAAGCTCTGGCTTTAATCTTATAATTAAATAAAACTCAAATTTTAAATGAGTTAGGCATCAAATGTCGCCGCTAACTTATCTCATATAAGGCCTTAGGCCTAAAACCATTTTGATAGCCCAGTTAAGTCAAACCATATCAAACATATGGAAAACTATTTTCTATCTTGTCTCACTTAGATATTCAAAAGCATCCTACTTTGGCCGGAATGACCATATGATGATCCAAGTAATAACAAGTGTTTGATTTTGGAAGGCATTTAACACTTATTTGTTTTTTAAAAAAAAAATTTATTGTAGTAAGCATGAAATAAACTTATCAAATATGCATGCAATAGATAAATAAAAGTGACATAGCATGGCTTATAACCTATGTTGATCATCACGAGTAAAGTGAAGATCAAGGTGGTCAATCTAGGTATATGAACTCCTTAAGCATTCTCTAATGCCTTGAGCATACTCTTCCTTGGTTGTAAATGTTGGCTGCCATCTTCTTTTACATTGGATAGTAAAATTAAAATAGTTCATATTCTAGGAAATTAGTACAATTTTACAACAATGAAAAACAACATAAATGCCGTATTTAAAAATTACAACTTAAAAAACCAAAATGTAACCTGCCAATCACATTGGGATAAAACGGGCCATGCTATGCACTATTCAAAATAATCCACAACTACAATAAAAAACATAAATGAATAACACATAACGAACAGTTAGTCGGGGTTCCAAAAGGCAACGCCCCTGCAGGGTCCAAGGGGCAGCGCCACTGGCGGAGGTCCCACTGGCCGGTCAGCGGCTGCGGGGTCAAGGGGGCAATGCCCCTTGCGGGGGTCTCCAGGGGCAGTGCCCCCGGAAGGAAAAACGATTTTTCCTTCTCTCATTGAATGAGATTTCGCCTTTTGATTTCCGAATATTAATCAGATTAATGTTCAGACCCCTTAGTAACCATCGCCGTGAAATTTCATAGTACAGACAATTTATGTTCCCCTTTAATCATATTCATACAGATAACATATCATCATGGCCAATTAATACAAAAAATTCGTAAATATAGAATGACGGATAGTATGGCAGTTTACAGACAATCTGCAACTAATCTGGTCTGATCAGGCAACTAAGACGCACATATTAAACCTAATTCAGACAGTCTACATGCTAAGTATTCTAAAATCATAATCATGCGAATATGCTGATATGCACCGTTTAAATTCACACACACACACACACACACACACACAATATATATATATATATATATATATATATATATATCATACATATCCACAAAATATGATTAACACAGATGAATCAACCTAATCGTTTAGCAAGTTGCTCTGATACCACTGTTAGGATTCGTGGACTCCTAAACACAAAAAACATCCATGAATCCCTTCCGAGGATCCAAGTAAATGATTAAGAAAATTGTAGGTCTGTAGACTTAACTCTGTTTGGTGTAATCGATATCCTTCGATTCCGATTCTGTCACTGTACGTGCAACCCGAACGATCACCAGACACTGCAGTGTGCAAACGTCCTCTATCGGATACACACCGCGAACTCACTTGTTACCCGGAGAGTTCTAGCGCCTAGGGTTTTAGAGGTTTTTTGTTTCCCCTGATCAATTGAGGTACGAGTATTCTCAACAGAAATTGGCACACCTAAGAAGACGGCTAGGGTTTTCTTAAAACCCACTCTGAACCTCTTAGAGTCCAACCCTAATAATATCTTATCGTATTTTAATTTAAATTCAAATTACATTAAAACCGATATGATAAGATTTTGCCATTATCTCGGTAATTTAACTAATTAATTTACCGAGTTAGATTCTTATAATCTAGACATCATCCAGATACATCGAATTTGGTCACCAGAAAAATAACCTAACAAGTTCGCTTATTGTGCAACCCTATAGGTTCATTTAACACTAGCAGTGTACCTAAATCATATTTAAATGGCCCACAAGTTATAAGCAGTTTCTAGCAAAACATTATAACTATCCAGGTTAAATGAAGACTGGTGATCTCTTTGAACCAAACCATAATGTTATATTTAGTCCTTTTGTCACACGATATCCAGATTAAGCATAAGGCACAGAGCATGTCATCCTTATTAAGCTTAATCAATTATTATTTTTTATTTCATAGTAGACTGTTCAAACAAATTATATCAATATCTTAGATTGATATATTTGAGCACGGCCATGCATTTTAACAGTCTAACTTATCAAGGGGCCCATGGATATCTCTCCCATAATTGAGAGGGACAAATTCCTTCACTATCAATCATATTCATCTCATTGATTTATTCTATATCCAACAGTAGTCTAATTTATTATCTGGTTAAAGATAATTTTAGACAATATCAAAATACATAATTTATCAAGTAGGAAACTATGATGAATTTAGGTCGAAGGACTTTTAATATTATTATGGCTAGAAAGTACTTTTGACATGCATGAAGTACTCTTACAGTGAGTCATGTCCAACACAATATTCTCTAACATTTATTTATGTTTTGACTTGATATCTCAAATATCCATGACCAGCAAAACATAGCTGTCCAGTCACAAACATACTAATCTTAATTTATTATTATTCCAATAATAATAAACGATCAGGGATAGATTTAGAATAGTCATTGTATTCATTGTTGGGTTTTAATATCAAGTCACGTACTTGATGACCATAAAACAAAATGCACTATTCATGGAAAGGAAAGCCTCATATTATTATATAAAACATAACGAAAATAGTATAAGTACAAATTGACTCTAGGGCATATCCCCAACAAAACGTACCCCTCAACTTTCCCACCCCTCAGCTTAGCTCTCAAATCCGCATCCCTATGTTTCTCCATAGCTGACATAAGTGCACTTTTTGGCCACCTACAATAATACTTATATGATTCACTTCCCAGAACCATTAAGACTGTGAAACCCCACCTAAAACCAACCATAGAGTAAGGGGGTCGGGAATGCATATCATATTATTTTGCATGAATATATATATTTTTGAATGATTTTATGTGCTTTAGAATCGTGGATTATAGGTTTAAATGCTTAGTTATACTTATTGAATAGGAGGGGTAAAATGGTAATTTTGCTTGAGGTCAGAATAGGAAGATAGCTTGAGGAGTAGATAAGAAAAATATGTGGGTGAGAAACCAAGAACAAGAGTTGTTGTGGTTTAGTGGTTGGAGCTTTGGAATTAATCTCTAAGGTCATGTGTTCAAATCCCATCATTTAAGCTTTTACCATGATTATCTTAATTAAGTTTGAATTTTTATTTTCTTGCATTCCATGAAAATAGGAATGATTGTCTTAAGGGAGACATGAAGAGAATGTCCTAATCTTATCCTCATGTCCTAAAAGAATTCTAGAAGAATTCTTGTCCAACTTATTACCTCTAGCTTTGTCCTAGCATTTTCATAACTCAAATAAACTAAAATCCATAAAAATTTTTTCTTTGAATTCCAAAAAAATTCTGTGATAATTTCTTCCCCTTGAATTTCGAAAATCATATTTGGGGAAGGGAGGTTGACCAAAAAAATAGAAGAGGAAATAGGAAGGGTTCCAAGAGAAAATCAATCACCATGGAAGGACCTTCAAATCTATCTTCAAGATGTTCATGCTTTAGTGGTAGGAAATCTGGAAATTTTCAAGATTTGTTGCAGCCCTTCTCTTCGAAAATTCAGGCCATAAACCCAACCATTTTCTGCCAAGAAAATGGTCATTTCAAGTGGCTTGGAAGCTGGAAAAATTGTGCAATTTTCGGACTGCACAAAACAGCACCAAACCAGAAATTTTTTTGGGCAATTCGCAGCTTTTCATTAAGGAAATAAAGCTGTTTTTAGTTCATCTTCAAGCCAGCAAACTTCTCTGCATTTGTCCAGAAATGAGGCTAAAAAACCACCCTTGGAAGACCCTCAAACAACCCTGAAGAACCTCTGAAAAACCGAGCCAAGAGGTGCAAAAATCCTGTACCAAAATTCTGCAATTTTCGGAAAAGCCATGAACACTTGAGAACAGAATTTTTCCAGCCTTGTTCATTTCTAGCCTAGGACCGAAAGTCAGCTTCAATCTCTGTAGAATTGAGCCTTGCTCAGCCATACTCTGAACACCATTAAACCCACACTTACCTTGAAGCATAAGGACTCCATGGCTGCACCACAAAACACTCCTAAGATCACTCCATTCAAACTCCATTTGAACTTCAAATAATTCCAGCATTTCACTCCCATAAATCACTCTTGCATTAAGCTGAAATAACCAAAACTTTCTCTGCCTTTAAGGACTGAATTTCGGCCAGCCTTGAGCAACATTAACCCTCAACCATTTCAGCAAAACATTCTTGTTCCAGCCGACACCATTAAAGTCCCTAGACACCTCTCTTGATCAAACACCATAGCTGATCTTTTACCTTAAACATGTCCACCATTTCCTCCATTTAAATTTCAAATAAAATCTGATTTCTCTCTCTCACAAAGCTGAAAACCGAAACCTTCAATCACACCCTACCATTCGGCCAACCTTCTAGCAGAAATCGTGCAGCACTTCTTCTAATTTCTCTCCATTTTCACCTAAAACACCAAGAACACACACTAAACCTCTTCAAGCCTAAACCTACTCTAAAACACCTCCAATCACTCTCAAATAATCTAGATGATGATAACACAAAATCTCGCAAACAAGAATTTTCAACAGGATAAAAAATCAGTTTTTCTTGAAGACCTCAAGAACATCAACAAGGTAAAACAAGAACAACCTTCTTGTTCATCTCCTTCCATTCAATTCTTAATACACCTATCTAATGCTCTCTCTCTCTCTCTCTCTCTCTCTCTCTCTCTCTCTCTCACTCTCTCTTCTAACCGAAATGGTTGATCAAACCATCAACCTTGGATGTTGTTTCATTGGACCATTCAAGTCATTCCATCGCGCGTGGACCTTCTTTTGTCTTCACCAAAGGACTTGACAATCAAGTATTCATTCTTAAATTTCTCTTATTAAATTCTGAAATCATGTCTCCTAGATGATGATAGAGAAATGGAATATGATTGGGAGATTGAGTATATGCATGTGGATTAGGGGGATGAAGTTATGACATGATGAGGGTTGTATTTGACTAGGATGTATGTGTTTTCCTTTCGAATCAATATATGTTCTTCATGCTTGATGAATTTAATGGATGTTGAAGCATGATTAGATATTATGACACCAAAGGTGATTAGGCTTTTATGATCTTATTTTCCATGGAAACCATGATTGATGATTATGCTTAGTAGGATTTTTGGCCATGTGATAGTATGAGATATTTCAAGTGTTTGTTCTTGAATTGATTAATTTCTTGGTTGATGATGGAGAATGGGATCATGAATCTTTTCTAACAATAGGAAGACCATGATGTAAGATTATTTTCTTTTTAATTCTAAGTTATATTCATCAACAAATTTTATTGCATGAATTAAAATTACTACTATATTTTTCTTCAAAAAAATTCGAAACACTAGGGGATTTGGATTAGAATATTAAATCAAACTATTAATATTTTTATTAAACGAAAATTTAAAATAATTTATTAATAAATTTTAATTATTATTAATTATTGATTATCTCTTCGAAGTTAATTAAAAATTATTATTTATTTAATTTATTATTTATTTATAATAAAGCTATTTTTAAATTACCATTTCTTAATATTAAATAAGACTTAATAATATTTAAAATTCAAACCTTGGTTTATTTATTAATAATAACACTCAAGAATTATAATTTCAGTCTATAATTTATTAAAAATTATTTTAGAACCCCTAGTTATTTCAACCTATCAAACTAGACTTATTTTATAAAATTCTTCTGCATCTAGCCTTAAAGCTTAGGACATTAAGGTCATAGTTAGATATGGTTGTCGCTAGATGAGCTAAAATTATTTATGTAAGGCAGGTATAGCTTGAATGTGACCTTATGTTTTGTGTTTACCCCAGGCAGGGGTTAGGTCAGCATTGGAAGACTTTTGAGTAGAGCAAGCAAAGAAGCAGGTAAGCTCCTGCACGGAGTTTTGTGAAGACCAAAAGTTATTGTGGCAAGCAAATGCAATGTATATGGACATTATTTGTAAAGGCAATTAAGGACTGGTTTTCTTTTCTTTTTTTTTTTCAATCAAGCAAATCATTTGAAACTTGAACAAGCAGTTTTACACAAATCTAAACTTTTTCTAAAACCCAACTTGACTAGACTTTTGGAAACCCTTAATTGCTATTTCCAAATAAAGTAAAGTTTTGATCAATTTTCTCCCAAGGGGAACAATCAACGTTGAGTACTCAATAAAGGTAGACTACCGGACTAGTCTTTGAAGGGTTAGAGTAAGTCTCTTAGTAGCTGGCCACCTCTGAGAGGTGAGTCTTTCCTGGATAGGACGCCAGTCCGGTAGGTCATGCCGGTCCGAGCTAGCAAGTTTCAGTCATGTGGACTGTGTATTTCTGGAGTGGACAACCGATAAGTTTTGGTGTAGAGATGGAGGAGTATCTCACCCGGTAGGCCGTACACCTACCTTTTGTCAGCATTGCACAAAGTGTGGCATTCTGACTGTTATTGGTCATGGGGCCCAACGTGTGGTAACCCATGGCTACCCATTTGAGTGGTTGTATTTATTGTGCACATGTATGATTTGAAAAGTGAAACACCACTCTTTATTTTCAACACTTATTTATTGCTTGCCAGCACTTTTCCCTATGAAACTTTTACAACTTGCATACATGAATTATTTTACCTGAAACACTTGAAGAACACACGGGCTTACTGAGATTTTTATCTCACCACCTTTTATGCCATATTTTCAGGAAGATCCTGCTGTGGAGATCATTAGCTAGAATGTTGCCTTGCTTGAAGACTCTTGTTATTTACTTTAAGTATTGCTTGAGAGATTGTTGCAAACAATTTATTTTGGATTTGTGCCAGTATTTATCTTTTGGGTTGTAATAAATTTAATTTTAAAGTCTTTTGATTTATTCTATTTTCATGTAACTTAGTTATAAAGACCCCTTGTCCTTTGGACGGGGCGACATCCCCGGCCCTGATGGGCCTAGGTAGTGGGGTGTTACAAGTGGTATTAGAGACTAGGTTTAGGCTAAGTATTGATAGTATATGTTTTGATTTATTAAGTTCAAATCTTTTGTTTGACCGGTCTTGTTTGTGTTGTAGGATGGTTAGAATGATTAGAACCACAAGGAAAGGACAGCAATGGCACCCTCCCATTCCTATCTACCCGGAGGACCTACCTGTGCCTCAACCAGTGCCTCAGCCTGCACCACAGCCAATCATTGCCCTGGATGATAGTAGTGACGATGAGGTCCAGATCATTGAGCCACCTCCCATAGCCGTGATCGACCTGGTTACTGATAGTGAAGATGAGGAGATAGACATGGAATATGTTCCCCTTCCTCCTAGTCCCATAGTTGATTTAACTACTGACAGTGATGACCCAGGGGAGATAGATTATGAATCTCCACCTAGACCTTCCTTTGTAACCCCACCCAATCAGTTTGAGACCGGGGAAAGTTCTAGGAGAGCTGGGAAGGAGCCAATAGATGGGTTTGTCAGTGGGGCTGGGATAGACTTCACTAGGAATTCTGGGGGATGGTTATATGATGCCGACATTGAGGACTCTGATGAAGATTAGGAAGGCTAGGTTCTGCTTTGTTTAAGACGTTTTATTTGCCATTTTTAATAAACTCCTATGCTAGGAGTCTATTCACCTTTACTGCTTTATTTCAAAATTTATGCAAATAAGAGTACCTAGAGTACTCTAAGTTTTGAGGAAATTTATGTGTCATTCTTTATACAAAATTGCATCCAATTTTCTTTCACTTTAAGTTGAATGTGAATGCATGCTCAATTTGGATATTTCAACTTTGATGCATAAACTCATTATTTGGGGAAATTGTTTAGAATGGCACCCAAACGTCGTGCAGCCACATCCAGCAGAAGGGTTCCCTAGGCAGAGCCCGTGACACCGAAAATGGAAACAACTCAAAGGACGTCACCAAATCAAGGGGATGAGAACGAAATGGGGCCAGAAATGGGATCGGAAGAACCGGTTAGTGTGGCTATGACGCAAGCATTCCATAAAATGACCGAGATTCTGTAAAACTTGACTGAGCGGAAGAATCCGTAAGGGGAAGATGAGGCATTGGAGTGGTTTCTGAAATTTCAACCGCCTATCTTCTTGGGAGAGGTTGAACAAGACCAAAAAGCGGAACAATAGGTGGAACAAATGGAGGACATTTTTGCCACGCTCCAGTATACCGAAAGACGTATGGTGAAGTTTGCCGCATTCCGACTAAGGGGTCCAGCTCGGGCATGGTGGCAAAGGGTTCAGGATGATTGGGAGATGATTGACTAAGACTGGACGTGGGCTAATTTCGTGGAAGCATTCCGGGCAGAATATATCCCTCAGTGGATAGTCGAGAAGCGCGAAGACGAGTTTCAGAATCTGAAGCAGTGAAGCATGACGGTAGCACAATACGTAGCGCGGTTCACGCAGCTGTCAAAGTATTGCAAGAGGCTGGTGGATACTGAACAAAACAGAACAAGGCAATTTGTTAAGGGATTAAGGTAAGAGTTAAGAAGGGCATTAGCACCCTCTCCGCCGACGACTTATTCGGGGGCTGTGGACGTAGCCACCCGTACTGAGAATGAAGACCTCAACCGATTGGCTTCCCGACCGTTCCTACCGACAAGACAGCCGCCAAGACCTTTTCAGAGGCAGCAACCTAATAAGTGTCCTGCCAACCAGCAATGGCAGAATCGGGGAAAGCAAGCTCGAACAACGCCAGTTGGTCCAGTGCAGAATCTTCCTTTATGCCGGCACTGTGGAAAAAGGGGCCACATTGAGAAGAATTGTTGGTCGAAAGGAGGAGAGCGGAAGTGCTACCACTACGGAGATCTGAGCCATCTACGGAACGCCTGCCCTAAGCTTCTCCGGATTGGACCGGGGAACCCAGCTCAGAACCCGGGGCTAAATCGAGCCAATACCGCAGGAGCTTCCGGGACTGGAACGTAGAAGCCGCAAGTGAAAGTAAAAGTTTTCGCTCTCAACCGGGAGGAGGTTGGAGCAGATGCAGTGGTAGTGGAAGGTACGCTTGCTACCCAAGGTCGTTCTGTTAATGCATTGATAGACCCTGGATCTATCCATTCCTATTTAAATAAGAATTTTGCATATCAATTGGGTTGGGATGGGGTAGAACTACCTTTTACCTTGTTAGTAAGTACGCTTTTGGGGAAAATGATGCAAGCAGATCGGTATGTGCAGAATTGTAAAGTTGAAGTAGGGAGAGAAAGCTTGGAGGGAGACCTAATAGTTTTAGTTATTGATGATTATGATTTAATATTGGGGATGGATTGGTTAGTGAAGCATGGTGCTAGGGTAGATTGTAAGAATAAGTCGGTTCAGTTCATTAGACTAGGGTGTGATGTGTTGGAGTTCAATGGTGGGAAAGTAAAAGAATTGAAGTTCTTGATAGCTGGGGCTAAAGCCCGGAAATTGCTGAGGCAAGGATGCCAAGGATATTTGGCTTATGTGATAAACAAGCCGAAGGACCAGTGCACTCTTGAGGATACTGAGGTGGTGAAGGATTTTCCTGACGTGTTCCCGGCGGAACTCACTTCTCTACCTCCCAATCGAGAAGTTGAGTTCACTATTGATCTAGTCCCCGGAGCGGAACCGGTGTCTCGAACTCCGTATCGAATGGCACCGGCAGAGCTGAAAGAATTGAAGGAGCAACTAGAAGAATTGGTGAGGCAAGGTTATATCAAACCTAGCACGTCACCCTGGGGAGCACCTGTGCTATTTGTAAAGAAAAATGACGGGACTCTAAGGTTGTGTATTGACTACTGGGGCTTGAACAACTTGACTATCAAGAATAAATATCCTCTTCCGTTAATTGACGAGCTGTTCGACCAGCTGCAAGGATCCAGTTGTTACTCCAAGCTAGATTTGAGGCAAGGCTACTACCAAGTGAGGATAAAAGAGGAGGATATTCCTAAGACGGCCATCAATACGAGATATGGTCACTATGAGTTTGTAGTGATGCCTTTTGGGGTAACCAATGCACCCGCGGTATTTATGGATTTGATGCATCGAGTGTTCCAGCCTTACTTGGACAAATTCGTGGTAGTCTTCATCGACGACATACTCATATACTCCAAGAGCTCGGAAGACCATGCAGAACATTTGAAGTTGGTACTAGAAAAGCTAAGGGAGCACAAACTTTACGCCAAGTTTAGCAAGTGTGAATTTTGACTGGATAATGTGGCCTTTCTTGGTCACGTGGTGACCAAGGATGGGATCAAAGTAGACCCGGCGAAGGTTGAAGCTGTTTTGGACTGGAAGCAACCAGAGAACATTACCGAGATTCGAAGCTTCTTGGGATTGGCTGGCTATTACCGGAGGTTTATTAAGGGATTTTCAGCACTAGCATCTCCTATGACCCGGCTGCTGAGAAAGGATGTGCCCTTTGTGTGGAATGAAAAATGCGAAAAGAGTTTTCAAGAGTTGAAGCGGAGGCTAATGACAACACCTGTGTTGAGTCTACCAGAAGCAGATAAACCTTACGCTCTATATACGGATGCTTCGAAGGAAGGCTTGGGAGCCGTTCTGATGCAAGATAGGAAGGTGATCGCCTATGCTTCTCGAAAATTGAAGTCGCATGAAGTCAATTATCCCACGCATGATCTAGAGCTGGCTGCCATTGTGTTCGCGTTAAAGAAATGGAGGCATTATTTGTACGGAGCAGAATATGAAGTGTTTACTGATCACAAAAGCTTGAAGTACATCTTCACCCAGAAAGACTAGAATTTGAGGCAGCGAAGATGGATGGAATTTCTGGAAGAGTATCGCTGTCCTATCAACTACCACCCCGGGAAAGCCAACATCGTTGCTGATGCCCTGAGCCGGAAAGTCAGGATGGCCAGGCTAAGAGTACAAGAGGTTAAAATGGTTCAGGATGTGTTGGATAGAAGGGCAGAAGTGCAAGAAGAGAGGATCATTATTAGCAACCTGAAGTTGACACCAGATCTAAGGCGGGAAATTGTTGAAGCCCAGCAGAGTAATGCGGAATTTTAGCTTTTCAAGGAAAAGGAGCTTAAACGGCAAGGCAGTGAATTCCGACAGGACGGAGTGGGAGTGTTGTACTTCCGAGATCGTTTATGTGTACCCAAGGAGCACCAGTTGAGGGACAGAATTTTAGAAGAAGCGCATAAGAGCAAGTACGCCATTCATCCAGGAGAGATCAAGATGTATCAAGATTTGAAAAAGTCTTATTGGTGGCCTGGGATGAAGCGGAATGTGGTTAAGTATGTCTCAACGTGTCTAACCTGTCAGAAAGTCAAAGCGGAGCACAAGAAGGTGGCAGGATTATTACAACCATTGCCAGTACCGGAATGGAAATGGGAAGAAGTGAGCATGGACTTTGTCACCGGACTCCCTATGGCAAGGAACCAAAAAGACGCCATATGGGCAGTGGTGGATCGATTGACCAAGTCGGCGCATTTCATACCCGTGAATGTAAAGGATTCAATGGAAAAGTTGGCTCAGACCTATGTACGGGAGATAGTCAGATTACACGGAGTACCTTCGAGTATTGTGTCCGACCGTGATCCGAGATTTACATCCCGATTTTGGGGCAAGTTTCAAGAATCGATGGGTTCTAGTCTGAAGTTTAGTACGTCGGCGCATCCGCAGTCCGATGGACAGTCAGAAAGGGTTATTCAGATATTGGAGGATATGCTGAGAGCCTGTGTATTGGATTTCGAGGATAAGTGGATTGAAAGTGTACCGTATGCCGAGTTATTATACAATAGCAGTTATCAAGCTTCGATTGGAATGGCTCCGTATGAAGCTCTATATCGACGTAAGTGTCCAGTACCGCTATACTGCAGTTGGTCAGAGGATGGTCACATAAGCAAGTCGGGAAAAGTCTATGTTCAAGAAATGTCAGACAAGGTTAAGTTAATTAGGGAAAGGTTGAAAGCGGCCGAGAGTTGACAAAAGAGTTATGCAGACAATAGGCGGAGAATGTTAGAATTTCATATGGGAGACAGTGTGTTTCTGAAACCGACACCGAATAGGGGAATTTTGAAGCACCTGAAAGGGGGAAAGCTGAATTCGAGATATTTGGGTCCGTTTCCAATAAAAGGGAGAATTGGGCCGGTAGCGTATCGATTGGATTTGCCAGATGGGTTGACGGGAATTCACGACGTATTCCATGTATCCCAGTTGAAGAAATACAATGCTGATCCCGGGCGTGTGTTGAACGATGAGCCGTTAGTGGAGAAACCCGAACTAAGCTATGTGGAGAAACCCGTAAAGATATTGGACCGAAGTATCAAGACTCTCCGGAACAAGCAGATTCCGATGGTAAAAGTGCAGTGGGAGCATCATGGCACGCGAGAAGCCACATGGGAGACAGAAGAATGGGTAAAGCGAAAGTATCCCGATCTGAGGTAAAGGTGCGTCTGAATTTCGGGACGAAATTCTCCTCAAGAGGGGAGGATGTGAAACCCCACCTAAAACCAACCCTAGAGTAAGGGGGTCGGGAATGCATATCATATTATTTTGCATGAATCTATATGTTTTTGAATGATTTTATGTGCTTTAGAATCGTGGATTATAGGTTTAAATGCTTAGTTATACTTATTGAGTAGGAGGGGTAAAATGGTAATTTTGCTTGAGGTCAGAATAGGAAGATAGCTTGAGGAGTAGATAAGAAAAATATGTGGGTGAGAAACCAAGAACAAGAGTTGTGGTTTAGTGGTTGGAGCTTTGGAATTAATCTCTAAGGTCATGTGTTCAAATCCCATCATTTAAGCTTTTACCATGATTATCTTAATTAAGTTTGAATTTTTGTTTTCTTGCATTCCATGAAAATAGGAATGATTGTCTTAAGGGAGACATGAAGAGAATGTCCTAATCTTATCCTTATGTCCTAAAAGAATTCTAGAAGAATTCTTTTCCAACTTATTACCTCTAGCTTTGTCCTAGCATTTTCATAACTCAAATAAACTAAAATCCATAAAATCTTTTTCTTTGAATTCCAAAAAAATTCTGTGATAATTTCTTCCCCTTGAATTTCAAAAATCATCTTTGGGGAAGGGAGGTTGACCGAAAAATAGGAGAGGAAATAGGAAGGGTTCCAAGAGAAAATCAATCACCATGGAAGGACCTTCAAATCTATCTTCAAGATGTTCATGCTTTAGTGGTAGGAAATCTGGAAAATTTCCAGATTTGTTGCAGCCCTTCTCTTCAAAAATTCAGGCCATAAACCCAACCATTTGCTGCCAAGAAAATAGTCATTTCAAGTGGCTTGGAAGCTGGAAAAATTGTGCAATTTTCGGACTGCACAAAACAGCACCAAACCAGAAATTTTTCTGGGCAATTCGCAGCTCTTCATCAAGGAAATGAAGCTGTTTTTAGTTCATCTTCAAGCCAGAAAACTTCTCTGCATTTGTCCAGAAATGGGGCTGAAAAACCACCCTTGGAAGACCCTCAAACAACCCTGAAGAACCTCTGAAAAACCGAGCCAAGAGGGTGCAAAAATCCTGTACCAAAATTTTGCAATTTTCGGAAAAGCCATGAACACTTGAGAACAGAATTTTTCCAGCCTTGTTCCTTTCTAGCCTAGGACCGAAAGTCAGCTTCAATCTCTGTAGAATTGAGCCTTGCTCAGCCATACTCTGAACACCATTAAACCCACACTTACCTTGAAGCATAAGGACTCCATGGCTGCACCACAAAACACTCCTAAGATCACTCCATTCAAACTCCATTTGAACTTCAAATAATTCCAGCATTTCACTCCCATAAATCACTCTTGCATTAAGCTGAAATAACCAGAACTTTCTCTGCCTTTAAGGACTGAATTTCGGCCAGCCTTGAGCAACATTAACCCTCAACCATTTCAACAAAACATTCTTGTTCCAGCCGACACCATCAAAGTCCCTAGACACCTCTCTTGATCAAACACCATAGCTGATCTTTTACCTTAAACATCTCCACTATTTCCTCCATTTAAATTTCAAATAAAATATGATTTCTCTCTCTCACAAAGCTGAAAACCAAAACCCTCAATCACACCCTACCATTCGGCCAGCCTTTCTAGCAGAAATCGTGTAGCACTTCTTCTAATTTCTCTCCATTTTCACCTAAAACACCAAGAACACACACTAAACCTCTTCAAGCCTAAACCTACTCTAAAACACCTCCAATCACTCTCAAATAATCCAGATCATCTCTACTTAATCCCTAGACTTCATTTCTGCGATTTATAACACAAAATCTCGCAAACAAGAATTTTCAACCGGATCAAAAATCAGTTTTTCTTGAAGACCTCAAGAACATCAACAAGGTAAAACAAGAACAACCTTCTTGTTCATCTCCTTCCATTCAATTCTTAATACACCTATATAATGCTCTCTTTCTCTTTCTCTCTCTCTCTCTCTCACTCTCTTCTAACCGAAATGGTTGATCAAACCATCAACCATGGATGTTGTTTCATTGGACCATTCAAGTCATTCCATCGCGCGTGGACCTTCTTTTGTCTTCACCAAAGGACTCGACAATCAAGTATTCATTCTTAAATTTCTCTTATTAAATTCTGAAATCATGTCTCCTAGATGATGATAGAGAAATGGAATATGATTGGGAGATTGAGTATATGCATGTGGATTAGGGGGATGAAGTTATGACATGATGAGGGTTGTATTTGACTAGGATGTATGTGTTTTCCTTTCGAATCAATATATGTTCTTCATGCTTGATGAATTTAATGGATGTTGAAGCATGATTAGATATTATGACACCAAAGGTGATTAGGCTTTTATGATCTTATTTTCCATGGAAACCATGATTGATGATTATGCTTAGTAGGATTTTTGGCCATGTGATAGTATGAGATAGTTCAAGTGTTTGTTCTTGAATAGATTAATTTCTTGGTTGATGATGGAGAATGGGATCATGAATCTTTTCTAGCAATAGGAAGACCATGATGTAAGATTATTTTCTTGTTAATTCTAAGCTATATTCATCAACAAATTTTATTGCATGAATTAAAATTACTACTATATTTTTCTTCAAAAAAATTCGAAACACTAGGGGATTTGGATTAGAATATTAAATCAAACTATTAATATTTTTATTAAACGAAAATTTAAAATAATTTATTAATAAATTTTAATTATTATTAATTATTGATTATCTCTTCGAAGTTAATTAAAAATTATTTTTTATTTAATTTATTATTTATTTATAATAAAGCTATTTTTAAATTACCATTTCTTAATATTAAATAAGACTTAATAATATTTAAAATTCAAACCTTGGTTTATTTATTAATAATAACACTCAAGAATTATAATTTCAGTCTATAATTTATTAAAAATTATTTTAGAACCCCTAGTTATTTCAACCTATCAAACTAGACTTATTTTATAAAATTCTTCTGCATCTAGCCTTAAAGCTTAGGACATTAAGGTCATAGTTAGACATGGTTGTCGCTAGATGAGCTAAAATTATTTATGTAAGGCTGGTATAGCTTGAATGTGACCTTATGTTTTGTGTTTACCCCAGGCAGGGGTTAGGTCAGCCTTGGAAGACTTTTGAGTAGAGCAAGCAAAGAAGCAGGTAAGCTCCTGCACGGAGTTTTGTGAAGACCAAAAGTTATTGTGGCAAGCAAATGCAATGTATATGGACATTATTTGTAAAGGCAATTAAGGACTGGTTTTCTTTTTTTTTTTTTTTTTATTTCAGTCAAGCAAATCATTTGAAACTTGAACAAGCAGTTTTACACAAATCTAAACTTTTTCTAAAACCCAACTTGACTAGACTTTTGGAAACCCTTAATTGATATTTCCAAATAAAGTAAAGTTTTGATCAATTTTCTCCCAAAGGGAACAATCAACGTTGAGTACTCAATAAGGGTAGACCACCAGGACTAGTCTTTGAAGGGTTAGGGTAAGTCTCTCAGTAGGTGGCCACCTCTGAGGGGTGAGTCTTTCCTGGATAGGACGCCAGTCCGGTAGGTCATGCCGGTCCGCGCTAGCAAGTTTCAGTCATGTGGACTGTGTATTTCCGGAGTGGACAACCGGTAAGTTTGGGTGTAGAGATGGAGGAGTATCTCACCCGGTAGGCCGTACACCTACCTTTTGTCAGCATTGCACAAAGTGTGGCATTCTGACTGTTATTGGTCATGGGGCCCAACGTGTGGTAACCCATGGCTACCCATTTGAGTGGTTGTATTTATTGTGCACATGTATGATTTGAAAAGTGAAACACCACTCTTTATTTTCAACACTTATTTATTGCTTGCCAGTACTTTTCCCTATGAAACTTTTACAACTTGCATACATAAATTATTTTACCTGAAACATTTGAAGAACACACGGGCTTACTGAGATTTTTATCTCACCACCTTTTATGCCATATTTTCAGGAAGATCCTGCTGTGGAGATCATTAGCTAGAATGTTGCCTTGCTTGAAGACTCTTGTTATTTACTTTAAGTATTGCTTGAGAGATTGTTGCAAACAATTTATTTTGGATTTGTGCCAGTATTTATCTTTTGGGTTGTAATAAATTTAATTTTAAAGTCTTTTGTTTTATTCTATTTTCATGTAACCTAGTTATAAAGACCCCTTGTCCTTTGGACGGGGCGACATCCCCGGCCCTGATGAGCCTAGGTAGTGGGGTGTTACAAAGACTCTTTCCTCTATAGATAGGGTTGCAGGTGTATCAATGCTATCCTCTTCCTCGCCATCAGCCTCAATCACTTCCTCTCCACTCTCATCCTCAAGCTTTCCTATATCCCCCTCAATCCCAAGTCCTTCCAATTCATTCTCACTCTCATCACCAATCTCTCCTAACTTCCCCTCATCATCCCCCCATAGTCAACCATATCTCTATCTTCCTTAAGGGAAGGTATCACTGGTGCCGGATCTTCAAGTCCTTCATCTACTCCAAGTTTTCCATCATATGTGTCTCATGGTCTACCTTATCTTCACTTAAAAACCATCCATCCTCTAGTTCTGCCGCCGAATTAGATGATGACTAATCTGGTATAGGAATAGGACTAGATGCTCTACCATTCACTGGACCACTCATACAAGGCCAGTCTCTAGTGATAGCTGTAGATCTTTTAGTTCTCCTATAAATGAAACATAGAGAAGTCAGAACTAAATCTCAACTCCTAGTGTTTATGTACTATTTAATAAATCTCAGTTCCTAGGGTTTAGGTACTATTCAATAAAGGCATTTGCCTAAACCAAATCTCTGATACCACTTGGAACACCCCACTACCTACGTAGCCCAATAAGGCGGGCTGTCATCCCTTCCAGTGGACCAAGGGTCTTTATAATATGGTACAAAAGAAAAATAACTAAATAAAATAAATGAAAATCTTATTACATCCGAAATCAAAACTTATACAAGTCTAAATTCAAAATGTACAATTATCTATCAAAATAAATACAAAGAAAAATAACAAAAATTGAACAATCATCTCTTATTTCTTCAATCTGCTAAACAAAGGCACTCCCCTTAAAATTATTTTTGCATGGGTGCATGTGATTTTCAAGGTTGTGCTTGCATGAAATTATTTAAATATGTTGTTGCATTATTTGTGAGTTGTTTTAAGTAAAGTTTAGTAGAGGAGATGGAGGGATGAGAATTAGGGTGGAAAGAATTTCCTAGAGAAATGTTACCATCGGAGTTGGTTTGGAATAGCGGTTAGGTTTGGTGATTATCCTATGGTGACCCGAGTTTAAATCTTACCGCTTGCGAATCTTAACTTTTCTTTTTGAATTCTTTTCCTAGATTTCCTCATGCTTGGCCGAAAATCCCAACTTTCCTTTATAAATTTTCAGCACCATCTTCTTAGGAATAAGTCTCCATAATTATCTCCTAAATTCAAGGACTTTTAATAAGGATAAAGATTGATTTTATTTTCAGCTTTTATCCTTTTTGAATTTCGAAAATTCCTGCTAGAGTAATTAAATTTCAGCTTGATTTTAATTTATTAGATTTCGAAATTGATAGCTGGAATTAAATTGTTATTTTTCTAGTTAAATATCTTGGTGATTTTCATAATAGAACTTTAGCTGAAAATCTGGAAAATTTTCCAGCTTAGTGCTGCCACCTTTGAAGAAGTTCTAGCTCAACACAAACTCTTCCAATACTAGGAAATCTAATCCTAAAATCTTTAGCAAATTAGATTTTATTTCAATCTTAAACCAACTAGGTTTTATTCTTTCTTTTCCTACAGAATTTCGGCAGCCTTGTGCATGCACAAGCTAAACGAAAATTCTGCAATCCTAAGAGCAATCAAACTCTTCAAAACCTAGCTCAAATCACCTAAAACGCCTCTCACCAATTCAGATCACCTTAACTTCACAAATCAGATTTTTATCCACAAAAAATTCTAGAATTTCGGCCAGCTTCTACACAAAAATTTTGACCAACTTATGCGCAAAAATTTTGGCTAGCTTTGCACACCATATCACACGAAATTCTGCACTCCAAAACATACAAAAACTCCTTTTTGATATAGCCAAACTACAGCACCTGAAACTCTCATTTTTCCCCTCTGATTTGCGGTAGAACCGCAACCAAAATATCCCAGAATTTTCCCTCTTTTGCTCACAGATTTCATACAGAATTTCTAGTTACCAAAGCTGCACAAACTCCTTGTTTTGGCCAAAAACCAGAACACGCTCAACCCTATTCTTGAGCACTATTTCGGTCAGCCTAGGAGAACAATTCCAGACTAATTTTCTCCTCTTTACTTCTTCGGAATTTGGCCAGCAATAAGAGTACAGCAAGCTGCAAATTTTCGCCATTGCTGCCAAAGAAACCTAGAGCCATTAGGAGTCCTCTATAGCAACAACTTCTAACCCTAAATCAACTTCTTCTAACCCTAAACCAAGATAGTCGACCACTCCCTCCATACTACGCGAAAATTCCACCAAATACTCTCCTGCAATTTTCCAAAATCACAAGAGCAATCCCTAGCCAAAACCGATCACACCCTTAGGTAAGCAAAAATCATCTTAACCTCTTGATTCCTTTCTTCTATTGATTCTTCTCTTTTTCTTCCCTTGAATCACGCCACATAGAGGCTGATTTCATCCTCTTTATCTACTTTATATCAAAATGCGGTAAAGAAGACCACTTTTCTCCTCTTCTCAATCGAACTCAGGACGATCACCATAGGAGCATTGAGATCTTGTTAATTCGGTTGTTGCAAGGTAAGGGAATTCTCACCCTTGGTGTCGAAATTAGGATCTAATGAGATTGATGATGTCTATGGAAGTATGATAGCATGATGTATGTGCTTAGTTGGGATAGATGAATATTTTTTAGTCGAGTAATTAATTAATCATATTCGATGGATAGCAAAGCCATATGTTATTGTGATAATAATGGATGTGAATTGTGATGGTCAAGTCAAGACCTCTTTTATATATTATTCATGTCTTTGATGGGTATGGTCATAGTGTATGTACTTTGATGATTAGATGATTTATTTGAAGTTAGATGATGGATCATGATTTGTTATGGGAATAAATGAGTTTAATGCATGCTTGAGTTCATTGAGACCCCGATCATGATATTATGTGATTCTAGATCAGGAGGGTATTTGAAGAAAGCAAGTTGTGATTTTATCTTGTTTATCTGAGGCATATCAAGTAAGTCCTTGCATAAACTCTTTTGTTAAATATTGTGATGGCAAGTCGAATGTTGTAAAGCTTTGTGAAGCTGTTGTTGAACTATGATTATTTAGGTTCTAAACGTGGATGTTTATTCTCTAAATGGTTTTGTCAAACTAATGCCTTTATTAGAAATTGTTCTTTCTCTTAAACGTTTTAGAAAACTCATTTTTTAAGAAAACCACATTTTACAAAGCCAAAGTATGGGCTTATTATTGTGAATCTGGAATTGACGGATATGTTCGTTGAGTACTCAATAAGGGTAGGTTAACAATACTAGCCTTGGAGGGCGTGAGTGAGTCTTCTGGCAGGCGGCCGCCTCCAGAAGATGAGCTCCACTCGAAAAGGAGAAACAGTATTGGTTGGTTAGGCCGGTCCAAGCTAGCATTTGTACCTGGTAAGATATTATTTATTTTCCCGGCATGGACACCCGGATAGTTTTGTTGGGTGTAGAGATGGAGGAGTATCTCACCCAGTGGGTTGTACACTCACCTTGATCAGAATGCCCAAAGTGTGGTAAGCTGATCCTGTCTTGGTACACAAAGTGTGGTGCCTTGACCATTTCCTGTGTTGGTGCACAAAGTGTGATGCCTTGACCGTTTTCTTATCATGGGCTCAAAATGTGGCACCATGACTGTTTATTCGAGTGGATGATTAATTTTGTTACAAAGTGTGACAATGAGAAAACCCACTCCTTGCAAATAGGAATTATTTATGACTTGCCCAATATTTCTACAAATGTTTTCACTATGCATACATGAATTGTTCAAAGTACCATGTTCACACACAGGACTTTCTGAGATTTAATCTCACACTATTTTATTTCATGTTTTCAGGAGCTTAGTTATGCTGACCAGGAGGGATGTGAGATAGTTGAAGCTTTTGTTATTTCCCGTTATGTTTGAGAGACAGTTGTTGTTTTATGCTTCTGGCTCAGATGATCGTTTTTATTTAGTTTTGCTTTAGTTTTGAGCCTGATGTAATAAGAGTTTTTCTTTATTTATCTATGTTTGATTTCTTGGAGTTGCCTTTACATTGTGTACCTCATTTTAAAGACCCCTTGTCCTCGGGACGGGGCGACATCCTTGCCCTTTTTAGGGTACGTAGTAGCAGGGTGTTACAAGTGGTATCAGTGCCTAGGTTTAGGCAATTATTTAACTTACTGGATTTTATTTCCTTATGTATTTTGATCTGGTACTAATATTTGCTTTTTGTTTATAGGATGGTCAAAAGAGTTGTATCGGCTGTCAGAGACTGGCCCACTGGCTGCGGGAATCCACCTGCCCCACTACCTATAGTACATCCACCCTCGTCTAATTCAGAGACAGAGTCGAAGGGAGATTGGGTTTGAGTGAGGATGAGACGGAGCATGAGCCGCCAATGTTAGACGACCCGGTGGCCGAGGCAGAGATGGAGGTTAATGGAAGACTAGGAAAGTACGATGAGGATGATGAGGGTGAGGTAGTTGAGCCTGGTGAGGGCGAGGAGGATTAGGAGATAGCCGAGCTGAGTGAAGGGGAGATAGATGAGCTTGGGGATGAGGGGGATGATAAGAATGGGGGAGAGATGGTTGGGATATAGGTAAAGGATGAGGAGGTGATGGAGGTTCCCCGAACCCCACAGATAGGTGAGATTGATAGGACTTCTACTTGCTATGACCCTAAGGAGTCCAGTGATAAGGGATATAGGCAGAAGGATGGATTAGACTTTGACATGGAAGATAAGGGAAAAAGGAAGCTAGAAGAGGGTCCTAAGAGGATTAGACTTTGACATGGACTAGGGATAGATGCCAAGTTAAGGAGAGAGGGATTGTTAGATCTATCTGATTCGGAAGATGAGAGGCCTGCACCTAAGAATACAATTAAATTAGCCTTGGACGAGTTCTATGAGACAGCCATGAGAGCTAAGAGGGGCAATGAGGGTGATTCAGGACAGCCAAGTAAGAGTGCTGGTTTTGTGAGGGATTACATAGGGAAGCTCGATAGCTCCGTGCGGTGGCTTGTGGAACCAGCCTCTAATGATTTAAATGCCTCTGCTGACACTAGAAAGAGTCGAGTATAGAAGACCAGCAGTATTTACTCTTTCTTTTTCAGGATTTGCATTCCTTAGTTCATTTATTCTTTCCAAAGAAGCATGTTGCTTGTAGGACTTAATTATTTTATTGAATGTAAGGGTATTGCATGTGATAACCCCTTCTTTACGAAAGCATGGTTTTTATGAAAAGCATGAGTTTTATCTATTACTTGGTTTTTCCCTACATAATGTCATCAAATTTTCTTCTAAAATGAGTAGATATCATTATTATTAACCGATCGTACACCTGAGCATACTTTTTCCCCATTGGTAACTATCTGACTTTGAGTGACTATGGTCTAACATGGCACCAAGACGTAGGATAGTCGTGAATAGCAGAACCATGCAGGGAAGTGCATCCTCAACTCCAAAATTTGAGCAGATGCATCGTTCCACACCCGATGTGGAAGAACACTTGTAGCGGGAGTAAGAGTTAGCTTCAAAGAGGTCTCGAGATGTGACCATGGGACAGGCTTTTGACAAGATGGCTTCAATCCTACAGAATCTAACCGAAAAAGTGGGCAAGGTGGCCAAGAAATCACCGCAGGGAGAGGATAAGGCCCTAGAGCATTTCCTGAAGTTCCAACCTCCTACATTTCAGATGGAGGTAGAGCAGGACGAGAAGGCAGAACAGTGGATCGAACAGATGAGGATATCTTTGCTACTTTGCAGTACTCAGAAGAGAGAATGGTGAAGTTTGCTGCTTTCTGACTGAGGGGACCATCACGAGCATGGTGGCAGTGGGTACAGAGTGATTGGGACAGAAAGGAGCGAGAATGGATATGGGACAACTTTATTGAAGCTTTCTGTGCTGAGTACATTCCCCGGTGGGTAGTTGAGAAGAAGGAGGATGAGTTCCAAACCCTCAAGCAGGGAAGCATGTCAGTTGCTCAGTATGCAACCTAATTCACGCAGTTATCCACGTACTACAAATGCTTGGTCGACACGGAGCAAATGCGCACCCGACAGTTTGCGAAGGGGCTGAGGCCAGATTTGAGAAAGGCATTGGCTCCATCACCGCCAACCTCGTATACTACCATCATGGACGCAGTATCTCGGATGGAGAATGAAGATTTGTATCGACCAGTGAGCAGGCCTTTTCAACCGACTCGTCCACCAATGAGGCTTCCGAGTAACAAGTGACCTGCGGGCTCTATGTCGTAGGGAAATCGGGGTAAGCAGCCTCGAGTGCCTATGCCAGGTCCGATGCAAAGTAATCTGAATTGTTGACTCTGTAGAAGACATGGCCAGACCGAGAGGAATTGCTGGAGCAAAAAGGAGTAAGGAGGTGTTTCAACTGTGGCGACTCGGGGTATCTAAGAAACGCCTGCCCTAAACCTCCAACAATGGGGCAAATGGCCTCGATTCAGCCCATGGGAATCAACTAAGGTGCTACTACAAGAACAGTTGGAGTGGGAAGTCAGAAACCCCAAGTGAAAGCTAGGGTCTTTGCTTTGAATCGGGAAGAAATTGGAGCAGATGCTGCAGTAATTGTAGGTAACCTTTTTATCTAAGGCCATCTTGTTAATGTTTTGATAGATCCAGGATCCACACACTCTTACGTAAGCAAGGTATGTGCATCGCATCTGGGTTGAGAAGGAAAGGAATTGCCCTATACCTTAGTAGTAAGCTCCCTATTGGGAAATGTGGTAGAAGTGGGTAAGATAATGGGAAGCTGTGAAGTTAAGGTAGGGGAGGAGATTTTAGAAGCAGACCTTATAATTCTGCCCATAGACGATTATGACCTGATCTTGGGCATGGATTGATTGTCGAAGCACGGAGCTCGTGTGGACTGTCGGATTAAGACGGTGAAGCTTGTGAGACCCGGTCGGGATGTGATTGAATTTAACGGTAAGTGAGAGATGGAATTGAAATTCTTGATTGCTGGTGCTAAGGCCCGGAAGTTTCTCAAAAAAGGATGTACGGGATATTTGGCGTATCTTCTGAACAAACCCAAAGACTAGTGTACCTTGGAGAGTATAGAGGTGGTAAAGGACTTTCCAGACATTTTTCCTGCTGACCTCACTTCTCTACCCCCTGAATGGGAAGTTGAGTTTACCGTGGACTTGATTCCTGGAGCAGAACCAGTGTTAAGAACCCCCTACTGGATGGCACCGACGGAACTGAAGGAGTTAAAGGAGCAATTGGAAGAGTTGGTGAGGTAAGGCTACATTCGACCAAGTACGTCACCGTGGGGAGCCCCGGTGTCGTTTGTTAAGAAGAAAGATGGTACTTTGAGGTTATGCATTGATTATCGGGGACTGAACAACTTAACAATCAATAACAAGTACCCTCTACTCTTGATCGATGAGTTGTTTGATCAACTTTAAGGCGCCGCTTGCTTTTCAAAGTTGGACCTGCAGCAAGGATACAATCAGGTGAGGATCAAGGAGGAAGACATTCCCAAAACTGTTTTCAACACGCGATATGGGCACTATAAATTTATGGTGATGCCGTTCAGTGTAACCAATGCACCAGCAGTTTTCATGGATTTGATGCGTCGTGTTTTCCAGCTATACTTGGACAAGTTTGTAGTCATTTTTATCGACGATATCTTAATCTACTCTAAGAATCCGAAGGATCATGCGGAGCACTTAAGATTAGTGTTGGAAAAGCTGAGGGAATTCAAGCTCTTCGCTAAGTTCAGTAAATGTGAGTTTTGGTTAAGCTCGGTATCCTTCCTCGGCCATGTGATATCCAAGGATGGGATCAAGGTAGACCCTGCCAAGTTGGATGTCGTAGCTAATTGGAAGTAACTGAAGAATATTACCGAGATACAAAGTATCTTGGATTGCTCGGGTACTACCGGCGTTTCATTAAGAATTTTTCTACTCTGGCGCGACTGTTAAAGAACGATGTCGCTTTTTCTTGGATGACGCGACTGTTAAAGAAGGATGTCGCTTTTTCTTGGAACGAGAAGTGTGAGAAGAGTTTCCAAGAGCTTAAGAGAAGGTTGATTACAGCACCCGTATTGAGCCTACCTGAAGCTGACAAGCCCTATGCACTCTACACGGACGCATCCAAGGAAGGTCTAGGAGTTTTGCTAATGCATAAAGCCGCATGAAGCTAATTATCCGACTCATGACTTGGAGCTAGCAGCCATAGTGTTTGCCTTGAAGATGTGGCGACATTATCTGTACAGAGCCCAATATGAAGTCTTCACCGACCATAAGAGTTTGAAGTACATCTTCATGCAGAAGGACTTGAATCTTCGACAACGTAAATGGATAGAGTTCCTGGAGGAGTATAGGTGTCCCATTATTTATCACCCTAGCAAAGCGAATGTGGTAGCTGACGCTTTGAGTCGTAAAGTGAAGATAGCACAATTGAGAATGCAGGAGGTGTCGGCAGTGTAGGAAATCCTGGAGTAGGAAGCGAAAGTTCAACAAAGGAAGATTTGTGTAAGTAACTTGACCATGAAGCCCGATTTGAAGCAGGAAATTGTTGCTCCCTAGCAAGACAGTGTGGAATTTCAGGTCTTCAAGGAGAAAGAAATTGCAAGGGGAGGAAAAGATTTTTGGACTGACGAGAAAGAGGTACTGTATTTTCGGGATTGGGTATGTGTACCTAACATCCAAGACTTAAGGAAAAGGATATTGGACGAAGCTCACAAAAGCAAGTATGCCATACACCCTGGGAAAGTAAAGATGTATCGTGACTTGAAAAAGAAATATTGGTGGGCTGGAATGAAGCGAGATGTGGTTTAGTATGTATCAACGTGCCTGACATGCCAGAAAGTTAAAGTGAAGCACAAGAAGTCTGCCGGTTTATTGCAACCATTACCCATTCCCAAGTAGAAATGGGAAGAGGTGACTATAGATTTTGTGACTGGCCTTCCTATGACCAAGTCATACAAGGATGCAGTTTGGGTGGTAGTGGACCGACTGACGAAGACAGTACATTTTATACCAGTAAACATAAGGGGCTCGATGGAAAAGTTGGCTCGGACTTATACCCGAGAAATTGTAAGGTTGCATGGTGTACCATCAAGCATCGTATTAGATAGGGACCCCAGGTTCACTTCGAGATTCTGCAATATGTTTCAAGAATCTTTGGGTACTACGTTAAAGTTTAGCACCTCTGCTCATCCCCCGACCGACGGACAATCCGAGAGAGTTATTCAGATATTGGAGGATATGCTCTGGGTGTGTGTTTTGGACTTTGGAGACAAGTGGATCAAGTGTTTATCACATGCAGAATTAGCATATAACAACAGTTATTAGGCATCAATTGGGATGGCGCCATATGAAGTATTATATGGGCGGAAATATCAAGTACCGGTATATTAGGGATGGACAGAAAAGGGGCAAGTTAGGAAAATTGGTGAAGTATGTATTCAAGAGATGACGGGCAAGGTTAGGGTTATCCGAGAAAGATTGAGAGCCGTGCAAAGTCGACAAAAGAGTTAAGCAGATAATAGTAGGAGGGAACTGGAGTTCCAAGTGGGTGATGGTGTATTCTTGAAGTTGTCTTCTAGTAGGGGAATTCGGAGGCATCCGAAAGGAGGGAAGCTGAGTCCTAGGTATCTAGGACCGTTTCTGATAATGGAGAAGGTTGGGCCAGTCGCCTATAGATTGGATCTACCCGACGGACTGACTGGGATGCATGATGTTTTCCATGTGTCTCAGTTGAAGAAATACAACTCCGATCCAAGCCATGTTCTTAATGAAGAACCTTTGGAATTGCACCCGAATCTAAGTTATGTGGAGAAGCCAGTCATGATTTTGGAGCAGAGTGTGAAGAACCTTCGGAACAAGCAGATACCTATGGTGAAGATATTCTGGGACCATCATGGCGCTCAGGATGCAACGCGGGAAACGGAGGAATGGTTAAGATGGAAGTATCCAGATATACTCTAAGGGTATGGCCTCTGAATTTCGGGGCGAAATTCTCTTAACGGGGAGGAGATGTAATACCCCATCCAAAATTACCTTTGACCTATGGGGAAAAAGTCATGCATTGCATAGAATCTCGCATTTCATGTGATATCTTAAAATTATTTTTGCATGGGTGTGTGTGATTTTCAAGGTTGTGCTTGCATGACATTATTTCAATATGTTGTTGCATTATTTGAGAGTTGTTTTAAGTGAAGTTTAGTAGAGGAGATGGAGGGACGAGAATTAGGGTGGAAAGAATTTCCTAGGGAAATGTTACCATCGGAGTTGGTTTGGAATAGCGGTTAGGTTTGGTGATTATCCTATGGTGACCCGAGTTTGAATCTTACTTCTTGCGAATCTTAGCTTTTCATTTTGAATTCTTTTCCTAGATTTCCTCATGCTTGGTCGAAAATCCCAACTTTCCTTTTTAAATTTTCTGTGCCATCTTCTTAGGAATAAGTCTCCATAATTATCTCCTAAATTCAAGGACTTTTAATAAGGATAAAGATTGATTTTATTTTCAGCTTTTATTCTTTTTGAATTTCAAAAATTCCAGCTAGAGTAATTAAATTTCAGCTTGATTTTAATTTATCAGATTTTAAAATTGATAGCTGGAATTAAATTGTTATTTTTCTAGTTAAATATCTTGGTGATTTTGATCATGGAACTTTAGCTAAAAATCTGGAAAATTTTCGAGTTTAGTGTCGCCACCTTTGAAGAAGTTCTAGCTCAACACAAACTCTTCCAATACTAGGAAAAATTATCCTAAAATTTTTAGCAAATTAGATTTTATTTCAATCCTAAACCAACTAGGTTTTATTCTTTCTTTTCCTGCAGAATTTCGATAGCCTTGTGCATGCACAAGCTGCACGAAAATTCTACAATCCTAAGAGCAATCAAACTCTTCAAAACCTAGCTCAAATCACCTAAAACACCTCTCACCAATTTAGTTCACCTTAGCTTCACAAATCAGATTTTTATCCACCAAAAATTCCAGAATTTCGGCCAGCTACTACATAGAAATTTTGACCAGCTTATGCACAGAAATTTTGGCCAGCTTTGCACACCATATCACACGAAATTCTGCACTCTAAAACATACCAAAACTCCTTTTTGATTTAGCCAAACTACAGCACCTAAAACTCTCATTTTTCCCCTCTGATTTGCGGCAGAACAGCAACCAAAATATCCTAGAATTTTCCCTCTTTTGCTCACAGATTTCGCATAGAATTTCAAGTCATCAAAGCTACACAAACTCCTTCTTGTTTTAGCAAAAAACCTGAACACGCTCAACCCTATTCTTGAGCACTATTTTGGTCAGCCTAGGAGAACAATTCCAGACTACTTTTCTCCTCTTAACTCCTCTGGAATTTGGCCAACAATAAGAGTACAGCAAGCTGCAATTTTTCGCCATTGCTGCCAAAGAAACCTTGAGCCATTAGGAGTCCTCTATAGCAACAACTTCTAACCCTAAATCAACTTCTTCTAGCCCTAAACCAAGATAGCCGACCACTTCCTCCTTACTATATGAAAATTCCACCAAATACACTCCTGCAATTTTCGAAAATCACAAGAGCAATCCCAAGCCAAAATCGATCACACCCTAAGGTAAGCAAAAATTATCTTAACCTCTTGATTCCTTTCTTCCATTGATTCTTCTCTTTTTCTTCCCTTGAATCATGCCACATAGAGGCTGATTTCAACATCTTTATCTACTTTATATCAAAATGCGGTAAAGAAGACAGCTTTTCTCCTTTACTCAATCGAACTCAGGATGATCACCATAGGAGCATTGAGATCTTGTTAATTCGGTTGTTGCAAGGTAAGGGAATTCTCACCCTTGATGTCAAAATTAGGATCTAATGAGATTGATGATGTCTATGGAAGTATGATAGCATGATGTATGTGCTTAGTTGGGATAGATGAATATTTTTTAGTCGAGCAATTAATTAATCATATTCGATGGATAGCAAAGCCATATGTTGTTGTGATAATAATGGATATGAATTGTGATGGTCAAATCAAGACCTCTTTGATATATTATTCATGTCTTTGATGGGTATGGTCATAGTGTATGTACTTTGAGGATTAGATGATTTACTTGAAGTTAGATGAGGATCATGATTTGTTATGGGAATAAATGAGTTTAATGCATGCTTAAGTTCATTGAGACCCTGATCATGATATTATGTGATTCTAGATCAGGAGGGTATTTGAAGGAAGCAAGCTGTGATTTTATCTTGTTTATCTGAGGTATATCAAGTAAGTCCTTGCATAAACTCTTTTGTTAAATGTTGTGATGGCAAGTCGAATGTTGTAAAACTTTGTGAAGCTATTGTTGAACTATGATTATTTGGGCTAACAATACTAGCCTTGGAGGGCGTGAGTGAGTCTTCTGGCAGGCGGCCACCTCCAGAAGATGAGCTCCGCTCGAAAAGGTGACAGTATTGGTTGGTCAGGCTGGTCCAAGCTAGCATTTTTACTTGGTAAGGTATTATTTATTTTCCCGACATGGACATCCGGATAGTTTTGTTGGGTGTAGAGATGGAGGAGTATCTCACCTGGTAGGCTGTACACTCACCTTGATTAGAACGCCCAAACTGTGGTAATCTTATCCTGTCTTAGTACACAAAGTGTGGTGCCTTGACCATTTCTTATCTTGGTACACAAAGTGCGGTGCCTTGACCGTTTCCTGTCTTGGTGAACAATGTGTGGTGCTTTAACCGTTTTCTTATCATGGGTTCAAAGTGTGGCACTATGACTGTTTATTTGAGTGGATAATTTATTTTGTACAAAGTGTGATAATGAGAAAAACCCACTCCTTGCAAAGAGGAATTATTTATGACTTGCCAAATATTTTTGCAAATGTTTTCACTATGCGTACACGAACTGTTCAAAGTACCATGTGCACACACAGGACTTACTGAGATTTAATCTCACACTATTTTATATCATGTTTTGAGGAGCTTAGTTATACTAAGCAGGCGGGATGTGAGATAGTTGAAGTTTTTGTTATTGCCCATTATGTTTGAGAGACAGTTGTTGTTTTATGCTTCTGGATCAAATGATCATTTTTATTTAGTTTTACTCTAGTTTTGAGCCTGATGTAATAACTGTTTTCCTTTATTTATCTAAATTTGATTTCTTGAATTTGTCTTTACATTGTGTACCTCGTTTTAAAGATCCCTTGTCCTTTTTAGGGTATGTAGTAGGGGGTGTTACACCAAAGGCCATTAAAATAAGGTACAAAAGAAAAATAACTAAATAAAATAAATGAAAATCTTATTACATTTGAAATCAAAACTTATACAAGTCTTAAATTCAAAATGTACAATTATCTCTCAAAATAAATACAAAGAAAAATAACATAAATTGAACAATCATCTCTTATTTCTTTAACCTACTAAATAAAAGCACTCCCCTGAATTCATGATACAAAGCAATGTGAGATTGTCATCTCAGTAAGTCCCGTATATTTCAAAACTTATACAAGTCTGAAATTCCAAACTAGCAATCATCTCTCAAAAGAAATACAAAGAAAAATAACATAAATTGAATGGTCATTTCTTATTTCTTCAACCTGCTCAATAAAAGCACTCCCCTGAATTCATGATATAAAACATTGTGAGACTGACATCTCAGTAAGTCTCGCGTGTACGAATGTCACAGTGCACATTTTATGTATGCAGCTTTATTAAAGCCACAAAATATGTCTCCAAGTTAATTTTCAACAACAGACAACTATAGAGTGGAGCAATGCTCATCATATTCAAAACAGTTATCGATAAATCATTCACTCATCAAAGCCATAGATTCATTAGGTAGTGTTTAGCAATAATTCAATGACAATATCAAAGTCTATATCATGACTACTGTCATGATAGCGTCCCAATGTAACCGTTCAACACTAAGCAGTGGGTGATCCGTTCATTAGGATGAGATACTTCTCCATCTCTACACCCAACACACCGGTTGACCAATCCAAAAAAATAAAGTCCACATGGACCAACATGCTAGTTTGGACTGGCCTGACTAAGTATTACTGTCGTCTCTTTAAGTTGAGTTTATCTTCTGAAGGTGGCCTTCTGCTAGAAGACTCACTCTAACTCTCCAAGACTAGTACTACTAGCCTACCCCCGCTGAGTGCTCAACACTCACCATTTAGGTACATAATCATTTTCCTGGTTTTCACAATCACGGATTACCTTGTCTTTGCAAAACATGGTTTTCATATCAAGCTTATCAAAATATTTTGATCATAAAGGAAAGGAAACTATTGTTCAGTTTAAAGGTTCAGATTTGAAAAAATCATTTACAGATTAAAATATCCACGTTCTCAATACAAATATAAAAGTATCACCGTAACATTTTGTTATGTTTCAATCAACACGTCAATCATCATACTGACACCATTTCAATATCGTTGTACAAAAGACTTGCAAACATGTACTGTTTAGAAAAATAGTTATGCAGGGACATACTTGGATATTCCTAATAATCAATAAAAGCAATGCTTGATCTTTGTTTCACTTTCTTCCTTATGTAGAATCAATGATTTTATAATTAGAAACCAAATATGAATTGGCTTATCTTTTGATAAATAAAAAATCCCTATGATCATATTAGTAATCTAATTTATCTATAGCATCTAGATTAATGAATTTATTTAATCACCTCTATAGTTTTTCATGGTCTTGCATCTCATCATTATGCGTGCTTATAATCGATTCACATCAACTATACAATGACTTCTGTAATCAACTACCATCAATTCCATATATTAACCCCAATTGCATCAAAACATCTCATCTTTATTCAACATACAATAGATCTAGGTCATCATAACAATATTTAACCATGTTTTACTCTATATACAGCTAGTTCACTATAGAGCACCATCAAACCTCATCAATTCTATCTATTAATGCTTTTCATGCAAGACTTCATGCATAATAGCACCACTATAAAGTTAACCTTATTTAAATCAGTAAATTTAAGCCTTAAATACGTCCTCGACGGCACAACAAGAGCAAAGATGGCGCATTCGGTGCTTGATTGAGTTTACTTTGGAAAGAAGAGTTTATCGGTTGCTCTTGGACCTTTGTTCAAAAATCTCCAACAATATGGGAGAAGAATCAGCCCCTTGATGACTATGAATTAGGATAAAAGAAGAAGATTAATTGAATAATAGTTGCAGGAGTTTGAAGGGTTACTCACCTTAGGTTTAGCTTTCAATTTTGGAGAGGATTGGAGGTTGCAATGGCCAAATTCTTGGAGAGTGTGGCGGCTGGAATTTCGTGTAGCAGTGGGTTTTTTGGGTTTGATTGAGGGCAGGTTTGATGAAGGAAATAGGTTAGGGTTGGGTGTTTTAGTGTACGGTAGGAGTTTATCTTATTTTGGACTCTTGATCATAATAGGAAAATTTGCAGAGTTTGGTCTTTCTTGTTGTACCTAATTTTTAGTAGTTTTTGGGACAATTTTATGGCTGATTTTTTGTTGCTATTATGGCCAAAATAATGAGAGAAAAGGAGGAAGAAAAAGGTTCCTATTTTAGCTTTTGTATTGGCGAAAAGAAGAAAAGAATGTTGATGGCTTTTGTGTTTTGTTTTTGGCTAAAACAAGAGAGAATTTTGAGAACAATGGAGGCAAGAATTTTAGTGTGTTGTATGTTTTGTAGGTGGCCAAAATTAGGGTGAAAAGCATAGGAGAAAATTTGGTTATTTGCTTATCATAAAAGAACTTTGAATGGTTAAAATTACTTAGAGTAGATTTCTCCTCTATTTTAGAGAGTTTGGGTGGAACTAAATTTCCATCAAGGTGGTGGCTAGGGCATCTATTTTTCAAGAAATTTTAAGCCAACGAAACAGGTTATTAATTCAAGAATTAATTTACTTAATATCCTAATTTATTTTAGGCAAAAATAATTAATTAATGGGTAATCATATTTAGAGATAAAATCTTATTTATATGTAATAAAGCTGAATTTTCTTTCTACTTAAATTATAATTTTTGAAAATCACCCAATACCAAGAAATATTTATTTCAATGAAGAATTTAACATTATTTCTTCATTTCCAATTAAAACTCTTTAGAGAAAATTAATTTGAAGAGATTTTTCCCTTATAAAAATAATAGCTATAGTTTAGCTTCCAAGATAAAGGCTTCACTATATTTTTTCCTTCATAAATCCTTTAGAAAATACCTTTAGAAAATTCCTGATGTAGAAATATATTAAATTCCTAAAAGATTAAAATAAAATACTAACTAGAGAACAATAGAAATTTAATCTACTTTAATTCTTTTAAGGAAAACCCAAAATAATCACATTCCTATATTTTATGAAATTGGAAATTAAGGTGGCAGCAACCCTAGTGTATTCAGCCAAGATGAAAATAAATAGGAGGAAAAGAGTTTAATTAGGAATAAGAATGAAAAGGTTTGCAAGAGTTGGGATTTGAACTCAAGTCGGCAAAGACTAAACGCCAAGCTCTGACCACTATTCCACAATAATTCTTGTGTAAATATTCTTAAAATAAATTCCCATAAATCAAATTCAACTCACTTCTTTATTCTTTCGTTAATTCTATTTCATAAGTACAAAATTCTACTGCCTTATATAACGCAACTATATCCAAAAAAATTACTCCGTGAAATATCAAACCCATAAATCACATATGCATTATAAAGATAGTTCAATTTTATCAAATACAATATAAAATGCTATGCTATGCATGACTTTCCCCAGGAACTAATGGTGGTTTAAAATGGAGTTTTACATCCTCTCTCCCTTAAGAGAATTTCGTCCCAAAATTCAGGGCATTACTTCTTCAGAGCAAATTGGGATATTTCCTCTTCACCCAATCTTTAGTTTCTCACGTATCATCCTAAGTACCATGATGATCCCACGGAATCTTCGCCATAGGAATCTGCTTATTCCCTAACCTCCTAACACTGCAATCTAAAACCTTAATTGGTTTCTCAACGTAGCTTAAGTCAGGCTATAGAATTAATGGCTCTTTATTTAATACATGCCCCAGATCATGGTTGTATTTCTTTAACTGGGACACTTGAAAACATCGTGAATTCCCGTCAATCCTTCTGGTAACTCCGATCGATATGCTACGTGTCCAATCCTTTCGATCATAAAAAATGGCCCTAAGTATCTAGGACTCAATTTCCCTCTATTAGGCTGCTTCAAAATCCCTCACTTGAAACTCCAATTCTCTTCTTCTATTGTCCGCATAACTCTTTTACCGATTTTGCACTGCTTTCAGCCTTTCTCTTAACATCTTTACTTGATTTGCCATCTCTTCAATATTCACCTCCCCTGACTTACTGATTTGTCCATCCTTAGTCCAACCCTAGTACAACAATACTTGACATTTCCGTCTATATAATGTTTCATAGGGGGCCATTCCAATTGATGCTCGATGGCTATTGTTGTATGCCAACCCAGCATAAGGTATACAATCTAACCACTTTTCCCTAAAGTCCAATACACAAGCCCTAAGAATATACTCTAATATCTGGACAACTCTTTCAGAGTGTCCATCAGTTTGTGGATAAGTGAAGGCACTAAGCTTCAGAGTCATTCCTATTGACTCTTGAAACTTTGTCCAAAACTTTGAAGTAAATCAGTGATCATTGTCAGACAAAATACTAGATGGTACGTCGTACAATCGCCACTTCCCGAATATAAGTCTTAGCCAACTTCTCCATGCAATTCTTAACACTTACCGGAATAAAATGACTAGTCTTGGTCAATCTATCAACTACAACCGAAACGACATCCGTCAAAGTCTTCGACATAGGTAGTTCGGTAACAAAATCTGCCATCACCTCCTGCCACTTCTACTCGGAAATAGGAAACGATTACAGTAATCCAACTACCTTTTTTTGCTTCGCATTTACTTTCTGACAAGTCAAACAAGTAGAGACGTATTGCTCCACATCCCTTTTCATCCTCGGCCACTAGTAGACCTTTTTCAAATCTTGGTACATTTTCACTTCTCTTGGATGAATAGTATACTTGCTCCTGTGAGCCATATCCATTATCTTCCTCCTCAGTATATGGTCATCCAGTACATATATTTATTCTTGAAAATATAACACTCCAGCTTCATCTATCTGAAACTCCTTATTTTCTCTTTTGATTTCTTTTGGTTTGAAAGTCTGAAATTCTTAGTTGATCCACTGCACATCATCAATCTCTTACCTCAGATCAAGTTCCAACCTTAAGTTGCACAAGTTAATCTTTCCTTCTCCTACTTCTGCCTTTCACTGCAAGAGTTGTTGCACTACTTGTACTTCTTACATCCTCAGGCTAGACATCCTCACCTTCCAACTCAGGGCATTAGCTACTACTTTAGCTTTCCCTGGATGGTAGTTAATTAGACATTTATATTCTTCCAAAAACACCATCCATCTCTGTTGCCTTAAATTCAAATCCTTTTGATGAAGATATACTTCAAGCTCTTATGATCCGTAAAGACTTTATACTCTACTCCATATAAATAGTGTCATCATTTCTTCATGGCAAACACTATCGCTGCTAACTCTAAGTCATACGTTGGATAGTTAACCTCGTGTGGCTTCAGTTTCCTCGAGGCATAGATGATAACATTCCCATCCTACATCAACACTACCCTCTATCCTTCCTTAGAGGCATACGTGTACAAGGAATAGGATTTATCTTCCTCCGGTAAACTCAATACCGGTACGGTCATCAATCTTCTCTTAAGCTGTTGAAAACTCTTTTCACACATATCACTCTAGATATACAGCATGTTATTCATAAGCAATCGAGTCATCGAAGTTGCTAAAGTAGAGAAGTTCTTAATCAATCGACAATAGTAACCAGCCAATCCAAGAAAACTCCTAATCTCAGCTACACTCTCCGATTACTTCTAATTAGAGAGAGCTTCAACTTTTGTAGGATCCACCTTAATTCCATCTTTAGATATCACATAACCAAGAAATACCACTGAATCTAACGAAAACTCACATTTGCTAAACTTAGCATAGAGCTTATGATCTCTCAACTTCCCCAGTACCAACTTCAAATGCTCAGTATGCTTCTCGAGACTCTTAGAATAGATCAAAATATCATCTATGAACACTACTACAAACTTATCCAAATATAGCTGGAAAACTCGGTGCATAAGGTCCATGAAGAAGGCAGGTGCATTGTTTACTCCAAAAGGCATCACTACAAACTTATAAAGGCCAAATCTAGAGTTGATGGTTGTTTGGGGAATATCCTGCTCTTTGATTCGCGTTTGGTAATAACCTTGCAAGAGATCCAATTTGGAGAAGTAACAAGAACCTTGCATCTAGGTGAAAAACTTATTAATTAGAAGCAAAAGGTGCTTGTTCTTAATCGTGAGGTTGTTCAACCTTCTATAATCTATACACAACCTCATCATCCCGTCTTTCTTCTTTACAAATAGTATCGGGGCTCCCCAAGCTAAAGTACTTGGTCTTATATACCATTGCTTAACCAATTCTTCCAATTGTTCTTTCAACTCTTTCAATTCCTGAAGCACAATCCGATAGGGAGTCTTCGATACCGGCTCAGCTCCAGGAACTAGATCAATAATAAACTCGACTTCCTGTGAAGGTGGAAGAGAAGTGAGTTCCACCGGAAATACATCTGCAAAGTCCTTTACCACCTCGTTACTTTCCAAGGTGCTCTGATCCTTTAGTTTATTAATTAAGTAAGCTAGATATCCTACACAACCTTTCTTCAGCATCTTTCGCGCCTTCATTCCCGATATCAGGAATTTTAACTTTTTCACCTTTTTCATTCCAATACATCACATCTGGGTCTAACAAGCTGCTCCATCTTGATCATACAATCAACTCTCGTTCCATGTTTCGCTAACCAATCCATACCCATAATTAGATCATAATCATCGATAGGTAGGATTATGAGGTTAGCATTTTAAATCTCCTTCTCGACCATAATATCACAACCATGCACTACTCTACTTGCATCTTTCTACCTCTCCAATGGAGTAGCTAATAGCATGGTATTAGGCAATTCTACCCTATCCCAACCTAAACGACATACACACTTATCGTTTACATATAAATTAGTTAATCTGGGGTTTATCAAGAAAAAAATAGATTGGCCTGGTATAGAAAGAGTACATGCAACCACCGCTGAATCAACTCCAACCTCTTCCCAATTCAAAGTGATGACCTTAGCTTTCACTTGAGGTTTCTAGCATCCTTCTCATCTAATCGCCCAAGATGGTTGGGTGAAAACTACCTGCCCTATCTTGAGTGGTTTAGGGCAGTTGTTTGTTAGATGATTTGGACCTCTACAATTGAAACATCTCCTTACTGATCCCTTTGACCAGCAAGTCATTTTCAAAATAACTACGGCTTCCATAGCTCTGACATATTAGAGCACTCGGCATAGGACCTGGTGGAATTCTCTTTAGTTTCTTTCCCTTGTTCCCCCATTACATTGGACCAGTAGGTCGCTTGTTAATCGAAAGTCCCATTGGAGGACGACTCGATTGGAATGATCGGTTCATTGGTTGGTTCCTATCCTCATTCTCAGTTCAGGTTGATGCATCTACTGCGGCCGTTTAAGTTGCTAGTAGAGATGGTTCAAGTGCTTTCATTAGGTCTTGCCTAAGACCTTCCATAAATTGCCTTGTTCGTTTCTATTCAATGTCCACTAAGTACTTGTAGTACTTGGATAATTGAGTAAGCCAGGCTGCATACTGAGCCACGGTCATACCTTTTTGCTTAAGGGTTTAGAACTTATCCTCCTTCTTCTTAGCTATCCCTCAGGGAATGTACTCTGCTCTAAAAGCCTCGACAAAATTCTCCCACATCCAGTCATAACCCTCTCTCTTCCAGTCCTCTTGGATTGGCAGCCACCATGCCTGTGACGGTCCTTTTAACCTGAATGTAGTAAACTTCACCATCCTCTTCTTGGTGTATTGCAGGGTCACAAATATGTCCTCTACCTACTTGATCCATTACTTCGCCTTTTCATCCTGTTCTACATCTATATGGAATAAAGGTGGCTGGAACTTCAGGAATCATTCCAGAGCCTCATCATCATCATTAGGTGCATTCTTTTCCACTTTCTCTACCTTGCTAGTCAAATTCTGAAGAATGGTAGATGTCTTGTCAAAAACATGCCTCATGGTCACCTCTCTAGATCCCATAGACATCAACTCATGTTCCTAATTGTAGTCTTCCTCCACCTCTGGTGTGGACCGTCGTGTCTACTCAAACTCGGGAGTAGATGACTCGCTTTGACGAACAGTCCTTTCTCATATTACAACCTTACGTCTTAGAACCATCTACTCATACCCATTACAAGGTTTATTAGGGGAAAGTTCATGACATGCATTTGAATAGCTTATAGGTTTGAAATAGATTACAATGCATTGGAATATAAGTTTTTGCAAATAATAATCCAAATAGAGCAGAGAAATCAATTAAGCCATGCTTTTATTAACTAAATCTAACTTGGTACAAAATAAGGGAATATCCTACTAGGTACCCCTTTTATTCTTGCTAAGAAAAATTCGAAATAAAAAATAAATTTCAAATTAAATAAAAAAATGAACATCTCTTCATAAGAATAAAAGAATAACTACTGAAGTCCTATAATTTTAAGCATTACTAGAGTCATTGGAATTGTCAGAAGTCTCAGAAGAAGATTCCACTAGGCATCCTACACTGTTGTTGGGATGATCTATCACATAATCCTTTGTGAAACCAAAGGATCAGGGCTTCTTCTTTAGCTGACCCAAAACTTACCCCTTAACTTTCCTAACCCTCAGCTTAGCTCTCAATTCTGCATCCCTAAGTTTATGCATAGCTGACATAAGTGCACTTTTAGGCCTTCTACAATATGACTTATATGATTCACTTCCCAGAACTATCGAGACTCTTTCCTCTATAGATAGGGTTGTAGGTGTATCAATGCTATCCTCTTCCTCGCCATCATCCTCAATCACTTCCTCTCCACCCCCATCCTTGAGCTTTCCTATCTCCCCCTCAATCCCAAGTCCTTCTAATTTATTCTCACTCTCATCACCAATCTCTCCTATCTCCCCCTCATCATCTCCCCATAGTCAACCATATCCCTATCTTCCTTACGGGTAGGTATCTCTGGTGTCGGATCTTCAAGTCCTTCACCTACTCCAAGTTTTCCATCATAGGTGGCTCATGGTCTACCTTATCTTCACTTAAAAACCATCGACCCTTAGGTTATGCCTCCGAATCAAATGATGACAAATCTGGTATACGAATGGGACTAGATGCTCTACCACTCACGGGACCACTCATAAAAGGCCAGTCTCTGGTAATAACTGCAGATCTTTTAGTTCTCCTATAAATAAAACTTAGAGATGTCAGAACTAAATATCAACTCCTATCATTTATGTAATATTCAATAAATCTCAATTCCTAGGGTTTAGGTACTATTCAATAAAGGCATTTGCCTAAACCAAATCTCTGATACCACTTGGAACACCCCACTACCTATGTAGCCCAATAAGGTGGGCTGTCATCCCGTCCAGTGGACCAAGGGTCTTTATAATAAGGTACAAAAGAAAAATAACTAAATAAAATAAATGAACATCTTATTACATCTGAAATCAAAACTAATACAAGTTTAAATTAAAAACGTACAATTATCTCTCAAAATAAATGCAAAGAAAAATAACACGAATTGAACAATCATCTCTTATTTCTTCAACCTACTAAACAAAAGCACTCCCCTGAATTCATGATATAAAGTAGTATGAGATTGTCATCTCAGTAAGTCTTATATGTTTCAAAACTTATCTTTCCAAACTAGCAATCATCTCTCCAAAGAAATACAAAGAAAAATAACATAAATTGAAGGATCATCTCTGTGAAACCCCAGTCAAAACCAACCTTAGAGTAAGGGGGTTGGGATGCATATCATATTTTATTGCATGTTTAAATATATTTTTATATTATTTTATGTGATTTGATTTATGTTTTATTGTCTCGAAGGCTTGATTGTGAGTATTGAGTGAGAAGGGCAAAATGATAATTTTTTGCTTGAGGTGAAAATGGGGAGATTGCTTGAGGATTAAATAGGAAAAATATTTTAAGGAGAAAATAAAAACAAGAGTTGTTGTGGTTTAGTGGTTAGAGCTTTGGAATTAATTCTTGAGGTCTTGAGTTTAAATTCCATCATTAGAGCTATAGCATGATTAAATTTTATTTTTGCTTGGGAAGTGATATTTTCAGCCTTAGGTGCTTTAGAATAGGGTAGAGGTGTTATCCTAAGGGAGGCATGATAGGAGTATCCTAATCCTACTCTTTTGCCCTACACAAAATTCCTAAGGGGAATTTATTTCCTCTTGATCCTTAATTTTTCCTATTTCTCAATTCATTAGTTTGTTCAATTGGTTCAAGCCAATTTTATTCTAGAAAAATTCCTGCAATGTACTGTGGCTTTGGAGGTTCAAAATGTCTTAGTGAAAGACATCTTATGGACCGAAACCATGGAAAGGGGGGAAGGATTCCAAGTGAATTTATTTCCCGAGTGAACTTTCTAAAACTACACTCTAACTAGGTTCATTTTCTTTCAAGTATTGAACTGAAATTTTTCCAGCTTCTTGTGCCTTCAAGGTGTCGAAATTCTTAGCCATTATTCCCTCCCAAATGCTGCCAAAAATGGCCCTTTTGATCAGCTTGAAACCTGAATTTTTCTGGCCATTTTCGGACTGCACAAAGGCTGTGCAAAACCTAAAAAAATCCCTGGGCAAATTCGCAGCTTTGGAGGTCCGAAACCAAGCTATTTTCTTTCAGTTTTTGTTTAGAATCTTAGCCACGTTTTTCCTAATGGCCTTCAAATCCTCTGCAAATCGACTGGAAATGGCAGCTAAAACTGCCCAGAAAAATTCCAGCCCTTGCGAAAATCTTGTACAGAATTTTTTTCCAGCTTGTTTCCTAATTCAGCCCTAGCCGAAACTCCACCCTTCTTCTGCACAAAGCACCCTTAAACAGCCATGAACTGAACTCCATTGTCCTCCCCAAGCTTCTGCAAGAAAATCCAATCATGGCTGCCCTAAAAGATTTCCAAAAAAATTACTGCAATCATACCTTGATTGGATACCAAAATTCCAGCCACCATAATTTAGCAACCTTCCATAAAATATCCCTCAAACTACCAGACATTTCCTTTACCATTATACTCCTTATTTTTGGCCAACCTTAGCCTTCTTCAACCATCTTTCATCCAGCCAAAATACTACACAAGTAGTCGGCCATAGCACCTTCCCAAAAGCTCTCCAATAATCAAAGATATTCTTGTTATATTTAGTTTCCAAATTTGCTTCCCAAAAATATTCTTTAAGCATTTCAACAACTAGCCTTTCCTTTTCCCTTCCAAACCAGAAAATCATCTACCAAAACCCTACAAGTAGTCGGCTAACCCTATTCCCTTCAGAAATTCGGCCAGCCTTGAACAAAACCTCTCTACTCTCTTCAACCTTCAAGAACACTTAGCACACCAAGAACACCTACTCCTTCCTTTCGCCTAATACCTCTCCAAATCACTTCAAACTTCTTCTAAAAATTCCAAATTTCATCTATACACTACCGGGAGTCCATCCATTCCAGTTTTAACATCAAACTCAAAAATCCAACTTGCTCTTTTAGATCAAAAACTAGAAATTTTGTGAAGGCTCAAGAACACCTTCAAGATAGGTTTGTTCAAACAACTTCATCTTCTTTGATCTCTAATGAATATACATATGAATAAGTATGCTAATGGACTCTCTCATTCTCTTTTCTCTCTCTCTCTCTCTCTTGGCCGAACCACTCTCCCTCTGGGCCGAATGACTTCATCAACCACGGTCATGCTTTCTTCATCTTCCTTGGACGGATTTAGACATCTAGGAGTTGAGATCCATTCAAAACTCCTTCAAGGTATTCACCAATCAAGTAAGGTTTTTTAACCCTCCTTTTAAATTCTAGATTCATGTCTCTCGGATGATATTAGTAGAAGATGGATTATGAATAGGGCTTGAGCATGTATTGTTGTGATGAGTTGAGACTGAAGAATTAATAAATGTGTGTTTATGATGGAGATGGGATCTATACATAAGGTGATTATCTTGGTTGATTGTATGGTGTTTTTAGGGTTTAATGCATGCCTTCATGTCATAGGTAGTATTTGTGATCAAGTATGCTAGAAATTATGTCACCTTTGGTGTGAATAGGATTTATATTCATGTTGGATTATTGAAGCCAGGATTATATTTATGCTAGTAGAGGTTAGATCATGTCTTTTTAAATTTAGATCTATGCTATTATGCATGATTTGGATGATTTGATAAATTGAAGGGATGCATATGTTCATGATTGTAGTTAGCAATAGAAATATGATCATGATCTAGTTGTCCCAATTTCATCAATAAAATATTTAATATTATAATTTTTCTAGTAAATTCGAAAAAACCCTACGAATGTAGATTTGGACTATTATATAAATAATAAGGATATATTAGTAAATTAAATAGTGGTTTTGAAAGAAATAAAATATGTAGGTATTATATTATCAAATAAAGCCTTTTATGGAAATAATCATAATAAGTAAAATATTTATTATTAAAATTTAATTATTATCTATTAATCAAAACCTATTAAAATTTATTTATTATTTTTTAAGCAAGACTCATTAAAATTTATTTTCAACTAATTTTAGTTATGAATTATTTTCTAACAACTAAATTATTAATAAATCATTATTTTACCTAATACCACCTAGCACTCTTCATCAAATAAACTCTAAATTTTTTTTAGCAAGATTTAAACCATCAACTTATTAGTACCTATTTCCAAGAACACTAATTATTTAAATATCAAACTAGACTTAGCTTGTAAACCCATTTTATTTATTATTCGACCTTAAAGCTTGGGACACTAAGATCACGGTAGTAGTGAATTGAACTAGTCTTATTTGTGAAAGTGGATTTTGGCTTGAGATTGATTGTGGTTTATATTTACCCCAAGCGGGGTTAGGACAACTGTTGAAGACCTTTATCTTATTCAAGCTAAGGATCAGGTAAGCTCCTGCATAAAACCAGATTGATGTAAAATGTTTATTATGACAAGCCAAATGTAGAGTGCATGGACACTCAGATTTGTAAAGGCAATTGAGGATTAACTTCTTCCTTATGTCAGACAAACAAACTATTTGAAAATCAATAAGCAGATTTACTCAAACCCAAAACTTGTAACACCCCGCTACCTAGGCCTACCAGGGCCGGGGATGTCACCCCGTCCAAAGGACAAGGAGTCTTTATAACTAGGTCACAAAATAAAATTGCGGAATAAAAATAATACTTTAACTTTAAAATTTAATACAACAAACAAAAAAACTCCAAGAATAAATCCATGAATTTCCAAAACAAACCCATAAATAAAATTATCCACTCTTGTCTTCCCAAAGCAATACATAGAATTAAATGACAACAATCTCTTCCAAGGCAGATACTACTAGCTACTCATCCCCACAGCAGGATCGACCTGAAATCATGGTAAAAATGTAATGAGACAGAAATATCAGTAAGTCCGTGTGTGCTTAAGTGACGGGAGAAAACAGTTCGTGAATGCAGAGTATAAAAATTCTCTATAAAAGATCACTGGCAAACAATAAACATTAGTCAAAAGTAAGAGTGGTGTTTTGGCTTTTCCAACCATAAATAATCAGTAAGATCAACCACTTAATAAAATGGTCATGGGTTACCACACATTGGGCCCCACAACCGAATGGTCAGCATACCACACTTTGTGCATACCGCCGGCCAGAATGCCACACTTTGTGCAGATTGACAAAAGTAGGTGATCGACCTACTGGGCAAGATACTTCTCCTTTTCTATACCCCAAACAACAACCGGGTGTTCATTCCGGCACAATACAGTCACTTGACTGAAAATAAACTGCTAGCTCGGACCGGTACGACTCACTGGACTGACATCTTATCTGGGAAGGACTCACCCCTCAGAGGTGGCCTCTTATTGAGGGACTTACCCTAACCCTTCCAAGATTAGTCCTAATAGTCCACCCTTATTGAGTACTCAACGACGTTTCCCTCTTGGGATAAAATGAAAAAAACATGATTCCACATGAAACTGGTAATTTAGGGATCTCCAAAGTCGTGATCAAAAATCAGTTTTAGAAAGTATTTTGTGTTTGAGTAAATCTGCTCAATAATTCAATTGTTTGAAATAAGGAAGAATTTCACTCTCAATTGCCTTTATATACATGAGCATACATACACTCTACATTTGACTTGCCATAAAGAAAAAGTTTCACATCAGTCTGGTTTTATGCAGGAGCTTACCTAATTCTTGCTCACAAATAAAAGGTCTCCAACAGCTGACCTAACCCCACAGGACAAATACAAATCGCAATCAATTTCAAGCCACAAACCACCTCCTCAATTTTAAGTCAACACAACTTACTACTACCATGATCCTAGTGTCCCAAGCTTTAAGGTTAAACAATAAGTAAATAGGTTTAAGAGTTGAGCCTAGTGTGATATTTAAAATAATTAATGGTTTGGGAAATAAATTTTAATAAGTTGAAAGCTTAAATCTTGTTAAGAAAAATTTAGAGTTTATTTGATCAAGAGTCCTAAGTAGTTTTAGGTAAAATAATGATTTATTAATAATTTAGTCATTAGAAAATAATTAATAGCTAAAATTAGCTGAAAATGAATTTAATGAGTCTTGCTTGAAAAATAATAAATAAAATTCTTAATGGGTTTTGATTAAAAGATAATAATTAAATTTGTAGTAATATATATTTCACTAATCATAATTATTTCCATAAAAGGCTTTAATTGATTTCATTATTTTAAATAATATATATACATATATATATATATATTATTTTTCTAGCAAAGCTATTATTTATTTGACTAAAATATCCTTATTGTTTATAATAGTCCAAATCTACCCTTCCTAGGGTTTTTCGAAAATACAAAAAAAAATTATTTTATTGAATATTTTATTCAAGAAGTAAAATTAGTTTAGGGACAACTAGATCATGATTCAAATTCCTATGGCTAACCACAATCAAGAACATGCACAATCCTTCAATTCATCAAATCGACCAAATCTTTCATATAAGAATAGATCTAAATTTATCAAGACATGATCTAACCTCTACTAGCATAAATATGATCATGGCTTTACCAATCCATCATGAATAAAAATCCTATTCACCAATGGTGACATAATCTCTAGCATGCTTTGACACAAATACTACCTATGACATGCATCAAACCTCAATTCAACATACAACCAACCAATATAATCCTTCCATGCATAAATCCCATCTCCTTCACAATCATACATATACTCATGCTTCAAGCACAACAACACATACTCAAATCCCATCGCCATCTACCTTCTAACAACATCATCCTAGAGACATGATTCTAGAGTTTAAAAAGGAAGATTGAAGGTACTTACTTGATTGATGAATGCCTTGAAGGAGTTTAGAGTAGATCTCAACTCCTAGATGTCTAACTTTGTCCAAGGGAGATGGCGAGAGCATGATTATGGAAGAAGAAGTCATCCGGCCAAGGGAGAGGGATTTCGGCCATGAGAGAGAGAGAGAGAGAGAGAGAGAGAGAAGAAGAAGAGATCATTAGTATGTTTATTCACATAGGTTTTCACTAGAGATCAAGTTTGGAGAAGATGAAGTTGATAGAGTAAATTTACCTTGAAGATGTTCTTGTCCTTCACAGAAATTTTCTGGTTTTGATCCGAAGTAGCAAGATGATTTGAGGAGTTTGATGTTAAGAATGGTGTCGATGGACTCACAGCAGTAAGTAGGTCAAATCTGGAGATTTTAGTGAAGGTTTGAAGTGATTTGGAGGGGTATTAGGTGAAAGAAAGTAGTAGGTGTTCTTGGTGTAGTGTGTGTGTTCTTGGAGATTGAAGGGAATTGAGAGATTGTAGTGTAGCTGCCGAAAATTCTGAGGGAATTAGGCTGGCTGAATTTCTGTAGGTTTTAGGGAGTTGTTTCTCTGATTTGGAAGGGAAAAGGAAAGGTTTGTTGTTACAATCCTTGAAGAATATTTTTAGGAAGTGAATTTGGAAACTAAATATTTCTAGAATATCTTGATAATTGAAGAGCTTTGAAGGTCTCCTATGGCCGACTGGTTGAGCAGTTTTTCTGAGGAATTAAAGCTGGTTCAAGGTAGCTTAAGGTGGCCGAAATTAAGGTGCACAATGATGAAGAAGAAGTCTGGTCAATTGAGTGATATATTATGGAAGGTTGCTAAACAAAAGTGGCTGGAATTTTGGAAACCAATCAAGCAAAATTGTAGGTATTTGGTGGAGGGATTTTCGGACAGCCATTGCTGAATTTCGTGCAGAAGCTTAAGGGGAACAATGGAGCTCTATTACTGGAGGTTTAAGGAAGGTTTTTGCAGAATAAGGTTGGTGTTTCGGCTGGGAGAAAAATAGAAAACAAAATTGGAACTTGGACTGCCCAGAATTTTCGCTGGGTAGAATTTTTCTAGGCAGATTTTCAGTTGCCATTTCCAGCCGAATTGCAGAGGGTTTGAAGGGGGAATTTAGGGGTTTTCAAGGCTGGTTTCCAGCCATTTTCATAGAGGAAAAATATGGCTAAAGTACTGAACAAAATCTGGAAGAAAACAGCTTGGTTTTGGACTCTCAAAGTTGTGATTTGTACAGGAATTTTCCTGCTTTTGCTCCAGCTTTAAGCAGTTTGAAAATGGCTAAGAATTTCAGATTACAAACTGATCCTAAAGGCCATTTTTCTGGTAGCATTTGAGGGGGAATGCTAGATAAGAAACTCGACATTTTGAAGGCACAACAAGCGGGAAAATTTTCAGCTCATTCTAATAAAGAAGATGAACTAGCTAGAGGGAATTTTCAGCCAACTCACTAGAGGGATTTTTCCCCTAGGAACTTCCCACAACTCATCCACATTTTTCATACCGTAAGAAGTCTTTTACCAAGACATTTTGATCCTACAAGATCACAACACTTTACTGAAATTTCTGGAAAGAAAATGGCTAGAATCACTTGATCAAACTAATGAGTTGAGAATTAAGGAAAAATCAAAGATCAAGGAAAAATGAATTCCCTTTGGGAAATTCGAGTAGGTAAGGGTGTAGAATGAGGTTGCTCCTAACATGTCTCTCTTAGGACATCATCCCTACCTTACTCCAAGCTCATAAGGCCGAAATTACTCTTCCCCAAGCAAAAATAAAATTTAATCAAGCTAAAGCTTCCATGATGGAATTTGAACCCTAGACTTCCATAATTAATTCTAAGGCTCTAACCACTAAATCACATCAACTCTTGTTGATATTTTCACTAGAAAAATTATTTTCTATTCAATCCACAAGCTATTTCCCTATTTTCACCTCGGGCAAAAATTACCATTTTGCCCCTCTCACACAATACTCATCAACAAGACTTCAAGACAATAAAACTCCAATCCAAAGCACATAAAAATCATATAAAAATATATTTAATCATGAAATAAAATATGATATGCATCCCAACCCCCTTACTCTAAGGTTGGTTTTGACTAGGGTTTCACAAAATTGATTTTGACAAAAACTTTGGAAACCCTTAATTGCCATTTTCATGTGGAACGGTGTTTTGTTAATTTTCTTCCATGTGGGAAACATCGTTGAGTACTCAATAAGGGTGGACTTCTAGGGTTAGTCTTTGAAGGGTTAGGGTAAGTCTCTCAGTAGGTGGCCACCTCTGAGGGTGAGTCCTTCCCGGATAAGATGTCAGTCCAGTAGGTCGTGTCGATCTGAGCTAGCAGTTTATTTTTCAGTCAAGTGACTGTGTTTTGCTAGAATGGACAGCCAGTTATTGTTTGGGTATAGCGAAGGAGGAGTATCTTGCTTGGTAGGCCGATCACCTATCTTTTGTCAGTCTGCACACAGTGTCGGCATTCTGACCAGTTATAGGGCCTAACGTGTGGTAACCCATGACCACCTTTTTGAGTGGTTGATTTTATTGATTATGTATGGTTGGAAAAGCCAAAACACAACTCTTGATTTTGACTAATGTTTATTGCTTGCCAGTGTTCTCTTATAAACGTTTTATACTTTGCATTCACGAACTATTTCCACTAGACACTCAAAGCACACACGGACTTATTGAGATTTCTGTCTCACCTCCATTTTTAGAATGATTTCAGGTTGATCCTACTGTGGGGATGAATAGCTAGAAATTGCTTGCCTTGGAAGACTTTCTGATAAATTTATTTTGTGTAATGCTTTGGGGAGATGAGAGTGGATAAATTTTATTATGGATTTGTTTATGGTATTCTTGGATTTATTATTGGGTTGTAATATATTTTAAGTTAAAGTATTATTTTTATTCCGCTATTTTATTTGTATGACATAGTTATAAAGACCCCTTGTCCTTCGGGCGAGGCGACATCCCCGGCCCTGGCGGGCCTAGGTAGCGGGGTGTTACAAGTGGTATTAGAGCCTAGGTTATAGGCAAATATTTATGATATATGTTCCATTTATTTAAGTTTAAAATTTTTATATAATTTGTCTTGTTTATGTTGTAGGATGGTTAGAATGCTAAGAACTACGACGAAATGGCAGTAATGGCACCCGTCTATCCCTATATACCAGTAAAACCTTCTAGTTCTCCAGCCTGCCCCTCAGCCAGTTATCCCTATGGAGGATAACAGTGATGATGAGGTTATCCCTATGGAGGATAATAGTGATGATGAGGTTAACCCTATGGAGGATAGCAGTGATGACGAGGTCCAGATCCTTGAGCCACCCCCAATTTTGGTGATAGACATATGCTCTGACAATGAGGATGAGGTGATAATAGTGGAGCTTAGACCCTACCCTCCTAATCCCGTGGTGGACTTAGCAGCAGGTAGTGATGACCCTTGGGAGATAGACTATGAGTCTCCACCTAGGCCTTCTTTCCTTCTTTCTTTCAGCTGAGTTGAGCCCGGGGAGAGTTCTAGGCACCCTAGGAAGGAGCCAATGGAGGGATTTGCCTGCGGGGATGGGGTAGATTTTTCTAAGAACTCTGGGGTTGGTTGTATGAGGCTGATGATAAGGATTCTGATAAGAATTAGAGGACTATGAGTTATTTTAATTTGGATGTTTATTTATTGTTTTCCATGGATTTTTATGACAAGGATTTTTAATTCTACTTTCTATCAGAATTTCGAATTTATGCAAGTCCATTTTTGAAAGAGAATTTATTACTTACATCTGACTTCCTTTTACATACAATCTAGCTTGAATGCATGTACAACTAAAATGATTTGATCCTTGAATGCATACACTTAACATTTGGGGTATGATTTAGAATGGCACCCAAGCGCCGTGCAGCTTCTTTAGGCAGAAGGATTCCGGAGGCAGATCATGTAGCACCGGAAGTTGAGACTAAACTGATGCAAACACCCAATCGGGGTAATGGAAGTAGTGATCCAGAGATGGGAATAGGGTCTGATGCATCGGTTGATGTGTTAATAGGCTAGGCACTTAGTAAGGTGGCAGAGATTCTGAAGACTCTGACTGAGTGAAGGAACCCTAGAGGGGAAGATGAGGCATTAGAGTGGTTCCTGAAGTTTCAACCGCCCATTTTCATGGGCGAAGCTGAACAAGATCAGAAGGCCGAACAATGGGTTGAGCAAATGGAGGATATTTTTGCAACGCTCCAATACACTAAGGAGTGGATAGTTAAGACTACTGTCATGATAGCGTCCCAATGTAACCGTTCAACACCAGGCAGTGGGTGATCTGTCCATTAGGATGGGATACTTCTCCATCTCTACACTCAATACACCGGTTGTCCAATCCGAAAAAATAAAGTCCACAAAGACCAACATGCTAGTTTGGACTGGCCTGACTAAGTACTACTATCGTCTCTTTAAGCTGAGTTCATCTTCTGAAGGTGGCCTTCTGCCAGAAGACTCACTCTAACTCTCCAAGACAAGTACCACTAGTCTACCCCCGCTGAGTGCTCAACGCTCACCATTTAGGAACATAATCATTTTCCTTGCTTTCACAATCACTGATTACCTTATCTTTGCAAAACATGGTTTTCATATCAAGCTTATCAAAATATTTTGATCATAAAGGAAAGGAAACCATTGTTCAGTTTAAAAGTTCAGATTTGAAAAAAATCATTTAGAGATTAAAAAAATCCACGTTCTCAAAACAAATATAAAAGTATCACCGTAACATTTTGTTATGTTTCAATCAACATGTCAATCATCATACTGACACCATTTCAATATCGTTGTACAAAAGACTTGCAAACATGTACTATTTAGAAAAATAGTTATGCAGGGACATACTTGGATATTCCTAATAATCAATCAAAGCAATGCTTGATCTTTGTTTCACTTTCTTCCTTATGTAGAATCAATGATTTTATAATTAGAAACCAAATATGAATTGCCTTATCTTTTCATAGATAAAAAATCCCTATGATCATATTAGTAATCTAATTTATCTATAGCATCTAGATTAATGAATTTATTTAATCACCTCTATATTTTTTCATGGTCTTGCATCTCATCATTATGCATGCTTATAATCGATTCACATCAACTATAAAATGACTTTCGTAATCAACTACCATCAACTCCATATATTAACCCCGATTGCATCAAAAGATCTCACCTTTATTCAACATACAATAGATCTAGGTCATCATAGCAATATTTAACCATGTTTTACTCCATATACAACTAGTTCACTATAGTGCACCATCAAACCTCATCAATTCTATCTACTAATGCTTTTCATGCAAGACTTAATGCATAATAGCACCACTATAAAGTTAACCTTATTTAAATCAGTAAATTTAAGCCTTAAATACGTCCTTGATGGCACAACAAGAGCAAAGGTGGCGTATTCAGTGCTTGATTGAGTTTACTTTGGAAAGAAGAGTTTATCAATTGCTCTTGGACCTTTGTTCAAAAATCCCCAACAATATACGAGAAGAATCAGCCCCTTGATAACTTTGAATTAGGATAAAAGAAGAAGATTAATTGAATAATAGTTGCAGGAGTTTGAAGGGTTACTCACCTTAGGTTTAGCTTTCAATTTTGGAGAGGATTGGAGGTTGCAATGGCCGAATTCTTGGAGAGAGTGGTAGCTGGAATTTCGTGCAGCAGAGGGTTTTTTGGGTTTGATTAAGGGCATTTTTTATGAATGAAATAGGTTAGGGTTGGGTGTTTTAGTGTATGGTAGAAGTTTTTTTTGTTTTGGACTCTTGATTATAATAGGAAAAATTGCAGAGTTTGGTCTTTCTTGTTGTACCTGATTTTTAGTACTTTTAGGGACAGTTTTATGGCTGATTTTTGGTTGCTATTATGGCCAAACTAATGAGAGAAAAGGAGGAAGAAAAAGGTTCCTATTTTTGCTTTTGTATTAGCGAAAAGAAGAAAAGAATGATGATGGCTTTTGTGTTTTGTTTTTGGCTAAAACAAGAGAGAATTTTGAGAGCAATGTGGGCCAGAATTTTAGTGTGTTGTGTGTTTTGTAGGTGGCCAAAATTAGGGTGAAAAGCATAGGAGAAAATCTGGTTATTTGCTTATCATAAAAGAACTTTGATTGAATAAAATTACTTAGGGTAGATTTCTCCTCTATTTTAGAGAGTTTGGGTGGAACTAAATTTCCATCCAGGTGGTGGCTAGGGCTTCTATTTTTCTAGAAATTTTAAGCCAATGAAGCAGGTTATTAATTCAAGAATTAATTTTCTTAATATCCTAATTTATTTTAGGCAAAAATAATTAATTATAGGGTAATCTATTTAGAGATAAAATCTTATTTATATGTAATAAAGCTTAATTTTCTTTCTTCTTAAATTATAATTTTTGAAAATTACCTAATACCAAGAAATATTTATTTCAATGAAGAATTTAACATTATTTCTTCATTTCCAATTAAAACTCTTTAGAGAAAATAAATTTGAAGAGATTTTTCCCTTATAATAATAATAGCTATAGTTTAGCTTCCAAGATAAAGGCTTCACTATATTTTTTCCTTAATAAATCCTTTGGATAATACCTTTAGAAAATTCTTGATGTTGAAATATATTAAATTCCTAAAAGATTAAAATAAAATACTAACTAGAGAACAATAGAAATTTAATTTACTTTAATTCTTTTTAGGAAAACCCAAAATAATCACATTCCTATATTTTAGGAAGTTGGAAATTAAGGTGGCAGCAACCCTAGTGTATTCGGCCAAGATGAAAACAAATAGGAGGAAAAGAGTTTATTTAGGAATAAGAAGGAAAAGGTTTGCAGAAGTCGGGATTTGAACTCAAGTCAGCAAAGAATACATACCAAGTTCTAACTAATATTCCACAATAATTCTTGTGTAAATATTCTTCAAATAAATTCCCGTAAATCAAATTCAACTCACTTCATTATTCTTTCATTAATTCTATTTCATAAGAACAAAATTCTACCGCCTTGTATAACACAACTATATCCAAAGAAATTACTCCGTGAAATATCAAACCCATAAATCACATATGCATCATAAAGATAGTTCAATTTTATCAAATACAATATAAAATGCTATGCTATGCATGACTTTCTGTAACACCCCTACTAAAGGTAACAGCGGAAGCATACCAGTATTGGGTGTTGCCCCATCCAGATACCCAAACAAGGGGTCTTTATAATGAATAATCAACTGAGTATATAAGGTCCAAGAGGAGACATCCAAACCTATTTTGCTGTCACTGTGGTATCGTCTTCTATCCGTAGGTCCTTCCAATTCCAGATCCTACCAAAAAAGTAAGATAAAAGACACGTGTGAGTGAAAAATCACCCAGTGAGTCCCGTGTGTGTGACAGTGTTTCCCTTAAAAGAGAGTCTATTTTCAAAATCTTTGCTAAAGTAAATTATATAACAGGGAAAATAGCAATAATTGATAAATTCAGGTCATTTTATCATATACGTTCGAAAAACAGTAATTTTCAAACACACAGCCCCTAATTCAATAAATGCGGGTTCTTCCCCATCTAGAAGTGCGACCCACGTGCAAAATTCAAAGAACTTCGCCTTCGGGTACACAGTCTCTTGTGCCAGGGACTGCACCTTACAGCACGTCACCCGTGTCATGCCGGAAGGGTGAGCAACGTACAAATGTACCTCACCGTGCACTTAGGGATCTTTTACTTGCCACCATAAGCTAGGGGTCCTAATCCTGACTTCAATCACCATCGAGGTGGCAAGGGGTTGAACACACTGAGTGTCCCCGTTCGGTCTTATGTGAACAACCCACCAATCATAATTAACAGGCAATTGCCGGGCTCACAACGGCTAGCCAGGGACGACTCATCACAATGTCCTGTCGCCCAGTTTGGAGTAAGAAAATCCCTAGAACTGTTCAGGTTACTTGGGGTCGTCTATCTCTAACATGGGCTAGTACAAAGATCAAAGTCCCTGTTGAGTACTCAACGCAACAACACCAACCCCATCTGACTGATCAAGCCAAAGGGTTATCTAATCCCACAGGATTTTCAAATCAAAACTTTCTTATGGTCTGGGGCCGTATGTGATCACAAAAATAATTTTCCAAGGGTATTCAGGTCGTTTCACCCATGCCAAATTGCAAAAGACTTTTTGAGGGTATCCGGGTCATTTTACCCTTACCCGATTTGAAAAATGTTCACAAAAGTTTCAATAAGGATAATTCGGTCATTTACCGAATACCCGAGTTCCAAGAGGTTTCATAAAATATTCCAATAAGGATATTTGGATTATTCTCCAATTACCCGATTCCAACATTCACCATTTTTCGGAAATCCCAAATATTTAATCCAAAAAGGACAAAATTCACAAAATCTGTGTTTTAAACATCCTGTAAGGTTTCCAAGCTGAATATGAAATTTATTCGAGTCTGAAATAGCATAAAAGCAAATCTTGCTCATGTAAACCTTAAACATATTCGAGGATTTCCAAAATGGCATAAAACATAGCATTTCATAGCAAATCAAAACACACTAGCCTTTAAAAATGTTTAGAAATCAATGGGACTCACCTCGTGTCCTAAGCCTTTCATTCCGTTCACGACCGTCTAACCTCCGTTCCTACCGTTTTTGACATTTCGTTAGCTGTTTGTTGCTAAACCTACACCAAACATTATTTTCGGGTCAATTGGTGTTTGGCCAAAAAATAGCCGTCAAGTAGCTGACGTGCCCGACAGTTAGCCGATGTTCAACCGTCGTTTAGCTGTTAAGGCCGACGATTAGCCGATGCTTAAGAAAATCGTTCAACTTCGTTCGCATCGTTTTTCCATCGTTTGATGAATTCTTTCATTTTCCGTTTTCCAAATCCTTCCTCACTTCATAAACAAGGGATTCACTTCATGTTTCCCTAATTATTTTGTCCAAAATCACATAATTAATCACTCTTAAATCCATTTATTTTCGGACTACTTTTCTGGAATTTCACTGGTTTGACACACCATTTTGTTTAGCACATAACTTTTAATTTACAGCTCCGATTTGGCTCCATGATATACCAAAATGACCGTGAGACACTTAAATTAAATTCAGTATAGGCCGTTTTTAGGTTTCTGGTTCCAGAATCACGGTACTGCGCAAAACCAGCCTCCGTAGTTTTGACTTAGTTTCAGTATTCATTCTTTCCTTAACATTCTGCAATTTTCCAGTTTGACACCCTAACTTGTTTTGCCCATAACTTTTAATCCACAAATCCAAATGATGTCAAACCAATTGTAAAATATCCTTAAGACATTCCTTTACTAGTTCCAATTCATGGAGTACCAATTCTATTGTCCATTCTGCTTAGTTTTGCACACAAAGTTCTAGTAGTAAAAATCCCGTCACTGATTTGGCACCTTTTACTATTTTCACCATAACTTTTGATCCGTAAATCCGATTAACGTCAAACTTGTTCTAAAATGTCTCTATGTCCTTAGCTACAAAGATATATGCCTGCTTCGTTCAAATCCAGTAAACATTACATACTTACTGAACATAAAACCTCCCATAATTTTCTGCACACAAGGACAGCTTTCATACAACTTCACCTAACTATCACACATAAACTTCTCACAATATATATACCAAAATGATCTCCATGCTTTATATAATAACTTTACTTCAAGTAAGGTAGATCTTTACCTTTTCTTTGCTGCATTTGGAGGCTGGACAGTCCAAGCATCTTCTTGCTTTTCTCTCTCTCTTTCTCTCCTCTCTATTTCCGATTTCTCCCTCTCTTTCTTCTCTATTTCCTTTTCTCTCTTGTTTGCTCCGAAATTCTGGCTATCTAAAGCCATTTTAGTTGGCCTTCATGGCCTATTTATAGAAGTTAGAAGGCTTGTATAGGAAGCTTTGCTTATGTAATGCCTTACATCACATGCTTTTGTCATGGCTTATGTAGGACACTTGAGTAGGAAGCTTTGAAATATAATTGGTACACATGGAATGATTAACCACAATTTCTAGAAAGCTTTAGGTGATGACTCATCACTTGTAGAAACTTATGGAAAACTTTAGAGTGCTATAGAACCTTAAAGAGATTTATAGAAAAAGGTAGAAACTCTTAGAACATTATAGATATTTTCTAATCTTGCATGGCCATGCATAATCAACCTTGATTAAATTACTCAAATCAAGATTAGCTTAATTAAGCTTGGTCAAATGAAGTCAAAAGGTGGTCCAACTTGGTCAAAATTTTCATGCTTGTGGGCCATCCTTATGTATTTCTTGTGAACCATTCTTATTTATTTCTTGTGGGCCATTCTTCTTTATTTCTTCTTCCTTTTTTTCTTTTTTATCACAACCAATCAAATAGAAACACTTGGCCTCATTAACCAATCACTAAATGACACTTATTTTCATCCACCAATTATAAGAAGCCACACGTCCCATTTCCAACCGTAATTTTTCATTTTCTTCAAAAATGACCAAAATCGGGTCCGTAATAAAAAATATTTTATTTCACTACCCAACTCCAAAAATTCCACTGAATCCATTGGTAACACTTAAATTCTTCAATTCCCTCTCTACTTGGTCAAATTTGCGCTCAAAGTCGCGAGCGCGGTCAAAATGACGAAAATGCCCCCGATACCCCGGGTAGCATAATTCGCACCAAAACGTGCGCCTCATTGCGCTGATCAATTTCTCTTTCTAGAGTACCCTAAAATTCTTATTTTTTTTAATCTTAATAGCCTTCCAAAAATTTAGGGTTCGGGTAAAACAAATCCAATAATTACATCCAGGTCCCAAGAAAATTTTATTTCCCCAGAGTGTTCGTCTCAATACACCGATCAACTTTTGTTCTGGCCGTTGATATAAATTCTCATCCTATTACAGGTAGTAACCAATCGAAAGTAAAAAGGTGGGGTGTTACACTTTCCCCATGAACTAATGGTGGTTTAAAATGGAGTTTTACATCCTCTCTCCCTATCCTCGTTCTCAGTTTGGGTTGCTGCATCCACTGCGGCCGTATAAGTTGCTAGTAGAGTTGGTTCCAGTGCTTTCATTAGGTCTTGCCTAAGACCTTCCATAAATTGCCTTGTCCATTTCTATTCAATGTCCACTAAGCACTTGTAGTACTTGGACAGTTGAGTAAGCCAGGCTGCATACTGAGCCACGGTCATACCTCCTTGCTTAAGGGTTTGGAACTCATCCTCCTTATTCTTAGCTATCCGTCAGAGAATGTACTCTGCTCTAAAAGCCTCGACAAAATTCTCCCAATTCCTGTCACAATCCTCTCTCTCCCTGTCCTCTTGGACTGGCCGCCACCATGCCTGTGATGGTCCTTTTAACCTGAATGTAGCAAACTTCACTGTCCTCTTCTTGGTGTATTGCAGGGTCACAAATATCTTCTTTACCTACTTGATCCATTACTTCGCCTTTTCATCCTGTTCTACATCTCTATGGAATAAAGGTGTCTGGAACTTTAGGAATCGTTCCAGAGCCTCATCACCATCCTTAGGTGCATTCTTTTCCACTTTGTCTACTTTATGAGTCAAATTCTGAAGAATGGTCGATGTCTTCTCAAAAGCATGCGCTATGCTCACCCCTCTAGATCCCACAGACATCAACTCATGTTCCTAATCGTAGTCTTCCTCCACCTCTAGTGTGGACTGTCGTGTCTACTCAAACTCAGGAGTTGATGACTCGCTCTGACGAACAGTCCTTTCTCATACTGCAGCCCTACGTCTTAGTACCATCTACTCGTACCCATTACAAGGTTCATTAGGGGAAAGTTCATGACATGCATTTGAATAGCATATTGGTTTGAAATCGATTACAATACGTTGGAAAATAAGTTTTTGCAAATAATACTCCAAATAGAGCAGAGAAATCAATTAAACCATGCATTTATTAACTAAATCTAACTTGGTACAAAATAAGGGAATATCCTACTAGGTACTCCTTTTATTCTTGCTAAGCAAAATTCGAAACAAAAAATAAATTCTGAAATAAATAAATAAACAAACATCTCTTCATAAAAATAAAAGAATAAGTATTGAAGTCCAATAATTTTAAGCATTACTAGAGTCATTGGAATCATCAGAAGTCTCAGAAGAAGATTCCACTAGGCATCCTACACTGCTATTGGGATGATCTATCACATAATCCTTTGTGAAACCAAAGGATCGGGGCTTCTTATTTAGTTGACCCAAAACGTACCCCTCAACTTTCCCACCCCTCATCTTAGCTCTCAACTCTGTATCCCTAAGTTTCTCCATAGCTGACATAGGTGCACTTTTAGGCCTCCTACAATAAGACTTATATGATTCACTTCCCAGAACCATCGAGACTCTTTCCTCTGTAGATAGGGTTGCAGGTGTATCAATGCTATCCTCTTCCTCGCCAGTAACCTCAATCATTTCCTCTCCACCCTCATCCTTGAGCTTTTGTAACTCCCCCACAATCCCAAGTCCTTCCAATTCATTCTCACTCTCATCACCAATCTCTCCAATCTCCCTCTCATCATCTCCCCATAGTCAACCATATCCCTATCTTTCTTAAGTGTAGGTATCTCTGGTGCCAGATCCTCAAGTCCTTCATCTACTCCAAGTTTTCCATCATAGGTAGCTCATGATGTGAAACCCCAGTCAAAACCAACCTTAGAGAAAGGGGGTTGGGATGCATATCATATTTCATTGCATGTTTAAATATATTTTTATATGATTTTATGTGCATTGAATTTGTGTTTTATAGTCTAGAGGGCTTGATTATGATTATTGAGTGAGAAAGGTAAAATGGTAATTTTTGCTTGAGGTGCAAAAAGGGTGATAGCTTGAGGATTGAATAGGAAAATATTTCTAGAGAGAAAATAAGAACAAGAGTTGTTGTGGTGTAGTAGTTAGAACTTTGAAATTAATTCTTGAGGTCATGGGTTCAAATTCCATCATAGGAGCTTCATCTTGGATAAATTTTATTTTTTCTTGGGAAGTATTGCTTTCGGCCTTAGGTGCTTGGAGTAGGGTAGAGATGTTGTCCTAAGAGAGACATGATAGGAGTATCCTAATCCTACTCTTTTGCCCTACACAAAATTCCTAAAGGGAATTCATTTCCTCTTGATCCTTAATTTTTCCTATTTCTCAATCCATTAGGATGTTCAAGCCAATTTTATTCTAGAAAAATTCCAACAATGTGCTGTGGCTTTGAAGGTTAAAAATGTCTTAGTAAAAGACATCCTATGGACCGAAACCATGGAAGAAGGGGAGGGATTTCAAGTGAATTAAATTTCCCTAGTGAACTTTCTAAAACTTCACTCTAACTAGGTTCATTTTCTTTCATGCATATAACTAAAAAATTTTCAGCTTCTTGTGCCTTCAAGGTGTCGAGATTCTTAGCCATTATTCCCTCTCAAATGCTGCCAGAAAATGACCCTTTTGATCAGCTTGAAACCTGGATGTTTCTGGCCATTTTCGGACTGCACAAAGGCTGTGCAAAACTAGGAAAATCCCTAGGCAAAATCGCAGCTTTGGATGTCCGAAATCGAGCTGTTTCATTTCAATTTTTGTTCAGCATCTTAGCCGTGTTTTTCCTCCATAAAGAAGGCTGGAAACCAGCCTTGAAAGCCCCTGAAATTCCCTTCAAACACCCAGCAAGCCGACTGGAAAAGGGCAGCCGAAATCTGCCAAAAAAATTCCAGCCTTGCGAAATTCTGTGCAGTGATTTTTCCAGCCTTGTTTCCTTATTCAGCCCTAGCCAAAACTCCTCCAATTTTCTGTCCAGCCTTCCCTTAAATAGCCATGAACTGAACTCCATTATCTTTCCCAACCTTCTGCATAAAAATCTACTCATGGCTGCCCTGCAAGATTTCCAAAAAAATTACTGCAATCATGCTTGATTAGTTACCAAAATTCTAGCCACCATAATTTAACAACCCTCCATAAAATATTCCTTAAAACAATCAAACCTTCCTTTCACCATTATACTCCTTATTTTTTGCCACCCTTAGCCTCCCTCGACCAGCTTTCATCTAGTCGAAATACTGCACAAGCAGTCAGCCATGATAGCATTCCAAAAACTCTCCAATAATCAAAGATATTCTTCTATATTTAGTTTCCAAATTTGCTTCCCAAAAATATTCTTCAAGGATATCAAAAACTAGCGTTTCCTTTTCCATTCCGAACCAGAAAATCATCTTCCAAAACCCTACAAGCAATTTGGCAGCCACCAATCCCAAAAGCTCTCTATTCTCTTCAACCTTTAAGAACACATAACACACCAAGAACACCTACTCCATCTTTTCACCTAATACCTCTCCAAATCACATCAAACTTCTTCTAAAAATTCTAGATTTCATCTATACACTACCGTGAATCCATCCATACCATTTTTAACATCAAACTCCAAATTCCAACTCGCACTTTTAGATCAAAAACCAGAAATTTTGTGAAGGCTCAAGAATACCTTCAAGGTAGGTTTATTCAATCGACATCATCTTCGCTAATCTTCAATCACTAATGAACATATATGTGTCTAAGCATACTAATGAACTTTCTTCATCTCTTTTCTCTTTCTCTCTCTCTCTTTCTTGACCGAACACTCCCTTTCTCTTGGCCGAATGGCTTCTTCTCCATGGCCATGCTTCCTTCATCTTCTTTGGACGGATTTAGACATCTAGGGGTTGAGATTCATTCGAAACTCCTTCAATGTATTCATCAATTAAGTAAGCCTTTTTAACCCTTCTTTCAAATTCTAGATTCATGTCTCTAGGATGATGTTGATAAAGGATGAATCATGACTTGGGTTGAGTATATATTGTTGTGATGTGTTGAGATTGAAGGATGAATATATGTATGAATATGTTGGAGATGAGATTTATGCATGGATGGGTTATCTTGGTTGATTGTATGATGTTTTGAGGTTTAATGCATGTCTCCATGAACAAGTATGTTAGAGATTATGTCATCTATGATGAATAGGATTTATATTCTTGTGTGATTATTAAAGCCATGATTATATTTATGCTAGTAAAGATTAGATAATGCCTTAGTAAGTCTAGATCTATGCTTATTTGCATGATTTGGATGAGTTGATGAATTGAAGGATTGTATATGTTCATGATTGTGGTTAGCCATAGAAATATGATCATGACCTAGTTGTCCCTAAGCTAATTTTTATTTCATGAATAAAATATTTCATAATATGATTTTGCTAGTAATTTCGAAGAAACCCTAGGAGGGGTATATTTGGATTATTATATGTAATAAGGATATTTTAGTCAAATAAATAATACCTTTTGCTAGAAAAATAAATAAATATATATATGTATGTATATATATATATTTGTAGATATTATATAAAATAATGAAATCAACTAAAGCCTTTTATGGAAATAATCATAATTAGTAAAATATTTATTACTAAAAATTTAATTATTATCTTTTAATCAAAATCCATTAAAATTTTATTTATTATTTTTCAAGCAAGACTCATTAAAATTATTTTCAACCAATTTTAGTTATCAATTATTTTCTAACAACTAAATTATTAATAAATCATTATTTTACCTAATACCACCTAGGACTCTTCATCAAATAAACTCTAAATTTTTCTTTGCAAGATTTAAACCTTCAACTTATTAGTACTTATTTCCCAAAACCTTAATAATTTTAAATATCAAATTAGGCTTAGCTTATAAACCTATTTATTTATTGTTTGGCCTTAAAGCTTGGGACACTAGGATCATGGTAATAGTGAGTTGAGTTGTTTTAAATTGAGAAAGTGGATGTTGGCTTGAGTTTGATTGTGGTTTGTATTTGCCCATGCGGGTTTAGGTCAACTGCTGGAGACCTTTTATTGCGAGCAAGGATCAGGTAAGCTTCTGTATAAATCCTGATTGATTTAAAATATTTAATTATGGCAAGCCAAATATAGAGTGCATGGACACTCAGTTCTACAAAGGCAATTGAGGATTAACTTCCTTCTAATTTCAAACAAACAAATTATTTGGAAATCAATAAGCAGATTTATTTAATCTCAAAACTCTTTCCAAAACTGATTTTGACAAAGACTTTGGAAACCCTTAATTGCTTTTTCATGTTGAACGGTGTTTTGTTCATTTTCTCCTAAGTAGGAATCGTTGTTGAGTACTCAATAAAGGTGGACTGCTAGAACTAGTCTTTGAAGGGTTAGGGTGAGTCTCTCAATAGGTGGCCACCTCTAAGAGGTGAGTCCTTCCCGGATAAGATGTCAGTCCAGTAGGTCGTGCCGGTCCGAGCTAGCAGTTTTTTATTTTTTAGTCAAGTGACTGTGTTTTACCAGAATGGACACCTGATTGATGTTTGGGTATAAAGATGGAGGAATATCTTGCCCGGTAGGCCAATCACCTACCTTTTGTCAGTTTGCACAAAGTGTCGGCATTCTGATCGGTTATGGGTCCAACGTGTGGTAACCCATGATCATTTCTTTTGAGTGGTTGATTTTATTGATTATGGATGGTTGAAAAAGCCAAAACACCACTCTTGCTTTTGACTAATGTGTATTTCTTGCCAGTATTTCTCTTATAAAGGTTTTTGTACTTTGCATCCACGAACTATTTCCACTGGACACTCAAAGCACACACGGACTTACTGATATTTCTATCTCATCTCCTTTTTACCATGATTTTAGGTCGACCCTGCTGTGGGGATGAGTAGCTAGTGTTATCTGCCTTGGAAGAGAATGTTGTCATTTGTTTTTATGTGTTGCTTTGGGGAGTTGAGAGTGAATAATTTTACTTATGGATTTGTTTTGGGAATTCATGGATTTATTCTTGGGATGTAATAAATTTTAAGTTAAAGTATTATTTTTATTCCGCTATTTTATTTGTGTGACATAGTTATAAAGACCCCTTGTCGTTTGGACGGGGCGACATCCCCGGCCCTGGCAGGCCTAGGTAACGGGGTGTTACAAGTTGTATCAGAGCCTAGGTTATAGGCAAATATTGATAATATATGTTCCATTTATTTAAGTTTAAAATTTTTTCCTAATTTATCTTGTTTATGTCGTAGGATGCTTAGAATGCTTAGAACCGCGAGGAAAGGGCAGCAATGGCACCCGCCTATCCTTATATAACAGGAAGACCTTCCAGTTCCCTAGCCTGCCTCTCGGCCAGTTATCCCTTTGGAGGATAACAGTGATGATGAGGTTAACCCTATGGAGGATAGCAGTGATGACGAGGTCCAGATCCTTGAGCCACCCCCAATTCCGGTGATAGACATAAGTTCTGACAGTGAGGATGTGGTGATGATAGTGGAGCATGAACTCCACCCTCCTAATCCCGAGATGGACTTAGCTGCAGATAGTGATGACCCGGGAGAGATAGACTATGAGTCTCCCCCTAGGCCTTCTTTCCTTCCTTCTTTCAGCTGAGTTGAGCCTGGGGAGAGTTCTAGGCACCCGGGGATGGAGCCAATAGAGGGATTTGCTAGTGGGGTTAGGGTATATTTTTCTAAGAATTCTGGGGGATGGTTGAATGAGGCTGATTTTGAGGATTCTAATAAGGACTAGTGGGGGCTGAGAGCTGTTATGATTAGGATGCTTTTTTTTTACTGCTTCTATGAACTTCTATGTTAAAGATTTCATTTTTGTTTACTGCTTCCATTTCAAATTTATGCAAGTAAGAGTACCTGGAGTACTCTAAGGTTTGAGAAAATTTTTATGCAATTCTTTATACAAAATTTACATTTTATTTTCTTCTACTTACACCTAAATGTGAATGCATGCTCAAAATGTTTTAATCTTGAATGCATACTCATTTATCTGGGCATGGTTGAGAATGGAACCCAAGCGCTGGGTAGCCACATCAAGCAAAAGAATTCCGGAAGCAAAATCTGTGACACTGGAGGTTGAGATAACTCAAATGCAGCCACCCAACCAGGGAATCGAAAGTGAACCAAATTTGGAAATGGGGTCTGAAGCACCTGTTGGAGTGACAATGGAGCAAGCTCTTCATTAAGTATAGCAAGTGTGAGTTCTGGCTGGATAGTGTGGCATTCCTTGGCCATGTGGTGACCAAGGAGGGAATCAAGGCAGACCCGGTAAAGGTTGAAGTGGTATCAGACTGGAAGCAGCCGAAGAGTATCACCGGGATCCGAGTTTCTTGGGACTGGCTGGTTACTACCGAAGGTTTATCAAGGGATTTTCGACACTCGCATCGCCAATGACCCGATTGTTGCGAAAGGATGTTCCATTCGTATGGAACGACAAATGTGAGAAAAGTTTTCAAGAACTAAAGCACAGACTGAGGACAGCACCGGTATTGAGTCTACCGGAGGAAGTGAAACCTTACGCGTTGTATACCGACGCTTAGAAAGAAGGAGTAGGAGCAGTGTTGATGCAGGACCGGAAGGTGATCGCTTACGCTTCTTGGAAGCTAAGACCTCATGAAGTGAACTACCCTACTCATGATTTGGAGCTGGCAGCTATAGTGTTTGCCCTAAATAAATGGCGACACTACCTGTATGGAGCTGAATATGAGGTGTTCACTGACCATAAGAGGCCGAAGTATATCTTCACTCAAAAGGATCTGAACTTGAGGCAGCGAATGTGGAAGGAATTTTTGGAAGAATACCGTTGTCTGATCAACTACCATCCCGAAAAGGCCAACGTTGTGGCGGACGCCCTATGCAAAAAGGTTGGGATGGCCAGGTTAAGGGTACAGGAAATGCAAGCGGTTCAGGATGTGTTGGACAGAAGGATGGAAGTGCAAGATAAAGGAATTGTCATCAGCAATTTGAAGATGGTGCCGGATCTCAAGAAAGAAATCGTGGAAGCTCAGCAAAGCAACACCGAGTTTCAACTTTTCAAGGACAAGGAGATTAAGCGGCCAGGCAGTGAATTCTGTCAAGACGAGGCGGGAATTCTACATTTCAGAGATTGATTGTGTGTACCCGGAGAGCAGCAATTAAAGGACCGAATTTTGGAGGAGGTGTACAACAGCAAGTATGCCATTCATCCGAGAGAACTCAAGATGTATCAGGATTTGAAGAAAGCCTATTGGTGGCCCGGACAGAAGTGAGATGTGGTCAAGTATGTTTCAACTTATCTCACCTGCCAGAAAGTCAAAGCGGAGTACAAGAAGTCTGTGGGACTATTGCAGCCATTGCTAGTACCGGAGTGTAAGTGGGAGGAGATGACTATGGATTTTGTCTCCGGGCTTCCCGTGTTAAAGACTCAAAAGGATACCATATGGGTAGTGGTGGATCGATTGACCAAGTGAGCCCATTTTATACTAGTGAATGTGAGGGACTCGATGGAGAGGCTGGCTTAGATTTATGTTCGAGAAATAATCCTATTGCATGGAGTGCCTTCAAGCATAGTGTCAAATCGAGATCCAAGGTTTACATCTCGATTTTGGGAAAAGTTTCAAGAATCAATAGAGTCGAATCTAAAATTCAGTACGATGGCGCATCCGCAGACCGATGGGCAGTCAGAAAGGGTGATACAGATATTGGAATATATGCTGAGAGCTTGTGATTTGGACTTCGGAGATAAGTGGATAGAGTGTGTACCGTATGCAGAACTATTATATAATAACAGCTATCAAGCTTCAATCGGGATGGCACCATATGAGCCTTTATATGGGCGCAAATGTCAGGTACCACTGTACTGGAGTTGGTCAGAAGATAGTCATGTGAGCAAAATCGGAGAGGTCTGCGTCCAAGAAATGTTAGATAAAGTAAAATTGATCAGGGAAAGGTTAAAGGCAACTCAGAGCCGACAGAAGAGCTATGCCGATAACCGACGAAGAGACTTAGAATTTCAAGTCTTGGATAACGTATTTTTGAAATTGACACCGAATAGGGGAATTTTGAAGCATCCGAAGGGCTGAAAATTGAATCCGAGATATTTGGGGCCGTTTCCGATTAAGGAAATGATTGGACCGGTAGCTTACCAACTAGACTTGCCAAATAGGTTGACGGGAATTCATGATGTGTTCCATGTGTCACAATTGAAGAAATACAATGCTGACCCGGTCATGTATTGAATGATGAACTGTTAGTGTTGCAGCCAGACCTGAGCTATGTGGAGAAGCTTGTACGAATATTGGACCGCAGTGTCAAGACTCTCTGGAACAAACAGATACCGATGGTCAAGGTTCAGTGGGAGCATCATGCAACGCGAGATGTCATGTGGGAATCAAAAGAGTGGATTAAACGAAAGTATCCCTAGCTGAAATAGAGGTATACTTGAATTTCGGGACGAAATTCTTCTAAGGATGGGAGGATATGAAACCCCAGTCAAAACCAACCTTAGAGTAAGGGGGTTTGGATGCATATCATATTTCATTGCATGTTTAAATATATTTTTATATGATTTTATGTGCATTGAATTTGTGTTTTATAGTCTGGAGGGCTTGATTATGATTATTGAGTGAGAAAGGTAAAATGGCAATTTTTTCTTGAGGTGGAAAAAGGGTGATAGCTTGAAGATTAAATAGGAAAATATTTTTAGAGAGAAAATAAGAATAAGAGCTGTTGTAGTGTAGTGGTTAGAACTTTGGAATTAATTCTTGAGGTCTTGGGTTCAAATTCCATCATAGGAGCTTTAGTATGGTTAAATTTTATTTTTGCTTGGGAAGTATTGCTTTCAGCGTTAGGTGCTTGGAGTAGGTTAGAGATGTTGTCCTAAGAGAGACATGAGAGGAGTATCCTAATCCTACTCTTTTGCCCTACACAAAATTCCTAAAGGGAATTCATTTCCTCTTGATCCTTAATTTTTCCTATTTCTCAATCCATTAGGATGTTCAAGCCAATTTTATTCTAGAAAAATTCTAACAATGTGCTATGGCTTTGAAGGTTCAAAATGTCTTAGTAAAAGACATCCTATGGACCGAAACCATGGAAGAGGGGGAAGGATTTCAAGTGAATTAAATTTCCCTAGTGAACTTTCTAAAACTTCACTCTAGTTAGGTTCATTTTCCTTCATGCATAGAACTGAAATTTTTCCAGCTTCTTGTGCCTTCAAGGAGTCAAGATTCTTAGCCATTATTCCCTCCCTAATGCTGCCAGAAAATGACCCTTTTGATCAGCTTGAAACCAGGATTTTTCTGGCCATTTTCGGACTGCACAAAGGCTATGCAAAACCAGGAAAATCACTGGGCAAAATTATAGCTTTGGAGGTCCGAAACCAAGCTGTTTCGTTTCAGTTTTTGTTCAGCATATTAGCCATGTTTTTCCTCCATAAAGAATGCTGGAAAGCAGCGTTGAAAGCCCCTGAAATCCCCTTAACTCCCTACAAGCCGACTAGAAAAGGGCAGCCGAAAACTGCCCAGAAAATTCCAGCATTGTGAAATTCTGTGCTGTGATTTTTCCAGCCTTGTTTCCATATTCAGCCCTAGCCGAAACTCCTCCAATTTTCTGTACAGTCTTCGCTTAAACAGCCATGAACTGAACTCCATTGTCTTCCCCAACCTTTTGCATGAAAATCCAATCATGGCTTCCCTAAAAGATTTCCAAAAAAAATTACTGCAATCATGCTTGATTAGTTACCAAAATTCTAGCCACCATAATTTAACAACCTGCCATAAAATTATCCCTTAAAACAACCAGACCTTCCCTTCACCATTATGCTCCTTATTTTCATCCACCCTTAGCCTCCCTCGACCAGCTTTCATCCAGCTGAAATACTACACAAGCCGTCGGCCATGGCAGCATTCCAAAAGCATTCCAATAATCAAAGATATTCTTGTATATTTAGTTTCCAAATTTGCTTCCCAAAAATATTCTTCAAGGATTTCAACAACTAGCCTTTCCTTTTCCCTTCTGAACTAGAAAATCATCTTCTAAAACCCTACAAGCAATTTGACAGCCCTAAACCCTATAGAAATTCGGCAGCCTCCAATCCCAAAAGCTCTCTATTCTCTTCAACCTTCAAGAACACATAGCACACAAAGAACACCTACTCATTCCTTTCACCTAATACCTCTCCAAATCACTTCAAACTTTTTCTAATAATTCCAGATTTCATCTATACACTACCGTGAATCCATCCATACCATTTTTAACATCAAACCCCAAAATCCAACTCGCACTTTTGGATAAAAAACTAGAAATTTTGTGAAGGCTCAAGAACACCTTCAAGGTAGGTTTACTCAATCGACTTCATCTTCGCTAATCTTCAATCTCTAATGAACATATTTGTGTTTAAGCATACTAATGAACTTTCTTCTTCTCTTCTCTCTCTCTCTCTCTCTCTCTCTCTCTCTCTCTCTCTCTTGACCGAACACTCCCTCTCTCTTGGCCGAATGGCTTCTTCTCCATGGCCATGCTTCCTTCATCTTCTTTGGACGGATTTAGACATCTAGGGGTTGAGATTCATTCGAAACTCCTTCAAGGTATTCATCAATCAAGTAAGCCTTTTTAACCCTTCTTTCAAATTCTAGATTCATGTCTCCAGGATGATGTTGATAAAGGATGAATCATGAATTGGGTTGAGTATATATTGTTGTGATGTGTTGAGATTGAAGGATGAATATATGTATGAATATGTTGGAGATGGGATTTATGCATGGATGGGTTATCTTGGTTGATTGTATGATGTTTTGAGATTTAATGCATGTCTCCATGAACAAGTATGCTAGAGATTATGTCATCTATGATGAATAGGATTTATATTCTTGTGTGATTATTAAAGCCATGATTATATTTATGCTAGTAAAGGTTAGATCATGCCTTAGTAAGTCTAGATCTATGCTTATTTGCATGATTTGGATGAGTTGATGAATTGAAGGATTGTATATGTTCATGATTGTGGTTAGCCATAGAAATATGATCATGACCTAGTTGTCCCCAAGCTAATTTTTATTTCATGAATAAAATATTTCATAATATGATTTTGCTAGTAATTTCGAAGAAACCCTAGGAGGGGTAGATTTGGATTATTATATATAATAAGGATATTTTAGTCAAATAAATAAACCTTTTTCTAGAATATATATATATATATATATATATATGTAGATATTATATAAAATAATGAAATCAACTAAAGCCTTTTATGGAAATAATCATAATTAATAAAATATTTATTACTAAAAATTTAATTATTATCTTTTAATCAAAATCCATTAAAATTTTATTTATTATTTTTCAAGCAAGACTCATTAAATTTATTTTCAACCAATTTTAGTTATCAATTATTTTCTAACAACTAAATTATTAATAAATCATTATTTTACCTAATACCACCTAGGACACTTCATCAAATAAACTCTAAATTTTTCTTTGCAAGATTTAAACCTTCAACTTATTAGTACTTATTTCCCAAAACCTTAATTATTTTAAATATCAAATTAGGCTTAGCTTATAAACCTATTTATTTTATGTTTGGCCTTAAAGATTGGGACACTAGGATCATGGTAATAGTGAGTTGCGTTGTTTTAAATTGAGAAAGTAGATTTTGACTTGAGTTTGATTGTGGTTTGTATTTGCCCATGCGTAGTTAGGTCAACTGTTGGAGACCTTTTATTGTGAGCAAGGATCAAGTAAGCTACTGCATAAAACTTGATCGATGTAAAATGTTTAATTATGGCAAGCCAAATGTAGAGTGCATGGACACTTAGTTCTACAAAGGCAATTGAGGATTAACTTCTTTCTTATTTCAGACAAACAAATTATTTAGAAATCAATAAGGAGATTTACTCAATCTCAAAACTATTTCCAAAACTGATTTTGACAAAGACTTTGGAAACCCTTAATTGCTTTTTCATGTGGAACGGTGTTTTGTTCATTTTCTCCCAAGTGAGAAACGTTGTTGAGTACTCAATAAGGGTGGACTGCTAGGACTAGTCTTTGAAGGGTTAGGGTGAGTCTCTCAGTAGGTGGCCACCTCTGAGGGGTGAGTCCTTCTCGGGTAAGATGTCATTCCAGTAGGTCGTGCTGGTCCGAGCTAGCAGTTGTTTATTTTTTTCAGTCAAGTGACTATGTTTTGCCAGAATGGACACCCGGTTGATGTTTGGATATAAAGAAGGAGGAGTATCTTGACTGTTAGGCCGATCACCTACCTTTTGTCAGTTTGCACAAAGTGTCGGCATTCTGACCAGTTATGGGGCCCAACGTGTGGTAACCCTTGATCATTTCTTTTGGGTGGTTGATTTTATTGATTATGGATGGTTGAAAAAGCCAAAACACCACTCTTGCTTTTAACTAATGTTTATTGCTTGTCAGTATTTCTCTTATAAAGGTTTTATACTTTGAATCCACGATCTATTACCACTGGACACTCAAAGCACGCAAGGACTTACTGAGATTTCTATCTCATCACCTTTTTACCATGATTTCAGGTCGATCTTGCTGTGGGGATGAGTAGCTAGTGTTATCTGCCTTGGAAGAGAATGTTGTCATTAGTTTTTATATGTTGCTTTGGGGAGTTGAGAGTGGATAATTTTACTTATGGATTTGTTTTGGGAGTTCATGGATTTATTCTTGGGATGTAATAAATTTTAAGCTAAAGTATTATTTTTATTCCGCTATTTTATTTGTGTAACCTAGTTATAAAGACCCCTTGTCCTTTGGACAGGGCGACATCCCCGGCTCTGGTTGGCCTAGGTAGCAGGGTGTTACACATGGTCTACCTTATCTTCACTTAAAAACCATTTACCCTCATGTTCTGCCTCCGAATCAGATGATGACGAATCTGGTATAGGAATGGGACTAGATGCTCTACCACTCCCGGGACCACTCATAAAAGGCCAGTCTCCGGTGATAGTTGCAAATCTTTTAGTTCTCCTATAAATAAAACATAGAAAAGTCAGAACTAAATCTCAACTCCTAGTGTTTATGTACTATTCAATAAATTCAATTCCTAGGGTTTAGGTACTATTCAATAAAGGAATTTGCCTAAACCAAATCTCTGATACCACTTGCAATACCCCATTACCTACGTAGCCCAATAAGGGGGGCTGTCATCCCGTCCAATGGACTGATGGTCTTTATAATAAGGTACAAAAGAAAATTAACTAAATAAAATAAATGAAAATCTTATTACATTTAAAATCAAAACTTATACAACTCTAAATTCAAAAGCAATTATCTCTCAAAATAAATACAAAGAAACATAACTTAAATTGAACAATCATCTCTTATTTCTTCAGCCTGCTAAACAAAAGCACTCCCCTGAATTCATGATATAAAGCAGTGTGAGATTATCATCTCAGTAAGTCTCGTATGTTTCAAAACTTATACAAGTCTGAAATTCCAAACTAGCAATCGTCTCTCAAAAGAAATACAAAGAAAAATAACATAAATTGAATGATCATCTCTTATTTCTTCAACCTGCCCAATAAAAGCACTCCCATAAATTCATGATATAAAACATTGTGAGATTGACATCTCAGTAAGTCACGTGTGTACGAATGTCACATTGAACATTTCATGTATGCAGGTTTATTAAAGCCACAAAATATGTCTGCAAGTTAATTTTCAACAAGAAACAACTATTGAGTAGAGCAATGCTCATCATATTCAAAAACAGTTATCGATAAATCATTCACTCATCAAAACCATAGATTCATAAGGTAGTGTTTAGCAATGATTCAATGACAATATCGAAGTCTATATCATAACTATTGTCATGATAGCATCCCAATGTAACCGTTCAACACCAGGCAGTGGGTGACCAATCTATTAGGATGAGATACTTCTCCATCTCTACATCCAACACACCGGTTGTCCAATCCAAAAAAATAAAGTCCACATGGACCAACATGCTAGTTTGGACTGGCCTGACTAAGTACTACTGTCGTCTCTTTAAGTTGAGTTCATCTTTTGAAGGTGGCCTTCTGCCAAAAGACTCACTCTAACTCTCCAGGACTAGTACCACTAGCCTATCCTCGCTGAGTGCTCAACGCTCACCATTTAGGTACATAATCATTTTCCATGTTTTCACAATCACTGATTACCTTATCTTTGCAAAACATGGTTTTCATATCACGCTTAACAAAATATTTTGATCATAAAGGAAAGGAAACCATTGTTCAGTTTAACAGTTCAGATTTGAAAAAATCATTTACAGATTAAAATATCCACGTTCTCAATACAAATATAAAAGTATCACCCTAACATTTCGTTATGTTTCAATCAACATGTCAATCATCATACTGACACCATTTCAATATCGTTGTACAAAAGACTTGCAAACATGTACTATTTAGAAAAATAGTTATACAGGGACTTACTTGGATATTCCTAATAATCAATCAAAGTAATGCTTGATCTTTGTTTCACTTTCTTCCTTATCTAGAATCAATGATTTTATAATTAGAAACCAAATATGAATTGCCTTATCTTTTCATAGATAAAAAATCCCTATGAACATATTAGTAATCTAATTTATCTATAGCATATAGATTAATGAATTTATTTAATCACCTCTATAGTTTTTCATGGTCTTGCATCTCATCATTGTGCATGCTTATAATCGATTCACATCAGCTATACAATGACTTCCGTAATCAACTACCATAAACTGCATATATTAACCCCAATTGCATCAAAAGATCTCATCTTTATTCAACATACAATAGATCTAGGTCATCATAGCAATATTTAACCATGTTTTACTCCATATACAACTAGTTCACTATAGTGCACCATCAAACCTCATCAATTCTATCTATTAATGCTTTTCATGCAAGACTTCATGCATAATAGCACCACTATAAAGTTAACCTTATTTAAATCAGTAAATTTAAGCCTTAAATACGTCCTCGACGGCACAACAAGAGCAAAGGTGGCGCATTCGGTGCTTGATTGAGTTTACTTTGGAAAGAATAGTTTATCGGTTGCTCTTGGACCTTTGTTAAAAAATCCCCAACAATATACGAGAAGAATTAGCCCCTTGATGACTGAAAATTAGGATTAAAAAAAGAAGATTAATTGAATAATAGTTGCAGGAATTTGAAGGGTTACTCACCTTAGGTTTAGCTTTCAATTTTGGAGAGGATTGGAGGTTGCAATGGCTGAATTCTTGGAGAGAGTGGTGGCTGGAATTTCATGCAGCAAAGGGTTTTTTGGGTTTGATTGAGGGCAGGTTTGATGAATGAAATAGGTTAGGGTTGGGTGTTTTAGTGTATGGTAGAAGTTTATCTTGTTTTGGACTCTTGATCATAACAGGAAAAATTGCAGAGTTTGGTCTTTCTTGTTGTACCTAATTTTTAGTAGTTTTCGGGACAATTTTATGCCTGATTTCTGGTTTCTATTATGGACAAAATAATGAGAGAAAAGGAGGAAGAAAAAGGTTCCTATTTTGGCTTTTGTATTTGCGAAAAGAAGAAAAGAATGATGATGGCTTTTGTGTTTTGATTTTTGCTAAAACAAGAGAGAATTTTGAGAGCAATGGAGGCAAGAATTTTAGTGTTTTGTGTGTTTTGCAGGTGGCCAAAATTAGGGTGAAAAGCATAGGATAAAATCTGGTTATTTGCTTATCATAAAAGAACTTTGATTGGTTAAAATTACTTAGGGCAGATTTCTCTTCTATTTTAGAGAGTTTGAGTAGAACTAAATTTCCATCAAGGTGGTGGCTAGGGCTTCTATTTTTCCAGAAATTTTAAGCCAATGAAGCAGGTTATTAATTCAAGAATTAATTTACTTAATATCCTAATTTATTTTAGGCAAAAATAACTAATTAAAGGGTAATCATATTTAGAGATAAAATATTATTTATATGTAATAAAGCTGAATTTTATTTCTACTTAAATTATAATTTTTGAAAATCACCCAATACCAAGAAATATTTATTTCAATGAAGAATTTAACATTATTTATTCATATCCAATTAAAACTCTTTAGAGAAAATTAATTTGAGGAGACTTTTCCCTATTAAAAATAATAGTTATAGTTTAGCTTCCAAGATAAAGGCTTCACTATATTTTTTTTCCTTAATAAATCCTTTGGATAACACCTTTAGAAAATTCTAGATGTTAAAATATATTAAATTCTAAAAATATTAAAATAAAATACTAACTAGATAACAAAAGAAAATTAATTTACTTTAATTCTTTTTAGGAAATATCCAAAAATAATCATATTCCTATATTTTAAGGAGTGGGAAATTAAGGTGGTGGCAACCCTTGTGTATTCGGCCAAGATGAAAATAATTAGGAGGAAATGAGTTTAATTAGGAATAAGAAGGAAAAGGTTTGCATGAGTTGGGAATTGAACTCAAGTCACCAAAAAATACACACAAAACCCTCACCACTATTCCATACTAATTTTTATGTAAATATTCTTCAAATAAATCTTCATAAATCCAATTCAACTCCATTATTCTTTCATTAATTCTATTCCATATGAACAAAGGCTCTACCACCTCCTATAACACAACTATATCCAAATAAATTACTCTGTGAAATATCGAACACATAAATCACATATGCTTCATAAAGATGGTTCAAATTTATCAAATACAATATAAAATGATATGCTATGCATGACTTTCTCCATGAACTAATGGTGGTTTAAAACAGGGTATTACATATATGTACTCTAAATATACTTACACTATTGGTGTGAGTGGGCTACTCACTAGTTAAAGGTAAAAAATTTCCCGTTTAGAAACTATAGTGTAATTATCTAAACCTTAATAAAGTATCCAGTTTCATCAATCGATCAAGAATATATATATATTTTTACTTATGTGTTAGTAGCCCATAATCTATATCTTACTATGAAAGTACGACCCAATCACATAGATTACTTACTAACATATTTAGACCTTTAATATGCTAATATATGTAAACAAATAGCCATTAATGGATGAAATTTTTATTAATTTCTAAAATACAAAAATACATCGCACATTTTTGGCATATTTTACAACAATTCCTGGGTTCTTCAGATAGCGAGATTGTGCCTGTGTTGTCGCAATACAACGTAATCGGCTTGTCCATCTGTGACATGACTCCAAGTTCTGTGAGGAACTTTTGAAGCCAGACTACTTCCTTTGATGCCTTCAAAACAGCCACGTACTTAGCTTCTTTGTTAAGTTAGCAATACAAGACTACTTGATACTCCTCTATGAAATCGCTCCTCCAAACAAGGTGAAGACATATCAACTAGTGGATTTTCTCTCATCTTTATCTGTCTAGAAGTCTAAGTCTGTGTATCCTATAAGAACCAAGTCATTAGTTCTGTAAACTAGCATATAATCTCTCATTCTTTTGAGGTACTTGAGAATTTACTTTATAGCTTTCCAATAAACCTCCCCGGGGTTTGATTGATATCTGCTGATTAAGCCTACAACAAAACTGATATCTGGCCTAATACATAGCATGAAGTATATAAGACTTCCCACAATGACAGTGTAAGAAATCCTATTCATCCTATCTTTTTGTGCTTGAGACGTAGCACAGACCTTTGAAGAAAGCAACAATCCATGTCTGTGAGGGATTACAGCTCCCATGCATAAGTCCATGCTAAACTTAGCTAACTTCTTATCAATATATGTGGCTTGGGATAAATCTAACATTCTCTACTTCCTATTTCTAATATGCTTAATCCCGAGAATGTAACTGGTTTCTCCCAAATCCTTCATATTAAATTGATTTGATAGTCAAACCTTAGTCTATGACAATGTCCATACATCATTTCTAATGAGTAGAATATCATCTACATAATGCACGAGAAAAACTACATTTATGCCATCAAGTTTCCTATGCACATATGGTTTATCAAAACAAATGTTCCATGCTCTCAATGCCTTCTTAAATCCATAGATGGACTTCTTAAGCTTACAAACCATATGTTCTTGGCCTTCAGCAATAAAATCATCTAGTTGGGACATATAGATGTCATCTAATAGGGCTAAATTCATCAACAATTTCCTAGTTATTAGAGGATGTTTTGTGATATATTTGGTGTAGTAACTAATCATATTCCTTCACATTTAATATTTTACCATTGGAATGGTGTTTTGGCTTTTTATTGCAAAAAAATGGGAAAACAATGAAAAATCCCATTACCTTCTAGTACATGGCTTGCATCAACCCTATGCTGGAAAAATAGGGGAATTGAGAAGAAAAAGAAATAGAGCATGACCGGACCGACGAGAGCATGGCTGGCATCGGATGTACTAGCTAGTGTCGGCAAATTTTTTGATCAAACACAAATTTTGTAATTTCTCAAGAGTTTTGATATTTTCCAACTTCTACTCACCTTAGAACTCTTAGGGAACCAATTTTGTCCTATTGGGAGCCTATTTAAACAAGGAAAACATAAGAAAAAAAAATGTGAATCCAAATATCAAAGCTGTTAATCAGTCACAAGAAGAGGAGATTAATCATTCAAGGGGCATTATTCATGGAGGTTTTCAAAGAGAAAAAAGAGGGTCTGTGTATGAGTTCTTTCTTCTACATTTATTTTATTTTTCTAGAATAATAATGTAATTATTATTTTCTTTGTAATTTGACATTATTTTGAGATTCATGATTTTTTAAATTAATCTAACTATTTGATCAATTTTCTATCATTCTTGGTGTTTAATTACTTATTATTATGGAAGAGTTGATGAAGTTAGATTTGTATCCAATTAACTTGGAAAACGATGTTAGGAGTTGATTTAATTTCATATTTGTTATTTCTTAACAAACTTGGGAAATGAAGTTAAGACAAAGAACCAAGGTAAGCAAAGATTAGTTAATTTCGCATAGAGTATCGAGTTATTAGCTAATTTCATATTCATTATTACCAAGAGTATAGGGATAATTGTTGAAGGATGAGTTTAATGCATTTTTTTGGTTATGTTGATTTAATTGGAAAAACTGCTAATTTAATCATCTAATACTGAGTTTATGACATGGGAAATGATTGAACTCTATTTTAATTCATGTATAATACCAAGATGATGGTTAATTGAAATAATTGATAAGTGGTTCATTATCACATCTTCTAGGATAGTTGTCTAAATTGCATATTTTTACATTATTGAGTTGTATATATTTCTTTATTTTTCATTTATCATCTTGTCACTTTATTAGGTCGGTTAAACAATGAATAAATAGTGATGAGTATGTATTTGTTCCCTTAAGGATCGATGCTCGTTAATTCCCTATACTATACTTGCGATAAGTATACTTGCTCGTATGTAAAATTTGGGATTAATGTTTTAATTCAAACTTGGCTAGGGATGGATTTAAATTGTATAATGTTTATACACCTAAAATTTACGCACCATGTTTTTGGCACCATTGTTGGGGACCCCTATCTTTGTGGATAGGGAACCCTTATCTTTGTGGATAGAGAAAGACTAGCTGCCATCCTACACGTTAATAATGCAGGCCCTTGGTTAGCTATAGATCACAACAATCAAAAGATACTTTCTGACCCTGGGTGAAAAGTGAGTGATACTCAAGCTACTTTATGAATGTACAGGAAAGGTCCAATAGGGCAAGTAAGTTTCTATTCTAACAATGATCTTGAAGCCAACCTACGTGCCCTAGTCTATAACTTTGTTTATAGTATTGTTCCGAAGGCTAGTGGGTTCAATGAGTCCCATGTGATGGACCTTTATATTCTTCATTGGATGATGCACATTCAGCTAATCCTGCTTACTTCTTTGATTATCCAATCTAAGCGGGATGTGGTCTATTCTTGCGTATCCACCAAAGCCTTTGTTTTTCCCCTCGTGATCATGAAAATTCTAAAAGCCTTTAGCATTAGTTTGGAGGGGGAACTTACTAAACTACAGTTGAGTATGATCTGGTTACTAAGCAAACATTAGTTAGTTTAGTTATTAGTATAGTACTGAGACGAGGTGATGATTAAGGCCTTATGATGTGCAGCACCCGAGACAAGTTGAACTTCCACCTAAGAAAGAGGAGCATCCTACACCCCCACCTCGAGCTCGTGCTAGTGGCTCACAATCTCAATCAAGGGCTAACTTTGAGGCTAAGGTGCGGGGTTTATTCGAGCAGTTGAGAGTGGGCATGGAGATACAAACGGAGATCTTGCTTCAACTCTGTGAGTCCATGACTACCCTGACTAGGAGGCAAGATGTACAGGAACAACAATGGGCACAATAGATGCAGCGATTTCTTGGACCTCCAAGAGGTGATGGTAGCCATATGGCTGAGGCTGATGATGAGGAGGATGCTGATGAGGATGACCATGATGATGATGATTGAGTATTCTTCTACAACTCTTTCATTATTTTCTTAAGTTTTCTTTTCTCTTTATATTTTCATGACTTTTCTTAGGCTATCCTTTTAGTTGATTTTTCTCTTGTCTTTGTTTTTCTTTTTATTATCTTTTCCTGTTTTAGAATTATGTTTTTTGTTTTCGTTTCTTTTATGTTTTTATTTAGGTCCATTTCGTCAATAACTCCTTGTGATGGATTCACATATGTTGGAGCTACTCCGTCATGGGAGCATTTTCTTTTCTATATTCTTCCTCTTTCTTTATTTTAGTCTGTTGGATTTGCTTATATTGTTATATTTTTTGCCATTGAGGACAATGTCCAATTTAAGTGTGGGAGAGAGTTTAGCACTGAAGAGATTTTCTATATGCATATCTTGGCTGCAATTTTTTTTTTTTTTTTTTTTTTGCAAATTTTCGAAAGTTTTCAAAATTTTGTGGTATTCATTACTTTAGCAAGGTTGTAGTTATCTTTCTTACTTGGATATGAGTTTTGTCATTCACTTGGTGGATTTTTAAAGAAATGATTTATTGGATGGGATATGTTAAGGCTTGAGAATTTGGATTAATCTTGATTATGCATTACTATTTGAATAATATTTGGTTCTTCTAGTTTGAATATGGATAATATAATGAATTTGGGGAAAGTTCTTGGCTAACTCTTGTATTATTGGTTTTAACTTTGATTAACTATGAGTTGTGATAAGGAATATGAGTAAAAAGATCTTTGAGTGGAAAGATTGAGTAAAAAAAAAAAAAACTGATTATGAGTTGAAAATTGAGAAAAATGAGTTGAAAATTTTTTGTTTCATCTTTCATGACAAGAAAATACTTTTTGCTTGATTATGGGGGCCACTATGGATAGTGAAGAAAAATTCACTTTCTTGAGGCTATTAATTCCTAAAAGCAAAAGAAAGAAAGAAAAGTGTTGAAAAATGATGAGTGATAACTATAAGGGGGCTAATATGGTACACAAAGAGAAATTTATTCACTTGAGGCTATTAATTCCCTAAGTCATTGAAAGAAATTGGAGAAAAAAATTGAGTGTTTCCCTTAAATCATTGCTTGAGTTGTGCAATTTTTGGATTTATAATGCTTGAGTTGATAGATAGCTTGACTTGTATAGTTCATGTTATCTACTTTTTGCTTCAAGGGTTAAATAATTTTCTTAGACTAAAGTATAAACTTACTTAATTTGACTTCAAGATCCTTAGTATGTCTTATCTAGTACATTAATTTGTGAATGTTTTTAAGGGTTAAAAGAATGGCAATGTCATATTTAAAGTTTGAAAGGCAATTATGCCTTTGTTATAGTTGAACTTTTTGAAGGATTGTCTTATTTTTCATTGTTTTAAAGTGATTTGCTTGAGGATAAGCAAAGGTTCAGGTGTCGGGGAATATGATAAGGGCTAAATTCAATAATAATTTTCTAGTTATTTAAGGATGTTTTGTGATACATTTGCTGAAATAACTATTTATATTCTTTTATATTTTGTAGTTTATCCTTGGAAAAGTGTTTTGGCTTTTTATTGCATAAAAAAGGAAAACGAGGAAAAATCCTGTTGCCGTCCAGTGCACGACCTGCGCCGGCCATGTCCCACAAAGCCGACATCGGCCCCATTCTGGAAAAATTGAGGAATTGCAAAGAAAAAAAAAATAGAGGATGATCGGGCTGAGTAGAGCATGGTCAGTACCTATTATGCCAAGCGTAGCTTGTGTCGGCTCTATTCCGCCCAGTGTCGGCGAATTTTCTGATCGAGTGCAGATTTGGTAATTTCCCAAGAGTTTTCATATTTTCGAACTACTACTTGGCTTAGAACTCTTAGGGAACCAATTTTAGCATTTTGGGAGCCTATTTAAACAAGGAAAACATAAGGAAAAGGTGTGAATCCAATCATCAAAGATGCTAATCAATCACAAGAAGGGAAGATTTATCAATCAAGGAGCATTATTCAAGGAGGTTTTCAAAAAGGAGGGCTTATTTATGAGTTCTTTCTTTTACCTTTGTTTTCTTTTTCTAGAATAATGATATAATTAATGTTTTTATCATAATTTGACATTATTTTGGGATTCATGGTTTTTTGGATTAATTTAGCTATTTGATCAATTTTCTATCATTCTTGGTGTTTAATTACTTGTAATTATGGAAGAGTTGATGAAGTTAGATTTGGTTTCAATTGACTTGGAAAAGGATGTTAGGAGTTGATATAATTTCATTAATATCTAATTTGCTATTTCTTAACGAACTTAGGAAATGAAATTGCGACAAAGAACTAAGGTAATCAAAGATTAGTAATCTCACCTATAGTATTGGGTTATTGTCTAATTTCATGTTCATTATCAAATAGAGTATAGGGATAATTGTTGAAGGATGAGTTTAATGCATTTCTTTGGTTATGTTGGTTTGATTGGAAAATCTGCTAATTTAATCATAAGATAGTGAGTTTATAACTTAGAAAACGATTGAACTCTATTTTAATTCCTATATGATGCCAAGATAATGATTACTTGAAATAGTTGCTATGTGGTTTATTATCATGTCTTCTAGGATAGTTGTCTAAATTGCATATTTTTACATTTTGAGTTGTATATATTTCTTTATTTTTCTTTTTATCATCTTGTCATTTTATTGGGTCTGTTAAAAAATGAATGAAAAGTAATTAATGTGTACTTGTTCTCTTGAGTATCGATACTCGTTAATTCCCTATACTATGCTTGCAATGAGCATACTTGCTCTTATGCGTAATTTGATATTAATGTTTTAATTAAAACTTAACTAGGGATAGATTTAAATTTTATAAGTTTTATACACCTAATTTATGCATCATATTCACTTAGATGGCTATTCCAAAAGGCCGTCTTGATATCCATTTAACATATCTTCTAGTCATAATGACATGCGATGGTAAGAAGGATACGGATGGACTTAAGCATGGCAATTGGGGAAAAAATTTCCTCATAATCGATTCCCTCTGTCTGAGTAAAACCTTTTGGACACAAGCTTAGTTTTGAAGGTTTCCACCTTCTCATATGCACCCAGTTCCCCTTGTATACCCACTTACACCAAATCGGTCTTATTCCTTCAGGTTGTAATATTCCATATTTTAATCATCTATTGGCCACTACTTGTGAGAGGATGAGAATTTATATCAATGGCAAGAACAAAAGATGATCAGTATAATGAGACAAATATTTTGGCATAATAATATCTTGTCAGGAGCTGGATGTAATTATTAGATTTGTTCTACCAGTACCCTAAATCTTTGGAAGGCTACTATTCTTAACAAAATAAGAATTTGAGGGTACACTGAGAAGAGAAACCGATCAGTGCAATGAAACACACATTTTGGTGTGAATTATGCTATCCAGGTTATTAGGGGCATTTTCATCATTTTGACAGCTCCCGCGACATTGATCTCAAATTTGACCAAACTGAGAAGGAATTGAAGAATTTAAGTGTTACCAATGGATTTAGTGGAATTTTTGGAGTTGAATGGTGAAGTAAAATATTTTTCCATTCCGGACCAAATTTTGGCCATTTCTGAGAAAAGTTAGAAATGCAGGAAAAACTTGGACCTGTGGTGCTATGTGATTGGTGGATAGGGATATATGTGTCACATTAAGAGAGGTTGTATGGGATTTCGTACAAGATAAAGCTTATAAAATAAGTTTTACAAAATAAATTAAAAAATTGGTGGGCAAATGAAATTGCGACACGTGTCAGATAGCCCACAATTTGTGACCAAATGGTCACCAATTTGGACGAAGAATGGAGGTTAAGGAGCTGAAAAACATCTAGATTTTGTGCATAAGGAGTACAGAAAGGAGAGAGAGAATGAAAAGGAAAGAAAAGCTAGAGAAAAATAGGGAGAAAAACGAAAAATGAGAGAGAAAGAAAGATGTGTGTGTGTGTGTGTTCTTGGTTTGCTCTTGGTGTTCTTAGAGAAAAATCAAGCTAGGATATCCACATACAATGTAAAAGTCTATGCCTTAAGAATTAAAGTCATAGATCTCATTACAGTGATTATATTGATATGAATTTTAGCATGAAAACCTTATTTTCATGTCTTAATTTTGGATCAAAGCTAGGGTTTGTGAACTATTGTGTATAAACCTTGTATATGCTTATATGAGTGACTGCTGCCTAAGTGTTTTTGAATTATGTATTTTGTGAAGAAGAACTGAATAATTATGGGGGCTTAAAGGGTTGTTTCTGGTTGAGGAGATGATGATCAAAGTAAAGTAAAAATGGAATTTACCTGGTTGGAAAAATAGATTATACTAGTCTTTGATTAGAAAAGATGAATTTGTGTGATTCTTTTAAGCTATTGGAATCTGGAAATCATAGATTTAAAGATGATTTGATGGAAAATTGAATGAATAAATGGTCTCAAGATGTTAAAGGCTAAAAAAGAATAATGAAAAGCATGAATAGTGGAATTAAGGTAAAACTACTGGGGCTGTTTTTGCCCTGTATTGTGTTACAAGAACCATAACTCTAAGAAAGGTAAACACAAAATTAAATTTAAGAGTCTTGCAGTCATTTTGGTATATCATAGAGTCATATCGGAGATGTGGATTGAATATTATATGCAAAACAAAATGATGTGTCAAGCAGTGAAATTCCAAAAAATGAGTCCGAAAATAGATGAACTTAAGGATGATTAATTATGTGATTTTGGATGACATAAATAGGAAATATGGAGTGAATCCCTTATATATGAGGGGATAAAGGATGAGGGAAAAGGAAAATGAAAAAATTTATCAAATGACGAAAAAAACGACGAGAACGAAAGTTGAACATTTTCCTCAACCGGAGGCTAACCAGTGGCCCCGTCAGCTAAACATCGGTTGGATGTCGGATAACCGTCCGGCACGTTGTCTAGACGCTGGCTACCCATCGGGCACGTCGGCTATTTTTCAGCTAAATACGATTTTACCCGAAAATTATGTTTAGTGTAGGTTTGTCGGAAATGGCCAACAGAACGTTGAAAATGGTGGAAACGATGGTTGAACGGTCGTGAATGGAAAGAGTTTAGTGAGGACATGAAGTGAATCCCTTTGATTTCTACAACCTTTTGAAAGCTAGTGTGCTTCACTTTTTCATGAAATGCTATGTAGTATACCCTTTTGGAAATTCCTAAATATGTTTAAGGTTTATCTAAGAAAGAATTATTTTATGCCATTTCGGGCTTGATTGAACATCATAATTGGCTTGGAAACTTTACTGGATGATTAAAGCATGAATTTTGTGAATTTAGTCCTTTTCGGGTTAAATATTTAAGATTTTCAGAAAATGGTAAATTTTGGAATCGAGTATTCATAAATTGACTGGAATGCCCTTATTGGAACATTTTATGGAAATATGTTTGGAAACTTTGAATTTAATACTTTTTCGGGATTAGAATTCTAGATTTCTTGAAATGAGTTCCGTTTGGAATCGAGTATTTGGAAAATGATCCAAATGTCCTTATTGGAATGTTTATGAAAACTTTTGGAGTAGGATATACAGTAAATGACCAAAATACCCTTATTGGAACTTTTGTGAATACTTTTCAAATTGGGTAAGGGTAAAATGACCCGAATACCCTTAGAAAGTCTTTTGGAAATAGGTATGGGTAAAATGGCCTGAATACCCATGGAAATGACTTTTGTGATCGAGTAAAAATGACCCAAATACTTTTGGAAACATGTTTTGATGTGTGAATAGAACTGTTTATCCTGTTTTAATGATTTTGAAAATGATCTCTCGTGATAAGATTAACTTTTGAAAAATGACGTTTTGAACCCTGAAATTATTTTATTGGCCTGCTTTTCTATGGAATAAATTGATTGACTCTACAGAGCTTATGTGAATGATGATCTGACTTGTTATTCAGTGGGATCAAATTCTGAAAAGTGTTGTTTTGCCCCAAAAATGTTTTGATTTGAAAATCCGGCAAGATCAGATAACCCACTAGCCTGATCAGTCTGACAGGCTGGTATTTTTAGCATTCAGTACTCAACAAGGACTTTGATCTTTGTACTAGCCTACGTTAGAGTTAGATGACCCTAGTAACTTTGTGAAACCCCAGTCAAAACCCACCTTAGAGTAAGGGGGGTTGGGATGCATATCATATTTTATTTCATGGTTAAATATATTTTCATATGATTTTTATGTGTTTTAGATTCGGGTTTTATTGTCTTGAGGTTTTGTTGGTGAGTATTGTGTGAGAGGGGCAAAATGGTAATTTTTGCCCGAGATGAAAATAGGGAGATAGCTTGTGGAAGGAATAGGAATTAATTTTCTAGTAAAAATAGCAATAAGAGTGGTTGTGGTTTAGTGGTCAGTGCATTAGAATTAATTCTTGAGATCTTGGGTTCGAATTCCATCATAGAAGCTTTAGTTTGATTAAAATTTTATTTTTGCTTAGGGGGGGATTAGTCTCCGCCTTAAGGGCCTAGAGCAAGGTGGTGATAATGACCTAGGAGAGACATGTTAGGAGAATTCTCAGTTCACTCCTTTGCTTTACTCGAAATTCTTAAAGGGAATTCATTCTCCCTTGACCTTTAGTTTTTCTTAACTTTCAACTCCTTAGTTTGATCAAGGTGTTCTATCCTTTTCCTTTCCAGAAAATTCAGTAGAGGACTGAGGTCTTTTAGGATCAACATGTCCTAGTAAAAGGCTTCTCATGGTCTGGAAAATATGAATGAATTGTGGGAAATTTCAAGAGGAAAATCCCTCTAGTAAGCTTGCTGAAATTTCACTCTATAGCTAGTTCACCTTCCTTCTTGGAATGAGCTGAAATTTTCCAACTTGTATACCTTCAAAATGTCGAACTTCTTAGCTAACATTTCATTCCAAATGCTGCCAAAAAAATGGCCTTAAGATCAGCTTGAAACATGAATTATTTCTGCCATTTTCGGACTGCTCAAGAGCTGTATGAACCAGTGAAAAATTCTGGGCAAATCGCTACCTTGGAGGCTTAAAACCAAGCTATTTTCTTCCAGATTTTGTGCAGCACCTTAGCCATGTTTTTCCTCCATGAAGAAGGATGGAAACCAGCCTTGAATACCCCTGAAACCCCCCTTCAAACTCGCTGCATCTCAGCTGGAAGTGGCGAATGAAATTCTGCCAGAAAATTCTGTGCAGCGAAATTGTTGTGCAGGAAATTTTCCAGCTTGCTTCCTATTTCTCCTCCAGCCGAAAATGCCAACCTACTTCTGTCAAAACCTCCCTTAAACCACCATTAAAAAAGCTCCATTGTTTCCCTCAAACTTCTGGACGAAAGGCAGCAATGGCTGTCCGAAAATCTCTCCAACAAATCCCTGCAATTTAGCTTGATTACTTTCCAAAATTCCAGCCATCTTATTTAGCAACCTTCCATGATATCTTGCTCAATTGACCAGACTTCTTCGTCATCATTGTACCCCTTAGTTTCAGCCATCATAAGCCTTATAGAACCAATTTTAATTCCTCAGAAAAGCCACACAACTAGTCGGCCATAGGAGACTTCAAAGCTGTCCAAACAATCAAGATATTCTTAGAATATTTAGTTTCCAAATTCACTTCCCAAAAATATTCTTCAAGGATTGTAACAACTAAACTTTCCTTTTCCCTCTCAAATCAGAGAAAACATTCTCCTAAACCCTATAGAATTTCGGTAGCCCTAATTCCACAGAAAATCGGCAGTTGCTCCCAACCTTTCTCTCTCGATTTTCTTTAGACACCAAGAATACACACACTACACCAGGAACACCTACTACCTTCTTTCACCTAATACACCTTCAAACCACTTCAAACCCTCACAAAAATCTCCAGATTTGATCTGCTCTTTGCTGTGAATCCATCAACACCATTATTAACATCAAACTCCACAAATCATCTTGCTACTTTGGATCAAAACCAGAAATTTTTGTGAAGGTCAAGAACATCTTCAAGGTAAACTTATTCTATGAACTTCGTCTTACTAATAATCTCTCTCTCTCTCTCTCTATCTCTCTCTCTCTCTCATGGCCTGAAATTCCCTCTCTTGGCCGAATGGTCTCTTTTGCCATGACCATGCTTTCGCCACCTCTCTTGGACAAGATTAGCTATCTAGGAGCTGAGATCTATTTTAAACTCTTTCAAAGCATTCATCAACCAAGTAAGTACCTTCAATCCTTCGTTTACACTCTAGAATGATGTCTCTAGGATGTCGTTGTTAAAAGGTGGATGGTGGTAGGATTTGAGTATATAGATATTTATTGTTGAGATTGAAGCATGAGCAATTGTATGATTGTGAAGAAGATGGAGTTTATGCATGAAAGGTTTATCTTGGTTGATTGTATGTTGATTTGAGTTTTGATGTATGTCATAGGTAGTATTTGTGATAAAGTATGCTAGAGATTATGCCACCGTTGGTGAATAGGATTTTTATTCATTTGGGATTGTTTAAGCTATGTTCATATTTATGCTAGTAGAGGTTAAAGCATGTCTTAATAAATTTAGATCTATGCCTAGATGCAATATTTGGTTGATTTGATGAATTGAAGGATTGTGCATGTTCTTGATTGAGGTTGGCCATAGAAATTGACCATGATCTAGTTGTCCCTAAAAGTAATTTTCACTCCATGAATAAAATACTCAATAAAATAATTTCCTAGTATTTTTGAAAACCCTAGGAATGGTAGATTTGGATTCTTATATTCATAAAGGATGTTTTAGCCAAATAAATAACAATTTTGCTAGAAAGTAAAATAAATAAATATTATTTAAAATAAAGAAATCAATTTAAGCCTTTATGAAAAAAAGATTTATGCTTAGTAAAATATTTACTAAATCAAAACCCTGAAGGATTTGCTTATTATTTTTCAAGAAAGGCTTATTAAATTTAATCTCAACTAGTTTTAGCTTTCAATTATTTTCTAACAACTAAACTATCATTAAATCACTATTTTACCTAGTACCATCTATGACTCTTGATCAAATAAACTCTAAATTTTTCCTAACAAGGTTTAAACTTTCAACTTATTAGAATTTATTTCCCAAACCATTAATTATTTTAAATAACAAATTAAACTTAGTTTATAAACCTATTTAGTTATTGTTTTATCATAAATCTTGGGACACTAGGATCATGGTAGTAGTGATTTGAATTGATTGAAAATTGAGGAAGTGGTTTGTGACTTGAAATTGATTAAGATTTGTATTTACCCATGTGGGGTTAGGTCAGCTGTTCGAGACCTTGTTGTTATGAGCAAGAATCAGGTAAGCTCCTGTATAAAACCTATCGACGTGGAAATGTTTTCCTTATAGCAAGCTAAATGTGGAGTGTATGGACACTCGTTTATCTGAAGGCAATTGAGGGTTGAATTTGTTCTTATTTCCAACACTTAAATTATTTAAAAGTTCCTGAGCAGATTTTCCAAACTTAAAACTCTTTCTAAAACTGATTGTTCCCAAAACTTTGGAAACCCTCAAATTACTAGTTTCATGAAGAGCAATGCTTTGTTCATTTTATCCCAAGTGGGAAATGTCGTTGAGTACTCAATAATGGTGGACTACTAGGACTAGTCTTTGAAGGGTTAGGGTAAGTCTCTCAGCAGGTGGCCACCTCTGAGGGGTGAGTCCTTCCCAGATAAGATGTCAGTCCAGTGAGTTGTGCCGGTCCGAGCTAGCAATTTGTTTTCAGTCAAGTGACTGCGTTTTACCGGAATGGAGACCCGGTTGTTGTTTAGGTATAGAGAATGAGGAGTATCTTGCCCAGTAGGTCGATCACCTACTTTTGTCAGTCTGCACAAAGTGTCGGCATTTTGACCGGTTATGGGTCCCAACGTGTGGTAACCCATATCCCTTTCTTTCGAGTGGTTGATTTCATTACTTGTGTACGGCTAGATAAGCCAAAACACCACTCTTGCTTTTGACTAATGCTTGATGCTTGCCAATGTTTCTATTATAAAAGTTTCACACTTTGCATCCACGAACTGTTTTCACTAAACACCCAAAGCACACACGAACTTACTGAGATTTCTGTCTCATCACCTTTTTATCATGATTTTAGGATGATCCTGCTGTGGGGATGAGTAGCTAGTAGTATCTGCCTTGGAAGAGATTGTTGTCATTTAATTCTATGTATTGCTTTGGGGAGATAAGAGTGGATAATTTTATTTATGGTTTTGTTTTGGAATTCATGGATTTATTCTTGAAATGTTCTTTGGGTTGTAATAACTTTTTAAGTTAAATATTATTTTTATTCCGCAATTTGTTTGTGTGACCCAGTTATAAAGACCCTTTGTCCTTTGGACGAGGCGACATCCCCGGCCTTCGGGGTGTTACAAACTTGGCCTAATGAAAGGAATTATCTTACTTAGAATGGTGTGATAGGATATTGAGATGAGTTATCTTGGCTAGCTGTTCAGCACCTGGTAATTGTCGTGCCTGCAGGCGCATCTCATTTCTAAGTCATTCACCGGATGCCGGGCAGAGACTGTTGGGGATATGCCCTAGAGTCAATTTGTAATTATACTATTGTCGTGATATTTTATAGAATAATATGAAGCTTTCCTTTCAATGAATAGTGCATTTTGTTTGGTGGTCATCAAGTATGTAACTTGATAGCAAAATCCAATAATGAATACAATGACTATTCTACATCTGTCCCGATCATTTATTATTATTGGAACAATAATAAATTAATATTAGTATATTTGTGACTGGACGACTATGTTTTATTGGTTGTCGATATTTGTGATATCAAGTCAAAACATAAATAACTATTAGAGAACATTGTATTGGATATGACCTACTGTGAGAGTACTTCATGGAACATATCATAAGTACTTTCTAGTCATAACAATATTAAAAGTCCTTCGACCCAAATTCATCATAGTTTTCTACTTGATAAATTCTGTATTTTGACGTTGTCTAAAATTATCTTTAACCAGATAATAAATTAGACTACTATTGGATATAAAATAAATCAATGAGAGGAATATGATTGATAGTGAAGGAATTTGTCCCTCTCAATTATGGGAGAGATATCCATGGGCCCCATAATAAGTTAGACTGTTAAAATGCATGGCCGTGCTCAAATATATAAATCTAAGTTATTGATGTCATTTGTTTGAACAGTCTACTATGAAATGAAAAAATAATTGATTAAGCTTAATAAGGATGACATGCTCCATGCCTTATGCTTAATTTGGATATCGTGTGACAAAAAGACTAAATATAAAATTATGTTTAGATCAAAGAGATCACTGATCTTCATTTAACCTGGATAGTTATAATGTTTTGCTAGAAACCGCTTATAATTTGTGGGTCATTTAAATATGATTTAGGCACACTACCAGTGTTAAATGAACTTATAGGGTCACACAATAAGCGAACTTGTTAGGTTATTTTTCTGGTGACCAGATTCGATGAATCTGGAAATATGTCTAAGTTAATCGAACTTAGAAAATTTACCAGATACAATGAATTTAGAAATATGTCCACATTCGATGTATCTAGATGATGTCCAGATTATTAGAATATGACTCGAAAAATTAATTAGTTAAATTACCGAGATAATGGCAAAATCTTATTATATTAGTTTTAATTTATTTGAATTTAAATTAAAATACAATAAAATATTATTAGGGTTGGACTCTAGGAGGTTCAGAGTGGGTTTTAAGAAAACCCTAGCCTTCTTCTTAGGTGTGCCAATTTCTGTTGAGAATATTCGTGCCTCCATTGATAAGAAAAAAAACCTCTCAAACCCTAGGCACTAGCACTCCCCGAGTAACGAGTGAGTTCGTGGTGTGTATCCGATAGAGGACGTTTGCACACTGTAGCATCTGGTAACCCGTTCGAGTTGCACGTACAGTGAGAGAATCGAAATCGAAGCATTTCGATTACACCAAACAGAGGTAATTCTGCAAACCTACGATCTTCTTAATCGTTTACTTAGATCCTCGGAAGGGATTCGTGGATGTTTTTCGCATTTAGGAGTCCATGAATCCTAACAGTGGTATCAGAGCAACTTGCTAAATGATTAGGTTGATTCATCTGTGTTAATCATATTGTTGTGGATATGTATGATATGTGTGTGTGTGTGTGTGTGTGTGTGAATTCAAATGGTGTATATCAGTATGTTTGCGTGATTATGATTTTAGAATACTTAGCATGCAGACTGCCTGAATTAGGTTTAATATGTATGTCTTAGCTGCCTGATCAGACCAGATTAGTTGCAGATTGTCTGTAAACTGGTCTGTTTTAATATGATATGGCATCGTAAGCATGCTATACATCGTTCTATATTTGTGAATTGTTTGTATTAATCGGCCATGAAAATATGTTATTTGTATGAATATGATTAAAGGGGAACGCAGATTATCTGTAATATGAAATTTCACGGCGATGGTTACTAAGGGGTCCGAACGTTAATCTGATTAATATTCAGAAATCAGAAGGCGAAATCTCATTCAATGAGAAAAGGAAAAATCATTTTTCCTTCCGGGGGCACTGCCCCCTTGACCCTGCAGCCGCTGACCGGCCAGCGGCACCTCCGCCAGGGGCGTTGACCCTTGGAACCCTGACTAATTGTTCGTTATGTGTTATTCATTTGTGTTTTTTATTGTCGTTGTGGATTATTTTGAATACTGCATAGCATGGCCCGTTTTATCCCAATGTGATTGGCATGTTACATTCTGGTTGTTTTAAGTTGTAATTTTTAAATACGACATGTGTGTCGTTTTTCATTGTTGTAAAATTGTACTGTATTCCAAGAATAGGAATTATTTTAATTTTACTATCCAATGTAAAAGAAGATGGCGACCAACATTTACGACCAAGGAGAAGTATGCTCAAGGCATTAGAGAATGCTTAAGGAGTTCATATACCTAGATTGACCACCTTGATCTTCACTTTGCTCGTGATGATCAACATAGGTTATGGGCCATGCTATGTCACTTTTATTTATGTCTTGCATGCATAATTGATATGTTTATTTCATGCTTACTACAATCAAATTTTTTATTTTAAAAAAAATTGAAGTGTTAAATGCCTTCCAAAATCAAACACTTGTTATTACTTGGATCATCATATGGTCATTCCTGCCAAAGTAGGATGCTTTTGATTATCTAAGTGAGACAAGATGGAAAATAGTTTTCCATATGTTTGATATAGTTTGACTTAACTAGGCTATCAAAATGGTTTTGGGCCTAGGGCATTATATGGGATAAGTTAGCCGAGACATTTGATGCCTATCTCATTTAAATTTTATGTTTTTTTAATTATAAAATTAAAGCCAAAGCTTACTTATGATTAAAATAAAATATTTATGAAAAAAATAATAATTTTTTTCCCCACTACGAAACATCAAAATGTTGAGGGTTCAAAAGTTTAAATGCTTTTAGTGGGAGTTTTTCGTTAAAGACTCAAAATTAATTACTCTGCATATTTTGTATGTAGATAATATCAACAAATAGTTGGAATAATTCGTTGAGATCTGTGCTCGAGAAACACAAGCTTAGTGAGACTAACTCTTTTGATTGGGCACGAAACTTAAGAATTGTTCTTAAGCAAGAAAAAAGGCTCTATGTTCTTGACAATCCTATTCCCCCTGCTCCAGCAAATAACGCCGCAAAAGCAGAAAAAGATGCTTATAGTAAGCACAAAGATGACTCCAATGATGTTACTCGCCTCAGGCTAGCAACCATGAACTCTAAACTTAAAAAATAGTTTGAAGAAGCAGGGCATATGACATGATTGTGCGTCTCAAGGAAATGTTCTAAGAGTAAGCACAACAAGAGAGATTTGAAACTCACAAGGTGTTAAATGCAAGTAAGATGGTTTCTGGCACCTCGGTAAGTGCTCATATCCTTAAAATGAAGGGTTATCTTTATCATCTTGATAAGCTTGGTGCTCCTATTAATCATGACATGGCCACAAATTTGATCTTGGGCTTATTACATCCTGAGTATGACCAGTTTGTCATGAATTTTAACATGCATAATATGGAGAAATCCATTACTGAATTGCATGGGACGCTAAAACAAGCTGAACTGAACCTTAAGAAGAATACTCCTAGTGTTCTAATAGTTCAAAAAGGGAAAGGAAAAAGGAACAACCAAAAAGGCAAAGTCAGGGCTAGTAAGGGCAAGGACAAGGCAAATTCTAAGTTCAAGCCCAAACCTAAAGCCAAGACACCAAAGGAGGTAGTTTTCCACCATTATGGAGAACAAGGACATTGGTTAAGAAATTGCAAGCTCTATTTGGAAGCAAAGAAAAAGAAGGACAATGAGACTGACGCTTCAGGTATTTATGTTATAGAAATTAATTTGTCTACTTATGATTCATGGGTATTGGATACCGGTTGTGGATCTCACATTATTGCTAATGTGCAGGGTCTAAAAAGGAGTAGAGCCTTGGCAAAAGGCGAGGTGGACCTACGAGTTGCGAATGGAGCAAAAGTTGCTGCAGTAGCTGTTGGAACATTTGAATTAATTTTGCCCAGTGGGCTTGTTTTAGAACTGAATGATTGTTTTTATGTTCCTGCTATGAGTAGGAATATTATTTTAATTTCTTGTTTGGATTTAGAAGGTTTTGAATTTGTTATTAGGAATAACATTTTCTCCTTTAATAAAAATAGCATTTTTTATGGAGATGCCCCATTATCAAATGGGCTCTATATTCTCAATCTTCATAATGATGGGCTTCTAAATTCGTTCGATTTATAATCTTACGAAACATGTGATTCTTATTTATTAGGTAAAATGACTAAAGCGCCTTTTAAGAGTCAAAATGAAAGGGCAAGTGATTTATTAGGCCTAATACATACTGATGTATGTGGACTAACCCAATGAATTCACATGCTAGAGGACGATTTTAGTACTTCATTACATTTACAGATGATTTCAGCAGATATGGCTACATGTATCTGATGAAACACAAATCTAAATCATTCTAGAAATTCAAAGAATTTCAAAGTGAAGTACAAAATCAGCTTGGCAAAAGTATCAAAACACTTCGATCAGATCGATGTGGTGAATACATAAGTCACGAGTTTGACGAGCATCTTAAAAATTGTTGAATTATTTCCCAATTAACTCCACCTGGAACACCTCAATAGAATGGTGTATCTAAAAGGGAAATCGAACTTTATTAAATATGGTTCGATCAATGATGAGTCAAACTGATCTTCCAATCTCATTTTGGGGTTATGCCCTAGAGACTGCTGCATTCATACTAAATCAAGTTCCATCTAAATCGGTTCAGAAAACGCCAGATGAGTTATAGACTGGGAGACAACCTAGTTTGTCATTTCTCAAGATTTGGGGTTGTGAAGTTTATGTAATGTGTTTATTATCTGATAAACTTACACCTAAATCGGATAAACGCATATTTGTGGAGTATTCTAAAGAAACTAAAGGATATCAACTTTATCTCCCAAAAGAAAATAGAGTAATTGTTGCTCGAAATTGATTCTTTCTTGAAAAGGAATTTATTTCTAAAAGAATCAGTGGGAGTAAAATACATCTTGATGAGATTCAAGAGCCACAATTAGTACTTGAACCGAATAATGAACCTCGATTAGATAGCTCACAAGTTCAAGATGAGCCTACTTCTATAGAACAAGGACCTCAAAGATCTGATAGGGTTCGTCAACAACCTGAGAGATATGGATTCCTCATCTCTGACGATCACAATGTGGAGCTTATGGATAATGATGAGTCCACTTCCTATCTAGAAGTAATTAAGAGTTCTGACTCTGGAAAATGGTTAGAGGCTAAGAGGTCTGAGATGCAATCTATGTATGATAACCAAGCCTGGACTTTGGTTAATCCACCTAAAGGTTCAAAAACTATTGGGTGTAAATGGGTTTTTAAAAGGAAAACAGACTTGGAGGGAAATGTGCATAGTTACAAAGCAGAACTGGCAACAAAAGGTTATAGACAAACTCATGGTATAGACTATGATGAAACAATTTCACTAGTTGTAATGCTTAAATCTATCAGAATTCTTCTTGCCATAGCAGCATATTATGATTATGAAATTTGGAAAATGGATGTCAAAACTGCATTTCTCAATGAAAACTTACTCGAGGATGTGTACATGACACAACCAGAGGGTTTTGATGATCCTTTGAATTCTAATAAGGTGTGCAAACTTTAAAGAACCATTTATAGATTAAGGCAAGAATCTCAAAGCTGGAATCTTCATTTTGGTGAAACAATTAAAGAATTTAACATTATCAAAAATGAAGATGAGCCTTGCGACTATGAGAAAAGAAGTGGGAATACAATAGTCTTTTTGGAACTTTATGTTGATAACATCCTACTCATTGGAAACGACATCCCAACTCTACAAAGTGTAAAGACATGGTTGGGAAATTATTTCTCAATGAAAGATTTCGGTGAAGCTGCCTATATTCTAGGTATAAGGATCTATAGAGATAGATCTAGAACGCTAATTAGACTAAGTCAAAGTGCATACGTTGACAAGGTACTAAAAAGGTTCAGTATGCAAGACTCTAAGAGAGGATTCTTGCCAATGTCACATGGCATTAAGCTTAGCAAAACTCAAAGTCCTTTTACGAAGGATGAAGAAGAGTGCCTGAACAAGATACCATACGCTTCCGCTATAGGGTCTATCATGTATGCCATGTTATTTACTCGACCCGATATATCATATGCATTGAGCGTGACGAGTAGGTTCCAGTTAAATCCTGAAGAGGCACATTGGACTGTTATCAAGAACATACTGAAGTACTTAAGAAGAACAAAATATATATTCTTAGTTTATGGAGGATAAGAAGGCGAGCTAGTTGTAAATGGTTACACTGATGCTAGTTTTCAGTCCATCATAGATGATTATAGATCGCAATCAGGTTTTCTATTTTGTTTTAATGGAGGTGCTGTAAGCTAGAAAAGTTCAAAGCAAGATACCATGACCGATTCTACTATAGAAGCTGTGTATGTAGCTGTCTCAGCTGCAGCTAAAGAAGCAGTTTGGCTTAAAAAATTCATTACAGAACTAGATATAGTTCCTAGTATTGTGAACCCAGTGGATCTCTATTGTGACAACAATGGAGCCTTTGCACAAGCTACGGAACCAAGATCACATCAGCGATCCAATCATATACTTAGACGTTTTCATCTCATTCGAGAAATTATAGATAGAAGAGATGTCAAAGTATACAAGGTATCAATTGATGATAATGTTGTAGATCCACTGACAAAGCCTTTCCCATCGTCTAAACATGATAGTCATACCAGAGCAATGGGATTACGGCTTATGCAAAATTGGTCATAGTGCAAGCGGGAGACTGTTGGGAATATGCCCTAGAGTCAATTTGTACTTATACTATTGTCGTTATGTTTTATATAATAATATGAGGCTTTCCTTTCCATGAATAGTGCGTTTTGTTTTGTGGTCATCAAGTATGTGACTTGATAGTAAAACCCAACAATGAATACAATGATTATTCTAAATCTGTCCCTGATAGTTTATTATTATTGGAACAATAATAAATTAAGATTAGTATGTTTGTGATTGGATGGCTATGTTTTACTGGTCATGGATATTTGTAATATCAAGTCAAAACATAATTAAATGTTAGAGAACATTGTATTGGATATGACCTACTATAAGAGTACATCATGGAACATGTCATAAGTACTTTCTAGCCATAATAATATTAAAAGTCCTTCGACCTAAATTCATCATAGTTTCCTACTTGATAAATTCTGTATTTTGACGTTGTCTAAAATTGTCTTTAACCAGATAATAAATTAGACTACTATTAGATACAGAATAAATCAATGAGAGGAATATGATTGATAGTGAAGGAATTTATCCCTCTCAATTATGGGAGAGATATCCATGGGCCCCTTAATAAGTTAGACAATTAAAATGCCTGGCCGTGCTCAAATATATGAATCTATGATATTGATATCATTTGTTTGAACAGTCTACAATAAAATTAAAAAATAATTGATTAAGCTTAATAAGGATGGCATACTCCGTGCCTTATACTTAATCTGGATATCGTGTGATAAAAGGACTAAATATAAATTTATGGTTTGTCAAAAAGATCACCGATCTTCATTTAACCTGGATAGTTATAATGTTTGATAGGAATCGCTTATAACTTGTGGGCCTTTTAAATATGATTTAGGCACACTGCCAGTGTTAAATGAACATATAAGGTCACACAATAAGCGAACTTGTTAGGTTATTTTTCTGATGACCAGATTCGATGAATCTAGAAATATGTCTAAGTAAATCGAACTTAGAAAATTTACCAGATACAATGAATTTAGAAATATGTCCACATTCGATGTATCTGGATGATGTCCAAATTATAAGAATCTGACTCGGTAAATTAATTAGTTAAATTACATAGATAATGGCAGAATCTTATCCTATCAATTTTAATTTAATTTCAATTTAAATTAAAATACGATAAGATATTATTAGGGTTGGACTCTAAGAGGTTCAGAGTGGGTTTTGAGGAAACCCTAGCCGTCTTCTTGGGTGTGCCAATTTTTGTTGAGAATATTCGTGCCTTCATTGATCAGAAAAAAAAAAAAACCTCTCAAACCCTAGGCTAGCACTCTCCGAGTAACAAGTGAGTTCGTGGTGTGTATCAGATAGAGGACGTTCGCACACTGCAGCAGCTGGTGACCCGTTCGGGTTTCACGTACAGTAACAGAATCGGATTCGAAGCATATTGATTACACCAAATAGAGGTAATTCTACAAACCTACGATCATCTTAATCATTTACTTGGATTCTCGGAAGGGATTCGTGGATGTTTTCCACGTTTAGGAGTCCACGAATCCTAACAGTGGTATCAGAGCAACTTGCTAAATGATTAGGTTGATTCATCTGTGTTAATCGTATTGTTGTGGATATGTATGATATATTTTTGTGAATTCAAATGGTGTATATCAGTATGTTCGCATGATTATGATTTTAGAATACTTAGCATGCAGACTGCCTATATTAGGTTTAATATGTGCGTTTTAGTTTTCTTATCAACCAGATTAGTTGCAGATTGTCTGTAAACTGGTCGGTTTTAATATGATATGGTATCGTAAGCATGCTATCCATCGTTCTATATTTGTGAATTGTTTGTATTAATCGGCCATGATAATATATTATCTGTATGAATATGATTAAAGGGGAACGCAGATTATCTATAATATGAAATTTCACGGCAATGGTTACTAAGGGGTCTGAATGTTAATCTGATTACTATTCGGAAATCGGAAGGTAAAATCTCAATCAATGACAGAAGGAAAAATCATTTTTCCTTCCGTGGGCGCTACCCCCTTGACCCCGCGGCCGTTGACCGGCCAGCGGGACCTCGGCCAAGGGCGCTGCCCCTTGGACCCCGCCAGGGGCGTTGCCCCATAGAACCCCGACTAACTGTTCGTTATGTGATATTTATTTATGTTTTTTTATTGTAGTTGTGGATTATTTTGAACAGTACATAGCATGGCCCGTTTTATCCAAATGTGATTAGCAAATTACATTCTGGTTGTTTTAAGTTGTAATTTTTAAATACGGCATGCGTGTTATTTTTCATTGTTGTAAAATTGTACTGCTTTCCTAGAATAGGAATTATTTTAATTTTACTATCCAATGTAAAAGAAGGCGGCAGCCAACATTTAGAAGCAAGGAGGAGTATGCTCAAGGGATTAGAGAATGCTTAAGGAGTTCATATACTTAGATTGACCACCTTGATTTTCACTTTGCTGGTGATGATCAACATAGATTATGGGCCATGCTATTTCACTTTTATTTATGTCTTGCATGCATATTTGATATGTTTATTTCATGCTTACCACAATCAAATTTTTTATTTTAAAAAAATTTAAGTGTTAAATGCCTTCCAAAATCAAACACTTGTTATTACTTGGATCATCATATGGTCATTCCTGCCAAAGTATGATGCTTTTGATTATCTAAGTGAGACAATATGGAAAATAGTTTTCCATATTTTTTATATGGTTTGACTTAACTAGGCTATCAAAATGGTTTTGGGCCTAGGGCATTATATGAGATAAGTTAGCTGGGACATTTGAGGCCTTTCTCATTTAAAATTTGAGTTTTATTTAATTATAAGATTAAAGCCAAAGCTTACTTATGATTAAAATAAAATATTTATGAAAAAAAATAAATTTCCCTACTGCGGAACATCAAAATGTTGAAGTTTCAAAAGTTTAAATGCTTTTAGTAGGAGTTTTTCGTTAAAGTCTCAAAATTAATTACTTTGCATATTTTGTATGTAGATAATGGCAACAAACATTTGGAATAATTCATTGCGATCTGTGCTCGAGAAATACAAACTTAGTGGGACTAACTTTTTTGATTGGGCACGAAACTTAAGAATATTGCTTAAGCAAGAAAAAAGGCTCCATGTTATTGAAAATCCTATTCCCCCTGCTCCAGCAAATAGTGCCTCAAAAGCTGAAAAAGATGCTTATAGTAAGCACAAAGATGACTGCAACAATGTTACATGCCTCATGTTAGCAACCATGAACTCTGAACTTCAAAAATAGTTTGAAGAAGCAGAGGCATATGACATGATTGTGCATCTCAAGAAAATGTTCCAAGAGCAAGAACGACAGAGATATTTGAAACTCACATGGCGTTAAATGCATGTAAGATGGTTTCTGGCATCTCGGTAAGTGCTCATGTCCTTAAAATGAAGGGCTATCTTTATCATCTTGATAAGCTTGGTGCTCCTGTTAATTATGACAAGGCCATAGATTTGATCTTGGGCTCATTACCTCCTGACTATGACCAGGTTTTCATGAATTTTAACATGCATAATATGGAGAAATCCATTACTGAATTGCATAGGACGCTAAAACAAGCTAAACTGAACATTAAGAAGAATACTCCTAGTGTTCTAATGGTTCAAAAAGGGACAGGAAAAAGGAACAACCAAAAAGGCAAAGTCGTGGCTACTAAGGGCAAGGACAAGGCAAAGTCTAAGTTTAAGCCCAAACCTAAGGCCAAGACACCAAATGAGGGAGCTTGCCACCATTACGGAGAACAAGGACATTGGTTAAGAAATTGCAAGCTCTATTTGGAAGCAAAGAAAAAGAAAGACAGTGAGACTGCCGCTTTAGGTATTTATGTTATAGAAATTAATTTGTCTACTTCTGATTCATGGGTATTGGATACCGGTTGTGGATCTCATATTTGTGCAAATGTGCAGGGTCTAAAAAGGAGTAGAGCCTTGGCAAAAGGCGAGGTGGACCTACGAGTTGCGAATGGAGCAAAAGTTGCTGCAGTAGCTGTTGGAACTTTTGAATTAATTTTGCCCAGTGGGCTTGTTTTAGAACTGAATGATTGTTTTTATGTTCCTACTATGAGTAGAATATTATTTTAGTTTCTTGTTTGGATTTAGAAGGTTTAGAATTTGTTATTAGGAATAGCATTTGCCCCATTAATAAAAATGGCATTTTCTATGGAGATGCCTCATTATCAAATGGGCTATATATTCTCAATCTTCATGCATCTTCAAATAAGTCTATCTATAATATTATTACTAAGAGATTGAAATCCAATGATTTAAATTAGACTTACTTCTGGCATTGTTGTTTGGGCCATGTAAATGAGAAACACATAACAAGGCTTCATAATGATGGGCTTCTAAATTCGTTCGATTTAGAATCTTACGAAACATGTGATTCTTGTTTATTAGGCCAAATGACTAAAGCGCCTTTCAAGAGTCAAAATGAAAGGGCAACTGATTTATTGGGCCTAATACATACTGATCTATATGGACCAATGAATTCACATGCTAGAGGAGGATTTTAGTACTTCATTACATTTACAGATGATTTCAGTAGATATGGCTACCTGTATCTGATGAAACACAAATCTAAATCGTTCCAGAAATTCAAAGAATTTCAAAATGAAGTACAAAATCAGCTTGGCAAAAGTATCAAAACACTTCGATCAGATCGAGGTGGTGAATACTTAAGTCACGAGTTTGACGAGCATCTTAAAAATTGTTGAATTATTTCCCAATTAACTCCACCTGGAACACCTCAATAGAATGGTGTATCTAAAAGGAGAAATCGAACTTTATTAAATATGGTTCGATCAATGATGAGTCAAACTGATCTTCCAATCTCCTTTTGGGGTTTGCCCTAGAGACTGCTGCATTCATACTAAATCAAGTTCCATCTAAAAGATATGGACTGGGAGATAACCTAGTTTGTCATTTTTCAAGATTTGGGGTTGTGAAGTTTATGTAAAGTGTTTATTATCTGATAAACTTACACCTAAATCGGATAAACGCATATTTGTGGAGTATTCTAAAGAAACTAAAGGATATCAACTTTATCTCCCAAAAGAAAATAGAGTAATTGTTGCTTGAAATGGATTCTTTCTTGAAAAGGAATTTATTTCCAAAAGAATCAGTGGGAATAAAATACATCTTGATGAGATTCAAGAGCCACAATTAGTACTTGAACCGAATAATGAACCTCAATTAGATAGCTCACAAGTTCAAGATGAGCCTACTTCTATAGAACAAGGACCTCAAAGATCTGATAGGGTTCATCAACAACCTGAGAGATATGGATTCATCATCTCTGACGATCACAATGTGGAGCTTATGGTTAATGATGAGCCCACTTCCTATCTAGAAGTAATTAAGAGTTCTGACTCTGGAAAATGGTTAGAGGCTATGAAGTCTGAGATGCAATCTATGTATGATAACCAAGCCTGGACTTTGGTTAATCCACCTAAAGGTTCAAAAACTATTGGGTGTAAATAGGTTTTCAAAAGGAAAACAGACTTGGAAGGAAATGTGCATACTTACAAAGCATAACTAGCAACAAAAGGTTATAAACAAACTCATGGTATAAACTATGATGAAACCTTTTCACCAGTTGTAATGCTTAAATCTATCAGAATTCTTCTTGCCATAGTAGCATATTATGATTATGAAATTTGGAAAATGGATGGCAAAACCACGTTTCTCAATGGGAACTTACTCGAGGATGTGTACATGACATAACCAAAGGGTTTTGATGATCCTTTGAATTCTAATAAAGTGTGCAAGCTTCAAAGTTCCATTTATAGCTTAAAGCAAGCATCTCGAAGTTGGAATCTTTGTTTTGATGAAGTAATTAAAAAATTTAACTTTATCAAAAATGAATATGAGACTTGTGTCTATAAGAAAAGAAGTGGGAATGCAACAGTCTTTTTGGAACTTTATGTTGATGACATCTTACTAGTTGGAAACGACATCCCAACTCTACAAAGTGTAAAGACATGGTTGGAAAATTGTTTCTCAATGAAAGACTTAGGTGAAGGTATCTATATTCTAGGTATAAGGATCTATAGAGATAGATCTAGAAAGCTAACTAGACTAAGTCAAAGTGCATACGTTGATAAGGTACTGAGAAGGTTCAGTATGCAAGACTCTAAGAGAGGATTCTTGCAATTGTCACATGGCATTAAGCTTAGCAAAACTCAAAGTCCTTCTACGAAGGATGAAGAAAAGTGCATGAACAAGATACCGTACGCTTCTGCTATAGGGTTCGTCATGTACGCCATGTTATGTACTCGACCCGATATATCATATTCATTAAGCATGACGAGTAAGTTCTAGTCAAATTCTGGAGAGGCACACTGGACTGCTGTGAAGAACATACTGAAGTACTTAAGAAGAACTGAAGATATGTTCTTAGTTTATGGAGGACAAGAAGGCGAGCTAGTTGTAAATGGTTACATTGATGCTAGTTTTTAGTCCGACATAGAGGATTATAGATTGCAATCAAGTTTTCTATTTTGTTTGAAAGAAGCTGCTGTAAGCTACAAATGTTCAAAGCTAGATAACGTGCCCAATTCTATTACCGAAGCTGAGTATGTAGCTGCCTCAGCTGCAGCTAAAGAAGCAGTTTAGATTAAAAAGTTCATTACAGAACTAGATGTAGTTCCTAGTATTGTGAACCCAGTGGATCTCTATTGTGACAACAATGGAGCCATTGCACAAGCTAAGGAACCAAGATCACATCAGCAATCCAAACATATACTTAGACGTTTTCATCTCATTCGAGAAATTGTAGATAGAGGGATGTCAAAGTATGCAAGGCATCAGCTGATGACAATGTTGCAGATTCACTGACAAAGCCTCTCCCATTGTCTAAACATGATAGTCATACCAGATCAATGGTATTATGGCTTATGCCAAATTAGTCTTAGTGCAAGCGGGAGACTGTTGGGGATATGCCCTAGAGTTAATTTGTACTTATACTATTGTAATTATGTTTTATATAATAATATGAGGCTTTCTAATCCATCAATAGTGTGTTTTGTTTTATGGCAATCAAGTATGTGACTTGATAGTAAAACCCAACAATGAATAAAATGACTATTCTAAATCTGTCCCTGATCGTTTATTATTATTGGAACAATAATAAATTAAGATTATTATGTTTGTGACTGGATGACTATGTTTTACTGGTCATGGATATTTGTGATATCAAGTCAAAACATAAATAAATGTTAGAGAACATTGTATTGGACATGATCCACTGTGAGAATACTTCATGGAACTTATCATAAGTACTTTCTAGCTATAATAACATTAAAAGTCCTTCGACCTAAATTCATCATAGTTTTCTACTTGATAAATTCTGTATTTTGACATTGTCTAAAATTGTCTTTAACCAGATAATAAATTGGACTACTATTGGATATAGAATAAATCAATGAGAGGAATATGATTGATAGTGAAGAATTTGTCTCTCTCAATTATGGAAGAGATATCCATGGGCCCCTTGATAAGTTAGACTGTTAAAATGCATGGCCGTGCTCAAATATATCAATCTAAGATATTAATATCATTAGTTTGCACAGTCTACTATGAAATCAAAAAATAATTGATTAAGTTTAATAAGGATGACGTGCTTCGTGCCTTATGCTTAATCTGGATATCGTGTGACAAAAGGACTAAATATAAAATTATGGTTTAGTTCAAAGAGATCACCGATCTTCTTTTAATCTGGATAGTTGTAATATTTTGCTAAAAACCGTTTATTACTTGTGGGCCATTTAAATCTAATTTAGGCACGCTGCCAGTGTTAAATGAACCTATAGGGTCACACAATAAGCGAACTTGTTATGTTATTTTTCTGGTGACCAGATTTAATAAATCTAGAAATATGTCTAAGTTAATCGAACTTAGAAAATTTACCAGATACAATGAATTTGGAAATATATCTATATTTGATGTATCTGGATGATGTCTAGATTATAAGAATCGGACTCGGTAAATTAATTATTTAAATTACCGAGATAATGGTAGAATCTTATCATATCAATTTTCATTTAATTTGAATTTAAATTAAAATACGATAAGATATTATTAGGGTTGGACTCTAAGAGGTTCGGAGTGGGTTTTAAGAAAACCCTAGCCGTCTTCTTGGGTGTGCCAATTTTTGTTGAGAATATTCGCGCCTCTATTGATAAAAAAAAAAAAAACCCTCTCAAACCCTAGGTGCTATCACTCCCCGGGTAACGAGTGAGTTCGTGGTGTGTATCCGATAGAGGACGTTCGCACACTGCAGCATCTGGTGATCATTCGAGTTGCACATACAGTGACAGAATCGGAATCGAAGCATATCGATTACACCAAACTGAAGTAATTCTACCAACCTACGATCTTCTTAATCATTTACTTGGATCTTCGGAAGGGATTCATGAATATTTTTCGTATTTAGGAATCTACGAATCCTAATAGGGACACTCGGTGTGTTTATGTTCTTGCCACCTCGATAGTGATTAACGTCAGGATTGGAACCCATGGCTTATGGTGGCAAGTAAAAGATTGTGTGCTACGGTACACTTGGTATGCTATGGAAGTACACTACGGTGTACTTATTCCGGTGATGTATGGTTGAGTACTAGAGGTTGCGGTCTCAATACAATGGTACGTGGCGCCAAAGGCAAGGACTGCGAAACTTACATGTGGATACAGGCCCACCTTCTGTTGGAGAAGTGCTTGTGATTTGAAAAAATATTGGGGCAATGATTTGAAATTGAAATACAGTTTTTCCAAAATAATTGAGTTTTGAATAAATTCTTCATTAAAGAGTTTTGGAATCATTTCCCATGAGCAAATGATATGCTATTCCATAAAATTTTTATGTACTCTGTCTCTTTGATAAAGCACTAGCACGCACGGGACTCGCTAGGTGATGTTTCACTCACACGTGTCTTTTATCTTACCCTTTTTGTAGGATCTGGAGTTGAGCAGACCTACAGATAAAGGACGATACAACAGTGATAGTAGAATAGGTCCGAATGTTTCCCTTTGGATAATGTACCTTATTACTGATATTGAATGGAAATTTTCATGTATGAGATTCTTTGTTATATATGTGCACGCGACCATCAGTATGGGTTGTTGTATGGATTGGACCTTATATACTCTATTGGTCTTTCATTATAAAGACTCATTGTCTGGGTAAGTGGATGGGGCTATACCCGGTGTTGATATGCTTCTATTGTTACCTTTAGTAGGGGTGTTATAATTGGTATCAGAGTCTAATTTTATAGAACTATGGTATCGTCATAGGGATTGATAGAACTCTTTAATTGTGGAGGTATGACAAATAGGAGTGATACTGTTAAATGCCCAATGGATGAGTATAGCGATGATGGGAAGAAAGAGATAGATAAGCATTTAGGTTTGAAAAAATCTGAGAGGATTAGGATTATCCACCGAGTAGGTGTGCCAGGTCATATTTCACTTAAACAGAACTAGCCCTGGCCAGCTTAACACACCCTATCTTGCCGGGAATACATTTGACCTTGTAGTGCCTGTCATTACCTTATTTGTGTAAGACCTCAGCCTGGCAATTTTGATAAAAGTGATAGCAATATTGAACCACGCTATCAGGATAATAATAAGGAGGATAGTGTCCCCAATGGTTTAGTATTGTCTGAGGATTATGAGAAGAAATTTGGCAGATATACTCTAGGAGTATTAGAAGATGAGAAATTATGTTTGGAGGATGTTGAGATAGGAAGAAATTAGGAGGTACCCGAGGTGAAGGTACCTGTAGTTGAGGAATTCGAGGAAGAATTGGAGATAGACTCGACATACTGGCTTGGTTGCACCCTGATGCGGATAAAGGTGAAAGATTCAATATAGTCGAATCCTATACAGATTCTACTAATTCAGAACCTCCATTTTTAGATAGTGATGATGATGAGTAGGAAGATAAGATACGGATATTTGTATTCGGATATATATAGTCCAACAGTGTATATGGCTCTGTGCTTGGTACACGAATTTTGTATTGGATTTGTGTTTGATGAGAATGAACATATGTTTTGATCCTGCTATGTGCACTATAGCTCTATTGTGCCTGCTCTTGAGTTATGTTATATCATTTTACCAGTAAAATCGTATGAATTGTACAGATGTTTCTTAAATGAACTTTTGGATGATCATCGCAAACTACTCAACATAACCTTGAGCCAATGGTGGAGAAATCGCAAGTGGAAGGTTCCCACCTTGTAAATTTAGATTATTTTATATTCTAAACCTTCTAGGAAATGGTTGATACCATTCAACGGATGGCTAAAACTATTACTAGAGCCAATGAGAATGCTAGAATGAATGAGAATATGAGTAGGAGAAATCGAAGCGAATTTTGGGGTATGAGTCAGAAAAGACCTAGAGGACCTTGATGGCAGAAGAAAAAAAAGATGCAAATGAGGGGAGGCCTAACTGGAGAACAACCCTCTTTTAGATACGTTAACTGTAGAAAGGAAATGCATAAGAGTTTCAATTGACATCACCTCTGAATGAGCGGAGGATGGAGTTGACTAGGAAGAAATAATCAGGGGCAGATATTAGGACTAGAAAAAGAGAACCTAGATAAGCTTCTACCCCTAAAGTTGGATCTGCTAAAGCAAGTAAATACTTGAGTGGTTGTATTGAAGAAGATGGATGATCATGTCACAGTAGTGAAAGGTACACTCCTTAGCTTTAAATCATGATGCTAAAGTATTGGTAGATCCCAGTTCTACACATTCCTTTTGTTGCCAATGTATTTCTTGATGCTATGGGGATAAAAGGGGGAAGAAACTTTATAAGAAATACTTGTCAATACCCCATTGGGAAGTAAATGAATAGTGAGATAATACATAAGGAATGTAAGATCTTAGTAGGAAATGAAATTTTAGAGCAGATTTGATATGTCTGCCCATAGAGGACTAAGATGATATCTTAGGCATGGACTGGCTATCCCAGCAACATAATCAAGTTGACTGTAGACATAAAGTAGAACAATTCCGTTATCCTGAGAAACCGATATTGGAAATTGTAGATGAGGTTGGGAGGAAAAGTAATACTTGCATATCAAGGCTCAAGGCCCGGAAGATAATTAAAAAAGGGTGTACTAGGTACTTAGCCTATGTAATTAACAAGCCAGAAGGGGTTAAAACCCCGAAAAAGTTTCTATTATGAATGAGTATTTAGATATTTTTCCAGTCAAATTGAAAGAATTACCACTGAAGAGAGAAATAGTATTTTCTATTGAGTTAGTGACATTGGCAAGACTAATTTTAAGAACTCCTTATTTAATGGCACCTACAAAATTGCAGGAGCTTAAAAAAATAAGTACAGGAATTAATGGAGCAAGAATTCATTCGGCCTAGTACTTCACTTTGGGGAGTACCTATATTGTTTGTTAGAAAGAAAGATGAATCGCCATGGATGTATATAGATTTATGAGGTTAAATGTAGTAACGGTAAAGAATAAATATCTATTGCACATGATTGATGAATTGTTACAAAGAGCAGGATGATTCTTAGAGTTAGACATAAGGTAAGGATATTACTATGTTCGGATTTGGGAAGAAAATATACTGAAAACTGCATTTAACATGATATGGACCTTTTGAGCTTATAGTGAGACCCTTTTGGTATCACTAATGCCTATTGTTTCATAGATGTAATGCACTAGACATTTCAACCCAGTTTTGTGGTTATATTCATAGATGATATTCTGGTGTACTTCAAAGATCTCCAAGAACATGAACAATAATCTTTAGAAAGTATTAGGAAAGTTAAGGGTGACCAAACTAAATGCAAAATTCAGTAAGTTTGAGTATTGGCTATGAGAAGTTGCATTCTTGGGACATATGATATCCAAAGTCGCGAGAACAATAGATCCTGCAAAAGTCGAAGCAGTGATGAATTGGAAACGTCCTGAGATTCCAATTGAATACGATGTTTTCTTGGATTTGCTGGATATTATTGGAGATATACTGAGAAATTTTCTAAGATAGCTTTACTTTAAGTCGACTCACCCAAAAGAAAGTTCGTTATGTATCGACTGTGAAATGTGAGGGAAAATTCCAAGAGTTGAGAAAAGGATTAAGTTTTACTCCTGTTTTAACAGTGCCAATGATGGACAAACCTTATGAGGAGTACATAGATGTGTCAAAAGAAGGATTGAGATGAGTGTTGGTGTAGGAGAGAAAGGTGATATCTTATATCTCTAGGAAATGGAAACATCATGAGGAGAATTACATTACACATGATTTGGAGTTAGTTGCTATTGTGTTTGCCCTTATGGAGTGGATATATTAATTATGTGGAGCTGAGTTAGAAATCTTCACCGACCACAAAACTTTGAAGTATGTTTTTACTTAAAAGGATTTGAACATAAGGCAAAGTTGATGGATGGAATTTTTGGAAGGATTTCAATGTCCAATTAAATATTATCCTGGAAAAGAAAATATAGTAGTAAATGCCCTTAGTAGGAAGGAAAATTAATCAGCTCTTCGGATGTTACAAATTCCAGAATTAGAAGTATTTGCAGTAGACGGAAAAATAAGGATAAGTAATACTTCAATTCAAACAGCCTTTCTACAACAGTTGAAGAGAGAGTAAGATAAAGATGAAGAGTGCAAAAATTAGTGTAGAAGGAGAAGAATACCAGAGGAGATGAGTTTTCGAAAGGATAATGATGGGATTAATTACCACTGGGGTCGGTATTGTATTCTGAAACAATCTGCGATGAGATAAGATGTTTTAACGGAGGCACGTTGGAGTAAGTATACCGCCCATCTAGGAGCCGTAAAGATGTATCAGAACCTAAAACAATATTATTAATGGATTGGTATGAAAAAGGACAATTCAGACCTTGTAACTTGATGTTTAATTTGTTAGTAAAGGATAGCTAATCAATAATGGCCTAGAAAGTTACAACCATTATCTACTCCATCATGAAAATGGGATGAAATTACTATAAACCTCATTATAGGATTACCTATGATAGTAGAGTGTCGAGATCCTATTTGGGTGATAATGGATTGACTAATTAAGTCTGCTCATTCCATTACTATAAATTAACAGAATTCTCTAAATAAGTTAAGTGAAATCTATATGGAGGAAGTAATCAGACTGCATGAGTATCCTCTAGTATTGTGTCAGATAGAGATTCTAAATTTACCTCAATGTTTTGGACTAAGCTGCAGTAGAGGTATGGGACCACAATAAAGTTCAACATAGCAGCACACCTACACATGAATGGACAAACAGAACAGTGAATGGAATTTTGGAAGACATTTTCTGGGCTTGCGTTTTGAATTTTGGAGTTATGTAGATTGGTAATTTAGCATATGTAGAATTCATCTACAATAATAGTTATCAATCAACAATTGAAATAGTAACACCCTGCTACCTAGGCCCGCCAGGGCCGGGGATGTCACCCCGTCCAAAGGACAAGGGGTCTTTATAACTAGGTCACATATATAAAATAGTGGAATAAAAACAATACTTTAACTTAAAATTTATTACAACCCAAGAATAAATCTAAGAATACCATAAACAAATCCATAATAAAATTTATCCACTCTCATCTCCCCAAAGCATTACACAAAATAAATTTATCAGAAAATCTTCCAAGGCAAGCAATATCTAGCTACTAATCCCCACAGCAGGATCAACCTGAAATCATTGTAAAAATGGTGGTGAGACATAAATCTCAATAAGTCCGTGTGTGCTTTAAGTGTCCAGTGGAAATAATTCGTGAATGCAAAGTATAAAACCTTTACAAGAGAACAATGGCAAGTAATAAATATTAGTCAAAATCAAGAGTGGTGTTTTGGCTTTTCCAACCATACATAATCAACAAAATCAACCACTCAAAAAGGTGGTCATGGGTTACCACACGTTGGGCCGCATAACCGGTCGGAATACCGACACTTTGTGCAGACTGACAAAAGATAGGTGATCGGCCTACCGGGCAAGATACTCCTCCTTCTCTATACCCAAACAACAACCGGGTGTCCATTCCGGCAAAACACAGTCACTTGACTCAAAAATAAACTACTAGCTCGGATCGGCGCGACCTACTGGACTGACATCTTATCCGAGAAGGACTCACCCCTCAGAGGTGGCCACCTACTGAGAGACTTACCCTAACCCTTCAAAGACTAGCCCTAGCAGTCCACCCTTATTGAGTACTCAACGAGGTTTCCCACTTGGGAGAAAATGAACAAAACACCGTTCCACATGAAAATGGCAATTAAGGGTTTCCAAAGTCTTTGTCAAAATCAGTTTTGGAAAGAGTTTTGAGTTTGAGTAAATCTACTTATTGATTTTCAAATAGTTTGTTTGTCTGACATAAGAAAGAAGTTAATCCTAAATTGCCTTTGCAGAACTGAGTGTCCATGCACTCTACAGTTGGCTTGCCATAATAAACATTTTACATCAACTGGGTTTTATGCAGCAGCTTACTTGATCACTAGCTTGAATAAAATAAAGGTCTCCAACAGTTGTCCTGACCCCGCCTAGGGTAAATATAAACCACAATCAATCTCAAGCCAAAATCCATAATCCTTGCCATAATAAACATTTTTGTCTCACAAATAAGACTAGTTTAATTCACTACTACCATGATCCTAGTGTCCCAAGCTTTAAGGCCAAATAATAAATAAAATGGGTTTATAAGCTATGTCTAGTTTGCTATTTAAATAATTAGTGTTCTGGGAAATAGGAACTAATAAGTTGAAGGTTTAAATCTTGCTAAGAAAAATTTAGAGTTTATTTGATGAAGAGTCCTAGGTGGTATTAGGTAAAATAATGATTTATTAATAATTTAGTTGTTAGAAAATAATTGATAACTAAAATTAGTTGAAAATAAATTTTAATGAGTCTTGCTTGAAAAATAATAAATAAATTTTAATAGGTTTTGGTTAAAATATAATAATTAAATTTTAATAATAAATATTTTACTTATTATGATTATTTCCATAAAAGGCTTTATCTGATCATATAATACCTATATATTTTATTTCTTTCAAAACCACTATTTAATTGACTAAAATATCCTTATTATATATATATAATAGTCCAAATCTACCTTCCTAGGGTTTTTTCGAATTTACTAGAAAAATTATAATATTAAATATTTTATTGATGAAATCAAATTAGGTTTGGGACAACTAGATCATGATCATATTTATATTGCTAACTACAATCATGAATCCCTTCAATTCATCAAATCATCTAAATCATGCATAATAGCATAGATCTAAATTTATAAAGACATGATCTAACCTCTACTAGCATAAATATAATCATAGCTTCAATAATCCAACATGAATATAAATCCTATTCACTAAAGGTGACATAATCTCTAGCATACTTGATCACAAATACTACCTATGACATGGAGGCATGCATTAAACCCTAAAAACACCATACAATCAACCAAGATAATCAACTCATGCATAGATCCCATCTCCATCATAAACACACATTTATTAATGCTTTAATCTCAACTCATCACAACAATACATGCTCAAGACCTATTCATAATCCATCTTCTACTAATATCATCCTAGAGACATGAATCTAGAATTTAAAATGGGGGTTAAAAAGGCTTACTTGATTGGTGAATACCTTGAAGGAGTTTCGAACGGATCTCAACTCCTAGATGTCTAAATCCGTCCAAGGAAGATGAAGAAAGTATGGCCATGGTTGATGAAATCATTTGGCCAAGAGGGAGAGTGGTTCGGCCAGAGAGAGAGAGAGAGAGAGAGAGAGAAAGAGAAGGAAAGAGTCCATTAGCATGCTTATTCATTAGAGATCAAAGATTAGAGAAGATGAAGTTGTTTGAACAAACCTACCTTGAAGGTGTTCTTGAGCCTTCACAAAATTTCTGCTTTTTTATCCAAAAAAGCTAGTTGGATTTTGGAGTTTGATGTTAAAACTGGTATGGATGGCCTTCTGGTAGTGTATAGATGAAATCTGGAATTTTTAGAAGAAGTTCGAAGTAATTTGGAGAGGTATTAGGCGAAAGGAAGGAGTAGGTGTTCTTGATGTGCTATGTGTTCTTGAAGGTTGAAGAAAGTAGAGAGGTTTTGTTCAAGGCTAGCCAAATTTCTTAAGGGATTAGGGTTGGCCGACTGCTTGTAGGGTTTTGGTAGATGATTTTCTAGTGTGGAAGGGAAATAGAAAGGCTAGTTGTTGAAATCCTTAAAGAATATATTTGGGAAGCAAATTTGGAAACTAAATATAACAAGAATATCTTTGATTATTAGAGAGCTTTTGGGAAGTTACCATGGCCAACTGCTTGTGCAGTATTTCAGCTGGATGAAAGCTGGTTGAAGAAGGCTAAGGGTGGCCAAAAATAAGGAGTATAATGGTGAAGGAAAGGTTTGGCTGTTTGAGGGATATTTTATGGAAGGTTGCTAAATTATGGTGGCTGGAATTTTGGTATCCAATCAAGGTATGATTGCAGTAATTTTTTTGGAAATCTTTTAGGGCAGCCATGATTGGATTTTAGTTCAGAAGCTTGGGGAGGACAATGGAGTTCAGTTCATGGCTGTTTAAGGGTGGTTTGTGTAGAAGAAGGGTGGAGTTTCGACTAGGGCTGAACTAGGAAACAAGCTGGAAAAAAAATTTCTGCACAAGATTTTCGCAAGGGTTGGAATTTTTCTGGGCAGTTTTAGCTGCCATTTTCCAGTCGATTTGCAGAGGATTTGAAGGCCATTTCAGGGGTCTTTCAAGTCTGGTTTCCAGCCTTCTTTATGGAGGAAAAAAGTGGCTAAGATGCTGAACAAAAACTGAAAGAAAATAGCTTGGTTTCGGACCTCCAAAGCTGCGAATTTGCCCAGGGATTTTTTTGGTTTTGCACAGCCTTTGTGCAGTCCGAAAATGGCCAGAAAAATTCAGGTTTCAAGCTGATCAAAAGGGCCATTTTTTGGTAGCATTTGGGAGGGAATAATGGCTAAGAATTTTAACACCTTGAAGGCACAAGAAGCTGAAAAAATTTCAGTTCAATACATGAAAGAAAATGAACCTAGTTAGAGTGAAGTTTTAGAAAGTTCACTAGGGAAATTAATTCACTTGGAATCCTTCCCCCTCTTCCAGGGTTTCGGTGCATAAGATGTCTTTCACTAAGACATTTTGAACCTCCAAAGCCAGCACATTGCTGGAATTTTTCTAGAATAAACTAGCTTGAATGAATTGAGAAATAGGAAAAATTTAGGATCAAGTGGAAATGAATTCCCCTTAGGAATTTTGTGTAGGGTAAAAGAGTAGGATTAGGATACCCCTATCATGCCTCCCTTAGGATAACACCTCTACCCTATTCTAAAGCACCTAAGGCCAAAAATATCACTTCCCAAGCAAAAATAAAATTCAATCATGCTATAGCTCTAATGATGGAATTTGAACTCAAGACCCCAAGAATTAATTCCAAAGCTCTAACCAATAAACCACAACAACTCTTTTTTTTTATTTTCTCCCTCAAATATTTTTCCTATTTAATCCTCAAGCTATCTCCCCATTTTCACCTCAAGCAAAAATTACCATTTTGTCCTTCTCACTCAATACTCACAATCAAGCCTTCGAGACAATAAAACATAAATCTAAAGCACATAAAATCATATAAAAATATATTTAAACATTCAATAAAGTATGATATGCATCCCAACCCCCTTACTCTAAGGTTGGTTTTGATTGGGGTTTCACAGAAATGGTCCTATTTAAAGCTCTGTATGGAAGGAAATGAAGTCCAAAACGAAGAATGGGTGAACAGGATGCTTTAGGTCTTGAAAAAGTTCGACATGCTGTGGAGATGATTAACATCAAGTTGAAGGTAGTTCAGAGCTGACAAAAAAGTCATACAAATCGACGTAAGAGAGATTTGGAATTTGTAGAATGAGATCATGCATTCTTGAAGTTGACTCCACGACGACAATTGAGAATCAAAGGACAAGAAAAGAAATTAGTATTTAGGTACGTTGGACCTTTCCTTATTATCGAGAGGATTGGGAAGGTGACCTATTGATTAGAGTTACCAGTAAAGTTTCAAAGTATTCCTGATGTGTTCCATGTTGCCCAACTTCAGAAATATGCAATTGATCCCACACACATTTTGAATGAAGAGCTTGCTGAGATAACTCTATGCTTAAAGTTTGAGGAAAACCCTATTAAGTTCTTAGAGTATACTGAAAAGGGAGTACAAAATAAAGAAAATTTCACTTATAAAAGTGTTGTGGAATCATCATCCAATGTGAGATGCAACTTAGGAAACGCAAGCGAAGATATTAAAGAACTATCCAAAATTATTCTAGGTTTAAGTCAATTTCGAGGACGAAATTTTGTGTAAGGAGGGGAGATTGTAATATCCCACATTTTAATCATCGATTGGCCATTACATGTGATAGGATGAGAATTTATATCAATGGCCAGGACAAAAGATAATTGGTTTAATGAGACAAATATTTTGGAATAATAATATCTTATCAGGACCTGGATGTAATTATTGGATTTGTTCTACCTGTATTCTAAATCTTTGGAAGGCTACTATTATTAACAAAATAAGAATTTGAGGGTACACTGAGAAGAGAAACTGATAAGTGCAATGAAACACACACTTTGGTGTGAATTCTGCTAACTGGGTTATCAGGGGCATTTTCGTCATTTTGATCACTCCAGTGACTTTGATCGCAAATTTGACCAAACTGAGAAAGAATTGAAGAATTTAAGTTTTATCAATGGATTCAATGAAATTTTTGTAGTTGAATGGTGAAGTAAAAAATTTTTTCATTCTACACTTGATTTTGGCCATTTTTGAGAAAAAATAGAAATGCGGGTAGAACTTGGACGTGTGGCGCTATGTGATTCATGGATAGGGACATGTGTCATATTATCAAATGTTGTAAGTGTGAAACCCTAGTCGGAACCAACCTTAGAGTAAGGGGGTTGGGATGCATATTATATTTTATTGCATGTTTAAATATATTTTTATATGATTTTATATACTTTGGATTTGTGTTTGATAGTCTCGAGGGCTTAATTGTGTTTATTGAGTAAGAATGGCCAAATGGTAATTTTTGCTTGAGGTGAAAATAGGGAGATAGCTTGAGGGTTAAATAGGAAAAAAATATTTTAGAGAGAAAATAAGAACAAGAGTTGTTGTGGTTTAGTGGTTAGATCTTTGGAATTAATTCTTGAGGTCTTGGGTTCAAATTCCATCATTGGAGCTTTAGCATTATTAAATTTTATTTTTGTTAGGGAAGGTTAGATTTTCATCCTTGAGTGCTCTAGGGAAAGGTAAAGGTGATGTCCTAGGGGAGACATGATAGGAGTACCCTAATCCTACTCTTGTACCCTACAAAAATTCCTAAGGGAATTCATACTCTTCTTGATCCTTAGTTTTCCTTACTTCTCAATTTCTTCAGTTATTCAATTTATTCAAGCCAATTTTATTCCAGAAAATTTAGTAAAGTTTTGTGGCTTTAAAGGTTCAAAATATCTAAGTGAAAGACATCTTATGAACCGAAAATGTGGAAGAGATGGCGAAGGTTCCAAGAGAATTAATCATCCAAGTGAACCTTCAAAACTTTACTCTAGCTATGTTCATTTTCCTTCATGTAGTGATCTGAAATATTTCCAGCTTCTTGTGCCTTTAAGGAGTCAAATTTTTCAGCCACCATTCCCTCCCAAATGCTTCCAGAAAATGGCCCTCTTGACCAGCTTGAAATCTGAAAATTTCTGGCCAAATTCGGACTGCACAAATGCTGTGCAAAACAAGAAAATTTTTTGGGCAAAATCGCAGCATATATGAGCTTAAACCAAGCTGTTTTCTTCCAGTTTTCTCCCAACTCCTTAGCTACGTTTTTCCTCCATGAAGAAGGATGGAAACCAGCCTTGAAGGACCTCTAAATGCCCCTTCAAACTCTCTGCAATCTGACTGGAAAATGGCAGCAAAAGTTGCCCAGGAAAATTCCAGCAATGGCAAAGCTGTACAGGATTTTATTTCCAGCTTTGTTTCCTTTTCTAGCCCTGGCCGAAACTTCACCCTTTTTCTACACAAACCTCTCTTGAATAGCCATGAACTGAACCCCATTGTCTTCCCTAACCTTCTACACAAAAACCAGTCATAGCTGCCCTAAAATATCCCCAACAAATTACTCCAATCATGCCTTGATTGGAGACCAAAATTCCTACAATCCTAATTTAGTAAACTTCCATATAATGTCCCTTAAACAACCAGACCTTTCATTCACCATTATACTCCCTCTTTTTGGTCGCCATTAACCTTCTTCAACCAGCTTTCATCCAACAAAATCACTGAACATCAGTCGGCCATAGCAGCTTCCAAAAAGCTCTCCATTGATCAAATATATTCTTGCTATATTTTGTTTCCAAATTTGATTCCCAAAAATATTCTTTTAGGATTTCAACAACTAGCCTTTCCTTTTCCTTTCAAACCAAAAAAATCATCTACCTAAACTAGATAAACAATTCGGCCACTGCAAACATACAGAATTTCGGCAGCTTCAAATCCAAAATCCCTCAATTCTATTCAACCTTCAAGCACACATAGAACACCTACTCACTTCTCTCGCCTATTAACTCTCCAAACTACTTCAATCTCCCTCAAAAAAATTCTAGATTTCATCTACTCACTGCCGTGAGAACATCCATACCATTTTTAACATCAAATTCCAAAATCCAACTCTCTCATTTGGATAAAAAATCAGTATATTTGTGAAGGCTCAAGAACACCTTCAAGGTAAGTTTGTCCAATCAACTTCATCTCCTCTAATCTCCAATCTCTAATGAATATATATGTGTATAAGCATGCTAATGGATGCTCTTCTTCTCCTCTCTCTCTCTCTCTCTCTCTCTCTCTCTCCCTCCCCCCTCTGTCTCTTGGCCGAATACCCTCTCCCCCTTGGGCGAATGAATTCTTCACTAATGGCCTTGCTTTATTTATCTCTCTTGGATGGATCTAGTCATCTAGGAGTTCAGATCCATTCGAAACTCCATCAAGGTAGTCATCAATCACGTAAGCCTTTTCAACCCTCCTTTTTAATTCTAGATTCATGTCCCTAGGATGATATTGGTAGGAGATAGATTATGAATAGGATTTGAGTATGTATTGTTGTGATGAGTTGAGATTGAAGCATAAATAAATGTGTGTATAAGATGGTGATGGGATTTATGCATGAGTTGGTTATCTTGGTTGATTTTATGGTGTTTTTAGGGTTTAATGCATGTCTCCAAGTCATAAGTAATATTTGTGATCAAGTATGTTAGAGATTATGTCACCTATGGTGAATAGGATTTATATTCATGTATGATTGTTAAAGCCTTGATTATGTTTATGCTAGTAAAGGTTGGATCATGCCTTGGTAAATTTAGATCTACGCTTTTACTCATGATTTAGATGATTTGATGAATTGAAGTGGAGTACTTGTTCATGATTGTGGTTAGCAATAGAAATATGATCATGATCTAGTTGTCCCTAAGCTAATTTTATTTCATTAAGAAAATATTTAATACTATAATTTTTGCTAGTAAATTTGAAAACCTTAGGAAGGTAGATTTGGATTATTATATATACAATAAGGATACCTTAGTCAAATAAATGATAGCTTTTATTAAAGAAATAATATATATATATTATATAATAATAATAATAATAATAATAATAATAATAATAATAATAATAATAATAATAATAATATCAAATAATACATGTTATATAAATAATCATAATAAGTAAAAATATTAATTTTGTAAGTCTTATATTCATAAATACCATTAAAATTTATTATCTTTTAATCAATACCTAATAAAATTTATTTATTATCTTTCAATCAAGACACATTGAAATTCATTTTCAATTAATTTTAGTTATCAATTATTTTCTAACAATTAATTATTAATAAATCATTATTTTACCTAATACCACCTAGGACTCTTCATCAAATAAACTCTAATTTATTTTTATCAAGATTTAAATTTTCAACTTATTAGTACCTATTTCCCAAAACACTAATTGTTTTAAATACCAAATGTGAGTTAGCTTATAAACCCTTTTTATTTATTACCTGGCCTTAAAGCTTGGGACACTAGGATCATGGTTGTAGTGAGTTGAGATAGTCTTATTTGTGAAAGTAGATTTTAGCTTGAGTTTTATTATGGTTTATATTTACCCCAGGCGGGGTTAGGTCAACTGTTGAAGACCTTTATTTTATCTCAAGCTAAGGATCAAGTAAGCTCCAGCATAAAGCTTGATTGATGTAAAATGTTTATTATGGCAAGCCAAATATAGAGTGTATGGACACTCATTTCTGTAATGGCAATTGAGGATTGACTTCATTCTTATTTCAGTCAAACAAATTTTTTGAAAATCAATAAGCATATTTACTCAAACTCAAAACTCTTTTCAAAACTGATTTTGAAAAAGACTTTTGAAATCCTTAATTGCCATTTTCATGTGGAACTGTGTTTTGTTCATTTTCCCAAGTGGGATACGTTACGTTGAGTACTTAATAAGGGTGAACTCTTAGGACTAGTCTTTGAAGGGTTAGAGTGAGTCTCTCAGTAGGTGGCTACCTCTGATGGGTTTCTCCTCCCCAGATAAGATGTCAGTCCAGTAGGTTGTGCCAGTCCAAGCTAGCAGTTCTATTTTTAGTCAAGTGACCGTGTGTTGCGGGAATGGACAACCGGTTGTTGTTTGGGTATAGAGAAGGAGGAGTATCTTGCCTGGTAGGCCGATCACCTACCTTTTGTCAGTCTGCACAAAATGTCGGCATTCTGACCAGTTATGGGGCGCAACGTATGGTAACCCATGATCATATCTTTTGAGTGGTTGATTTTATTGATTATATATGGTTGGAAAAGCCAAAACACCACTCTTGATTTTGAGTAATGTTTATTGCTTGCCAGTATTTCTCTTATAAAGATTTATACTTTGCATTTACGAACTATTTTCACTGGACACTCAAAGCACACACGGGCTTATTGATATTTTTGTCTCATCACCCTTTTTATCATGATTTCAAGTCGATCCTATTGTGGGGATGAGTAGCTAGTTGTAGCCTGCCTTGGAAGATTTTTCTGATATTTATTTTGTGTAATGCTTTGGGGAGTTGAGAGTGGATAATTTCATTTATGAATTTATATTAAATTCTTAGTTTGTAATAAATTATAAGTTTAAAGTATTATTTTTATTCTATTATTTTGAATGTGTGACTTAGTTATAAAGACCCCTTGTCCTTTGGACGGAGAGACGTCCCCGGCCCTGTAAGGCCTAGGTAGTGGGGTGTTACAAGTAGTATCAGAGGCTAGGTTATAGGCAAATACTGATAGTATATATGCAATTTATTTATGTTTAAATTTTTATCTAACCTATCTTGTTGATGTTGTAGGATGGTTAGGATTCTTAGAACCGCGAGGGAAGGGCAACAATAGCACCCGCCTATCCTTATATATCCAAAAGACCTTCTAGTCCCCCAACCTTCCCCTCAGCCAGTTATCCCTATTAAGGATAGCAGTGATGATGAGGTCCAAATTCTTGAGCCACCCCTAATCCTGGTAATAGACATAAGCTCTGGTTGTGACGATGAGGTGAAGCAATGGAGCATGTACCCCACCCTCCTAGTCCCGTAGTGGACTTAACAACAGATAGTGATGACCCGAGAGAGATAAACTATGAGTCTCCACCTAGGCCTTCTTTTGTTCTTTCTTTCAGTCGAGTTGAGCCCGAAGAAAGTTCTAGGCGCCCCAGAAAGGAGCTAATAGAGGGGTTTACTAGTGGGGTTGGGGTAGATTTTTCTAAGAATTCTAGGGGTTGGTTGTATAAGATGGATGATAAGGGTTCTGATGAGGAGTAGAGGACTAGGAGTTATTTTGAATTGGATGTTTATTTATTTATTATGTTTCGAGAACTTTTTGTCAAGGATTTTTAATTCTGTTTTCTATCAAAATTTCAAATTTATGCAAGTCAATATTTGAAAGAGAATTTATTCCTTAGGCAAAATTTACATCTAATTTCTTTTTACATATATCTGACTGTGAATGCATGCGCACCTAAAATGATTTAACCCTTAAGTGCATACACTTAACATTTGGGGTATGGTTTAGAATGGCACCCAAGCACCGTGCAACTTCAACAGGCAGAAGAGTTCCGGAAGCCGATCATGTGGCACCGGAAGTCGAGACAGCCCAGATGCACTCACCTTATCGGGGTGATGGGAGTGGTCCGGATATGAGCATGAGGTCTGAAATTCCGATTAATGTGATGGTGGGCCAGGCATTCAACAAGATGGCCAAAATTCTGTAAACTCTGATCGAGCGAAGAAACCCTAAAGGGGAAGATGAGGCGTTAGAGCGATTTCTGAAGTTTCAACCGCCTGTCTTCTTGGGTGAAGCAGAACAAGATCAGAAGGCAGAACAGTGGATCAAGCAAATGGAGGACATATTTGCAATGCTCCAGTACACCGAGGAGCGGATGGTTATGTTTGCAGCTTTCCGGTTGAGAGGACTAGCTCAGGCATGGTGGCAGCAAGTTCAAGATGACTGGGAAATAAGCGAGCAGGAATGGACATGGTCCAACTTTGTTGAAGTCTTCCGAGCTGAGTACATCCCTCAGTAGATCGTGGAAAAGTGGGATAATGAATTTCAGAATTTGAAGCAGGGAAGCATGTCAGTGGCTCAGTACACGGCACGATTCACCCAGCTATCAAAATACTGCCAAAGATTAGTGGATACTGAGCAAAATAGGACAAATTAGTTCATCAAGGGGCTGAGGTCGGAATTGAGAAAGGCGTTGGCACCTTCCCCGCCAATAACCTATTCGGGGGCAGTGGGCGTGGCTACCCAAAACTGAGAATGAAGACCGCAGTAGGATGGCGGCAAGGCCTTTACAACTGCCAAGGCAGCTGCAACGGCACTTCCAAGGACAGCAATCTAACAAGCGCCCCACCAATCAGCAGTGGCAGGACCGGGGGAAGGAGGCCCGAACGGTACCAGTGGGTCCTGCCCAAAACTTTCCATCATGATGGCCGTGTGGAAAAAGGGTCCACATGGAGAAGAATTGTTGGACCAAGGGTAGTGAAAGGAAATGTTATCACTGTGGCGACCCGAACCACCTGAGGAACACTTGCCCTAAGTTATACCGAGTCGAGCAAGGAAATTCGGTGCAGAATTCGGGGCCCAACAGAGCCAACACCTTGGGAGCATCCAGGAGTGGTGCGCCAAAACTATAAGTGAAGGCCAAAGTATTCGCCCTCAATAGAAAGGAGGTTGGGACTGATGCAGCAGTTGTGGAAGGTACGTTTACTATCCAAGGACGACCCGTCAATGCATTAATTGATCCTGGCTCTACTCATTCCTATTTAAACAAGATTTGTGCATGCCATTTGGGTTGGGATGGAGTAGAATTACCTTATACTTTAGTGGTAAGCACTCATTTAGGGAAAATGGTGCAAGTGGATCGGTATGTGAGAAATTGTAAAATTGATGTGGGGTGAAAAAGTCTGGAGGTAGATTTGATAGTGTTGGATATTGAAGATTATGATTTGATTTTGGGGATGGATTGGTTAGCCAAGCATGGGGCAAGAGTAGACTATATGAATAAGTCGGTCCAGTTCATTAGACCAGGTTGTGATGTATTGGAGTTCGATGGCAAGAAGGTAAAGGAGTCAAAGTATTTGATAGCGGGGGCTAAGGCCCCGAAATTGCTGAAGATAGGGTGTCAAGGGTACCTGGCTTACGTGATAAACAAGCCGAAGGACCAGTGCATTCTGAAGGACACCGAAGTAGTGAAGGATTTTCCCGATGTATTCCCCACAGAACTTGATTCTTTACCTCCCAGCTGAGAGGTGGAATTCACCATTGACTTAGTTCCGGGAGCGGAACCAGTATTGCGGACCCCGTACCGGATGGCACCGGCAGAACTGAAAGAGCTTAAGGAACAATTAGAGGAGTTAGTGAGTCAAGGCTACATCAGACCTAGCACGTTACCTGGGGAGCGCCTGTGCTATTTGTGAAGAAAAAGGACGGGTCTCTAAGGCTATGCATCTACTATCGGGGTTTGAACAACTTGACAATTAAGAACAAGTATCCCCTACCGTTGATTATCGAACTGTTCGATCAGTTACAAGGATCTAGTTGCTACTCCAAGCTGGATCTGAGGCAAGGGTACTACCAAGTATGGATAAAAGAGGAGGATATCCCCAAGACGGCTTTCAATATTAGATATGGGCATTATGAGTTCGTGGTAATGCCATTTGGGGTGACCAATGCGCCAACAGTATTCATGGACTTGATGCACCGAGTGTTCCGACCCTATCTGGACAAGTTTGTGGTGGTCTTCATCGACGACATTTTGATTTACTCCAAGAGTCCGGAGGAGCATGTGGATCATCTGAAGCTCATATTGGAGAAGTTTCGCGAGCACAAACTGTACGCCAAGTTTAGCAAGTGCGAATTTTGGTTGGACAGTATGGCATTCCTTGGCCATGTGGTGACCAAGGAAGGAATCAAGGTAGACCCGGCAAAGGTCGAAGTGGTGTCACACTGGAAACAGCCGGAGAATATCAGCAAGACCCAAAGTTTCCTGGGACTGGTTGGTTACTACCGGAGGTTCATCAAAGGGTTCTCGACACTCGCATCGCCAATGACCCGGCTGTTGAGGAAGGATGTTCCATTTGTGTGGAACGAGAAATGAGAGAAAATTTTTCAAGAGCTAAAGCGGAGGTTGATGACGGCGCCAGTATTGAGTCTGCCAAAGGAGGGTAAGCCTTACGCGCTATATACCGATGCCTCAAAGGAAGGATTGGGAGCAGTGTTGATGCAAGACCGGAAGGTGATCACTTACGCTTCTTGGAAGATGAGACCTCATGAAGTTAACTATCCTACTCATGATCTGGAGCTGGTAGCTATCGTGTTCACCTTGAAGAAATGGTGACACTACTTGTACGGAGCCAAATATAAGGTGTTCACTAACCACAAGAGTCTGAAGTATATCTTTACTCAGAAGGATCTGAACTTAAGGCAGCGAAGATGGATGGAATTTCTGGAAGAATACCGTTGTCCAATCAACTACCATCCCAAGAAGGCCAATGTTATGGCAGACGCCCTGAGCAGGAAAGTTGGAATGGCCAGACTAAGGGTGTAGGAAATTCAAGCAGTTCAGGATGTGTTAGACAGAAGGGTAGAAGTGCAAGATAAAAGAATTGTCATCAGCAATTTGAAGTTGGTACTAGATTTGAAGCGGGAAATCGTGGAAGCTCAGCAAAGTAACGCTGAGTTTCAACTTTTAAAGGATAAGGAGCTCAAGTGGCCAGACAGTGAATTCCGTCAGGACGAGGCGGGAGTTTTTCATTTCAGGGATCAGTTGTGTGTACCCGGAGAGTAGCAATTAAAGGACAGAATTTTGGAAGAGGCGCACAAGAGCAAGTACGCCATTCATTCGGGGGAAGTTAAGATGTATCAGGACCTGAAGAGAACCTATTGGTGGCCCGGACTGAAGCAAGATGTGGTCATGTATGTCTCGACCTGTCTCACCTACCAAAAAGTCAAAGCAGAGCACAAGAAGTCAGCGGGACTATTGCAGCCATTGCCAGTACCGAAATAGAAATGGGAGGAGGTGACTATGGATTTTGTCACCGAACTTCCCATGTCTAAGACCCAAAAGGACGCCATATAAGTAGTGGTGGATCGACTGAACAAGTCGACCCATTTCATACCGGTAAATGTAAGAGACTCTATGGAGAAGCTGGCTCAGACTTATGTTTGAGAGATAGTCCGACTGCACGGAGTGCCTTCAAGCATAGTGTCTGATTGAGACCTGAGGTTTACATCTCGATTTTGGGGCAAGTTTCAGGAAGCAATGGGGTCGAGTCTAAAATTCAGTATGACAGCGCATCTGCAGACCGATAGGCAGTCAGAAAAGGTTATCTAAATATTGAAAGATATGTTGAGAGCCTGTGTTCTAGATTTCGGGGACAAGTGGATAGAGTGTGTACCATACAAGGAGCTGTCATGTAACAATAGCTATCAAGCTTCAATTGGGATGGCACCGTATAAGGCTTTGTATAGACGCAAGTGTCAGGTACCGCTGTATTGGGGTTGGTCAGAAGATGGTCATGTAAGCTGAGCCGAAGAAGTCTGTGTCCAATAAATGTTGGATAAAGTGAAATTGATCAGGGAAAGGTTGAAGGCGGCTCAAAGCCGATAGAAGAGCTACGCGGATAACCGGCGGAGAGAATTGGAGTTTCAAGTCAGGGACAACGTATTTCTGAGATTAACGCCGAATAGGGGGATCTTGAAACATCCGAAGGGTGGCAACTTGAATCCGAGGTATTTGGGGCTGTTCCCGATTAAGGAAAGGATTAGACCGGTAGCTTACTGATTGGACCTGCTAAATGGGTTGACGGGAATTCATGATGTGTTCCATGTGTCACAATTGAAGAAGTGCAACGCTGATCCCGTTCATGTTCTGAATAATGAGCTGTTGGTGTTGCAACCCTATTTGAGCTATGTGGAGAGGTCCGAGAGGATATTGAACCGCAATATCAAGAATCTTCAGAACAAGCAGATACCAATGGTCAAGGTTTAGTGGGAGCATCATAGCATGCAGGATGCCACATGGGAATCTGAAGAGTGGGTTAAGTGAAAGTATCCTAATCTGAAAAAGAGGTATGCTTGAATTTTGGGATGAAATTCCTCTAAGGAGGGGAGGATGTGAAACCCCAGTCGGAACCAACCTTAGAGCAAGGGGGTTGGGATGCATATCATATTTTATTGCATGTTTAAATATATTTTTAGATGCTTTGGAATTGTGTATGATAGTCTCGAGGGCTTAATTGTGTTTATTGAGTAAGAAGGGCAAAATGATAATTTTTGCTTGAGGTGAAAATAGGGATATAGCTTGACGTTTAAATAGGAAAAAAATAATTTAGAGAGAAAATAAGAACAAGAGTTGTTGTGGTTTAGTGGTTAGATCTTTGGAATTAATTCTTGAGGTCTTGGGTTCAAATTCCATCACTAGAGCTTTAGCATGATTAAATTTTATTTTTGTTAGGGAAGGTTAGATTTTCATCCTTGAGTGCTCTAGAGAAAGGTAAAGGTGATGTCCTAGGGAAGACATGATAGGAGTACCCTAATCCTACTCTTGTACCCTACAAAAATTCTTAAGGGAATTCATTCCCTTCTTGATCCTTAGTTTTCGTTACTTTTCAATTTCTTAAATTATTCAATTTATTCAAGCCAAATTCATTCCAGAAATTTCAGTAAAGTGCTGTGGCTTTGAAGGTTCAAAATCCTAAGTGAAAGACATCTTATGGACCGAAAATGTGGAAGATATGGCAAAGGTTCCAAGAGAATTAATCCCCCTAGTGAACCTTCAAAACTTCACTCTAGCTATGTTCATTTTCCTTCATGTAGTGATTTGAAATTTCGCAGCTTCTTGTGCCTGCAAGGTGTCAAAATTTTCAGACATCATTCCCTCCTAAATGCTGCCAGAAAATGGCCCTCTTAGCCAGCTTGAAATCTGAAATTTTCTGGCCAAATTCGGACTGCACAAATGCTGTGCAAAACAAGAAAATTTTCTGGGCAAAATCGCAGCATATATGAGCTTAAACCAAGCTATTTTCTTCCAGTTTTCTCCCAACTCCTTAGCCACGTTTTTCCTCCATGAAGAACGCTGGAAACCAGCCTTGAAAGACCTCTAAATGCCCCTTCAAGCACTCTACAATCCGACTGGAAAATGGCAGCAAAAGCTGCCCAGGAAAATTCCAGCAATGGCGAAACTGTACAGGATTTTATTTCCAGCTTTGTTTCCTTTTCCAGCCCTAGCCGAAACTTCAACCTTTTTCTACACAAACCTCTCTTGAACAGCCATGAACTGAACCCCATTGTCTTCCCCAACCTTCGGCACGAAAACCAGTCATGGCTGCCCTAAAATATCTCCAACAAATTACTCCAATCATGCCTTGATTGGAGACCAAAATTCCTGCAATCCTAATTTAGTAAACTTCCATAAAATGTCCCTTAAACAACCAGACCTTTCCTTCACCATTGTACTCCCTCTTTTTAGCCCCCATTAACCTTCTTCAACCAGCTTTCATCCAACAAAATCACTGAACATCAGTCGGCCATAGCAGCTTCTAAAAGGCTCTCCATTGATCAAATATATTCTTGCTATATTTTGTTTCCAAATTTGATTCCCAAAAATATTCTTTTAGGATTTCAACAACCAGCCTTTCCTTTTCCTTTCAAACCAGAAAAATCATCTACGTAAACTACACAAACAATTCGGCCACTGCAAACATACAGAATTTCGGCATCTTCAAATCCAAAATCCCTCCATTCTCTTCAACCTTCAAGCACACATAGAACACCAAGAACACCTACTCACTTCTCTCGCCTAATACCTCTCCAAACCACTTCAATCTCCCTCAAAAAAATTCTAGATTTCATCTACTCACTGTCGTGAGAACATCCATACCATTTGTAACATCAAACTCCAAAGTCCAACTCTCTCATTTGGATAAAAAATCAGTATATTTGTGAAGGCTCAAGAACACCTTCAAGGTAAGTTTGTGCAATCTACTTCATCTTCTCTAATCTCCAATCTCTAATGAATATATATATGTATAGGCATGCTAATGAACGCTCTTCTTCTCTTTTCTCTCTCTCTCTCTCTCTTGGCCGAATACCCTCTCCTTCTTAGCCGAATGAATTCTTCACCAACGGCTATGCTTTCTTCATCTCTCTTGGACGGATCTAGTCATCTAGGAGTTGAGATCCATTCGAAACTCCTTCAAGGTTGTCATCAATCACGTAAGCCTTTTCAACCCTCCTTTTTAATTCTAGATTCATGTCTCTAGGATGATATTGGTAGGAGATGGATTATGAATAGGATTTGAGCATGTATTGTTGTGATGAGTTGAGATTGAAGTATGAATAAATGTGTGTATATGATGGTGATGGGATTTATGCATAAGTTAGTAATCTTGCTAGATTGTATGGTGTTTTTAGGGTTTAATGCATGTCTCCATGTCATCAATAGTATTTGTGATCAAATATGTTAGAGATTATGTCACCTATGGTGAATAGGATTTATATTCATGTATGATTGTTAAAGCCATGAATATGTTTATACTAGTAGAGGTTAGATCATGCCTTGGTAAATTTAGATCTATGCTTTTATTCATGATTTAGGTGATTTGATGAATTGAGTGGAGTATATGTTCATGATTGTGATTAGCAATAGAAATATGATCATGATCTAGTTGTCCCTAAGCTAATTTTATTTCATCAATAAAATATTTAATACTATAATTTTTGCTAGTAAATTCAAAAACCCTAGGAAGGTAGATTTGGATTGTTATATATATAATAAGGATACCTTAGTCAAATAAATGATAGCTTTTATTAAAGAAATAAAATATATAGATATTATATAATAATAATAATAATAATAATAATAATAATAATAATAATAATAATAATAATAATAATAATAATATCAAATAAAGCCTTCTATATAAATAATAATAAGTAAAAATATTAATTTTGTAATTCTTATATTCATAAATACCATTAAAATTTATTATCTTTTATTCAAAACCTAAAAAAATTTATTTATTATCTTTCAATCAAGACCCATTGAAATTCATTTTCAATTAATTTTATTTATCAATTATTTTCTAGCAATTAATTATTAGTAAATCATTATTTTACCTAATACCACCTAGGACTCTTCATCAAATAAACTCTAATTTATTTTTAGCAAGATTTAAACTTTCAACTTATTAGTACCTATTTCCCAAAACCCTAATTGTTTTGAATACCAAATTAGACTTAGCTTATAAACTATTTTTATTTATTATCTAGCCTTAAAGCTTGGGACACTAGGATTATGGTTGTAGAGAGTTGAGCTAGTTTTATTTGTGAAAGTGGATTTTTGCTTGAGTTTGATTATGGTTTATATTTACCCCAGGCGGGGTTAGGTTAGCTATTGAAGACCTTTATTTTTTCTCAAGCTAAGGATCAGGTAAGCTCCTGCATAAAACCTGATTGATGTAAAATGTTTATTGTGGCAAGCCAAATGTAGAGTGTATGGACACTCATTTCTGTAAAGGCAATTGAGGATTGACTCATTTCTTATTTCAGTCAAACAAATTATTTAAAAATCAATAAGTAGATTTACTCAAACTCAAAACTCTTTCCAAAACTGATTTTGACAAAGACTTTGGAAATTCTTAATTGCCATTTTCATGTGGAACTGTGTTTTATTCATTTTCCCAAGTGGGATACGATATGTTGAGTACTCAATAAGGGTGGACTCTTAGGACTAGTCTTTGAAGGGGTAGGATGAGTCTCTCAGTAGGGGGCCACCTCTGAGGGGTTTCTCCTCCCCAGATAGGGTGTCAGTCCAGTAGGTTATGCCAGTCTGAGCTAGCAATTTTTTTCATTCAAGTGACTGTGTGTTGTCGGAATGGAGAACCGATTTTTGTTTGGGTATAGAGAATGAGGTGTATCTTGCCCGGTAGGCTTATCACCTAACTTTTGTCAGTCTGCACAAAGTGTCGATATTCTGACCGGTTATAGGGCCCAACATGTGGTAACCCATGATCATTTTTTTTGAGTGGTTAATTTTATTGATTATGTATGGTTGGAAAAGCCAAAACACCACTCTTGATTTTGACTAATGTTTATTGCTTGCCATTATTTCTCTTATAAAGATTTATACTTTACATTCACGAACTGTTTTCACTGGACACTCAAAGTACACACGGACTTACTAAGATTTTTATCTCATCACCCTTTTTACCATGATTTCAGGTCGATCCTTCTGTGGGGATGAGTAGCTAGTTGTAGCCTACCTTGAAAGATTTTTCTGATATTTATTTTGTGTAATGCTTTGGGGAGTTGAGAGTGGATACTTTCATTTATGAATTTATATTGAATTCTTGGTTTTTAATAAATTATAAGTTTAAAGTATTATTTTTATTCTATTAATGTGTGGCCTAGTTATAAAGACCCCTTGTCCTTTGGATGGGGCGACATCCCCGGCCCTGTCAGGCCTAGGTAGTGGGGTGTTACAGTATGAGATTTCATACAAGATAAAGCTTATCAAATAAATTTTACAAAATAAATAAAAAAAATTTGGTGGAAAAATGAAATTGCGACACATGGCAGATAACCCACAATTTGTGACCAAATGGTGACTAATTTAGACCAAGAATGGCAATTAAGGAGCTGAAAAATAGCCAAATTTCTTGCATAAGGTGTAGGGAAAGAAGAGAGAAAGAAAAGGAAAGAAAATCTAGAGAAAATTGGGAGAAAAAAGAAAAAGGAGAGAGAAAGAAAAATGTGTTTGTGTTCTTGGTGTGTTATTGGTGTTCTTGGAGAAAAATCAAGCCAAGAGATCCTACATACAAGTCTATGCTTCAAGAATTAAAGTCAAAGACCTCATTACGGTGATTATATTGATATGAATTTTAACATGAAAACATGATTTTCAGATCTTAATTTTGGATCAAAGCTAAGGTTTGTGAACTTTTGTGTATGAACCTTGCATATGCTTATATAAGTGCCGGCTGCCTAAGGGTTTTTGAATTATGTTTTTTTTGGAAGAAGAACTAAATAATTATGGTGGCTTAAAGGGTTATTTCCAGTTAAGGAGATGACGATCAAAGTAGAGTAGAAATGGAATTTACTTGGTTGGAAAAATGAATTATACTAGCCTTTGATTAGAAAAGATGAATTTGTGTGATTCTTGTGAGCTATTGGAATCTAGAAATTACAAATTTAAAGATGATTTAAAGGAAAATTGAATGAATTAATGGTTACAAGATGTTAAGACTAAAAAAGAACATAGGAAAGCATGAATAGTGGAATTGAGGTAAAAAAACTACTGGGGCTATTTTTGCCCTGTGTTATGTTACAAGAACTAGAACACTAAAAAAGGCCAATACAGAATAAAAGTTAAGAGCCTTATGTTCATTTTGGTATATCATAGAGCCAAGTCGGAGTTTTGGATTGAAAGTTATGTGAAAAAAAAAAAAAAATCTTGTGTCAAGTAGTAAAATTCCAGAAAAATGAGTTCGAAAATGGATGAACTTAAGGATGATTAATTGTGTGATTTTGGATGAAATAATATGAAGTGAATCCCTTGTATATGAAGGGATAAAGGATGTGGGAAAAGGAAAATAAAAGAATTGATCAAACAATGAAAAAAATTACGCGAACAAAAGTTGAACACTTTTCGTAACCGGCGGCTAACCGTCGGGCACGATAGCTCACCATCAGCTATTTTTCGGCTGAACACGATTTGACCCAAAAATAAAGTGTGGTGTAGGTTTGTTAGTAAATGGTCAATGGCACATTAAAAATGATGGAAATGATAGTTGAACGACTATAAGCGGAAAGAATTTAGTTAGGACACGAAGTGAGTCCCTTTGATTTATAAAACCTTTTGAACGCTTGTGTGCTTCACCTTTCCATGAAATGCTATGTTTTATACTGATGCGTATTTATTTGGGAATAAAAATAATATAAAAATAAGCACATTTTCAATCATGTTTAAATTAAAATGTTAATCCCAAATTACACAGATAAGCAAGCATACTCATCATTAACATAGCATAGGGTTCCAATGAGTGTCGATCCTCAAAGAACAAGTATGCATTAATCACTTTTCTCTCATTGTTTTACCGACTCAATAAAGTTTAAAAGAAATGACAAGGAAAATATAATAAAAGAAAATATACATGTCAAGGATAGAGAATTATGTAACTTAAACCATTATTTTGACAAACATGATCTTAAAGTATTCAATCATTATCCTAACTAATTATTCTCTTAGCATCATGAAGGATTAAGATAGATTCACTTCTTTGATCAATTCATGAAATCAATCACTATCATCGAGATAAATTAGTATCACATAGTTGTCTCAACTAATTCACCTAAAAGATACATTAAACACAGTCTTTGGTTAAATTTCCTTGGTCTGGCAAATTTAAAGCATAAAATTAACAAATGAATCCTTGGTTTGGCAGACATCAATTAACCATTAATTACTTAGTCCTCAGCAATTAACCATCATAGTCTAGTAAGTTAATCGCCAATCAAATATGAAATTAATAAATTGAAACCACCATCAACCCCTTTGGTCTAGTAAGTTAATGAAAAGAGATAACCAATTAATCTCGTAATAAGCACAAGTAAATAAATACCAAAAAGAACAATCAATTAATGAAAAGATCAAATAACTCTAAAAATCAAGAATACCTAAAACAATGTCAAATTACAATAAAACAATTAACAAATCATTGTTCAAGAAAAAAAAAACAAAGTAAAAGAAAACACTCATAGACAAGCCTCATTCTTCTTCCCTTGTAGACCCTCTTGCACAACCTTCCTTGAATTGAAGAATTCCTTCTTTGATTCGAGTGATTTTCTATTATGATCTATGAATTCCCCCATTTTTCCTTGTATTTTCCATCTATTTATAGGCTTAGGAAGTGCCTAAACTCATTGGTGTAGGGTTTTTGGCCGATTAGAAGTAAGAAGATACTAAAATTCTGCAGATTACCAAAAACCGCGTGCAAAAATCAAGGAACCACCTCAACATCAGGTCACAGCCAGCGTTGCCTTGGCTGCATAGAGTAGGACCGGTTGTGTTCTATTTCCTCAGTTGTTCGCCGATTTTTCTTGATTTCTTCACAATGTTTTCCAAAGTGCAATCGGTGTCGGTTCCAACTTCCCTGCCAACGCTGGTTTGGTTATGTTCCAGACGTTTCACTAATTTTTCATCACCTTGAAGTGCGTGCCAATAGCACGTGGCCGGCGCCAGTTCCTCTGCCCTGTCCGGCACTGCCTCTGTTCTGTTTTGTGACATTTTTTCTCTTGTTTTTCCCTAAAATCTGAAATAAATTAAAAAATACTTTTCGAAGGGTAAAATCTCAAATATGAAGGAATATGACTAGTTATTAAACAAAATTTATCACAAAATAGCCTCAAATAGCTAGGAAAAATATGACTAATTTAAACCCTATCAATTCCCCCACACTTAGCTCCTTGCTTGTTCTCAAGCAAAGTACCAAAGACATGTAAGAAAAACACAAGTGTTGATAAAATCACTCAATCAGTTTCAAAACGATATCTCTCATGCTTTCTTTATTTAAGAGAATAAACACATGCTAATACATCTTTCATAACAAACACAAAACTTGTGTAAGTGAATAGTGACTAGTAGAACCATTTCAATAGTTTAACATCATTCTCAAACCATTAGAAAGAATTTAGTTCAAGACAAATATGCATTCCATAAGATTACTTTGCATGCACTCTCTCCACTAATTCGAGATATATCATGACTCTACTTAGATCAAGTAGGACTTTCAAGTTTGTAATGTAAGGCTAAAGGCTTGTAATGTAGCTTGTCAAACGAAGGATATAGGAGAATCAAATATCAATGAAGCAGAGAGTTTCCAATAAAAGGATAAACAAAATGTATCAAGAAATTCCAACTCTTCTTGCTCTCCTATTCCAAAATCAATCAAAACCCATAACCTTATTTAGCAATTATAGCATAGCTCAAGCAAATCTTGCATTTTCATCAATCATTCTCAACTCGTTAATAATTTTTCCACAAGATCATTCAAATATTTCAACAATGGTGCCAATGACTTGATGTGAACCTAAGTTTTTTTTGCCAGAAATACTTACAGCTCAACCACCATTCTTCTTGTGATCTTTCTTCTCTCTCTTTCTCAATTTTTCTTTCATTTTCTCTTCTTCCTTCACATGCTGCAGTTGTTTGGTTGTTAATTTTTCTTTTTCAATACTCTCTAGCAACTTTTATTTTCTCAATCTTTCTTTTCTTTTCTCATTTCCCAGCTCAGCATAACTATTGATGCATGACTGAAAGTAATAAGTCATGATCTTTACACAAGTATTCTCCCTCAACATTCTCCTACATGTACTTTTATCCATCCAGAGCAATCAAATGTTTGGAATATACATCAAACTCTCAGAAAGAAGTAATGGACAAAGTATGACAACAGGTTTTAAGAAAGAATTTCCAAATTTAGGCTCAAAATAGGCACTAGGGATTATGTCAAATAGGTAACCTTGAAAAGCTCAAACTATCCAAAGAAGGCCTATTACCGTCATCCTTAAGTTAAATCATGAATGTCTTTCTTATTTCGCCTCGAGAGGTATTCAAGTAAATTCTATAATGCTCAATGAATTTAAGTGGAAAAACAGGTTTAAGAACAATGTAAAGCATTTGATCAAGAACTACTTAGTCCAAGTGCGTGTAAAAAGTCATGCATAAGCCATAAATAATATAAAATATATGCTCTATGATCTATCAAAGACATGCACTAAAAATACCTCTTGAAATCTCAAAAGAAAATTAGAAAAATTTTGAAAAAATTTGGTCTTAAATAAGGATCCAAAGAAGAATTTCAAGAAGATTATAGAAGAATGAAGAATAGAAGAATTCTCAATCTCACCACTCCCCCACACTTAAAATGGACATTGTCCTCAATGGCCAAATAAATAGAACAAGGGAAAACAATGCCATGGGACTAAAAATAATGGGGAAAAGAGAAGAAAGAAAATACTCCCATACTAACAGTTCAAAGGTTCAATACTAAGAGAATGCTAAGAAAATTGATAAAAACTTGAACAAAGTATATCACCAAACCACTTCCCCGCACTTAAATTGGACAATGTCCTCGTTGGCAAAAAATAAAAACAAGAAAGCATCTCCAAAGGGACTAGAAATAATAATGGGTAAGAAAGTTTAAGTAATACTGCCCAATTGCAATAATGCTCCAGTAGATATCCAAACTTGAGGTAAAGAGAAGGGCTTGTCCAAGAGGACTTTATTCCTATAAAACAAAACACAAATAAAAGCACAAGGTAAATAAAAATAAAATAAAAACATACCTAAATGAAAGAAAACAAACTAAAGAAAAAGACTAAAATAAAAAAAATAAAAATACAACAAAAACTCTTGACACTCATTATGCTTCCTCATCAATCCTTTTGGAAATGAGATTAAGGCTCCAAGTAGGCATAATGAATATAGAAAGAATGGAGGATTCTGAAAAATGGAAGGTTCATGAAAATGATTTGTCTCAGCAAAGCAAAACACATAAACCTCATTCTCTAATATTCCTTTAGACACATAAATATCTTTTTCAACATATAAGGGCACAGGGTATCTAACAGATGCATCAACTTTGAAATCACCAATTAGCCCTTCAAAAGAAGTTTTTTTACAAGTAAAATTCCCCTTTAAACTTAGTATTTGAGTTCTTAAAGACAGGATTGGAAAATCCTTACTTTTCAATACTTCTACAAATACCAAGTTACCTCCCTGAAATTGGGGTGAAGGGTAGAATTCGTCAACATCCTCAAAAGGTTTCTTAGAATGAATGATAAATCTAACTTCTTGAGGCATGTTAAACTCTATATATCATCATTGGGACCATTGTTCTCTAAGAAGTGAGAGGAACCTAAGAAATCATGTAACAAGGAAATATTAGAATTATGAGCACATAGGGTATAATCAAATACCTCTCTTGCCACATCATGCAATTGTCCCTCCTAGCCACTCATTTTGTTCCATAGTCAATTGTACGGGCTAGAATGAACTCATTGTTGGATATCTTAGGCTCGTATCCTATACGGCGCAGTGGAAGATAAATCGAGATGCCGTCCCAGGACTCTTCTATGTGTGGAAAACAAGACATAATGACAATAAAGGCAACAGCTTTTACCTTTGGGTGATCGTATAAAGAACAAAATTTTCTTCTTCAAGTTGAGGCGCGATCCAGCAATCCTCGTGATCAACCTCCACGTGAGTTGAACGTCTACCCACTATAATCACAATGTGTGATTATCTCTAATAGTAATCCACACAGAGGAATACTCAAGCACCAAAATTTCTGTGCTAGCAAAAATGAATGGCGGCTAGGGTTTTTCTTTCAAGAAGAAAAACGAGAGAAAGAGAGAATCGTGTGTTGTGTTTCAACTATTGGCTAAGGTTTTTTCGTTTGTTATTAGCTACTATATATAACATGAAATTCTCTTCCCAAAACTTAGAATTCCCTAATTGTAATTGGAGACATCAAGTTCTCACAATTACAACTTGTACCACAAATTATAACTAATTATAATTTGTCCACGACAACTTTTCTTTCTCTCAATCAACCCCACAATGTTATCAAATAACATCTTACGTATATAATCCTCTATTGTATGTGACCTATTTGGTTTTCTAGTCAATTGGTAGAGAACATGAATTAATCCAAACGTCTTTGAGATTAATAATCAATAATTAATTAGAATTAATCCTATTAAATCTAATCAGGATTGGTTTATTAATTCATCAATTAATAAACCCATATTCCCAGATCATGAGCGGTATCTAGCAATACATCATAACCACCCAAGTGTCCAGGAAGTCAAGTGGCTTGACATGAACCCTTTAATAACAAACTTCAGTGCAATCAACTCATTTCACCATACAATATCTCATTCGGTTCGGAGTACGGAATTAGTGCCAACTCCTTCCAGAATTAATTCTGGCCCGAATACAATAGTACTTGTACCAAGAACCCACTACTCTAGATGTGTATTAATTGGAACTGTTTCCAATACACAATTGCATTGGCCAAGGACTTTCGAGTAGTAATTCCTACAAGTGGCCGTGAGATATTCGCCCCTACTATTAGGAGTGGTGAATCCTTTATTGACCCTCTCAACTACTTTCGTTTACCTCACCATGTACCCAATATCCATCCCATAGACGGCCCTCGATCGAGCTCCGGAGATTGGAATCAAAGTACAAGGCTCAACAAACAAAGTACCTTGGAGATCTTAAGTGTAAGGATACTTGCACGTTTGCTATATTGAGATTATATCACTGGAACTAAGATTAGCATGTGTTAGACTTCCATGTGATTATCTCAAAGTTAGGTCATCTAATGAACTTGTTCCATTAACAAGCATCCGTGTGTTAACTTTGAGTATCTCAATATTCATGGTTATGAGAACCATTGCCTGATCAAATCAGGAAGTCTAACACATTCTAATCCTAACGCATTAATGATATCCTACCTCATTAATATTATGACTAGGGACTATTTAAGTACTAACACCATCCAGTGTCGTAGGAATCTCATATCATGATCTCTATCATAATTTCCTTAACACGGTGTTATACTAGGGATTTTATCGAACAGTTATATTACTTAAAGTAAACAAAAGAAACTGTAAGATAAATAATGCCTTTTATTAAAATAAAATTTGTTATATACAATGTACAAATGATTGCCTCTAGGGCACAACACTAACACTCATGAGTCTCCTCAACAAGCTGAACTAATTGTTTCCTTTGATAGCACAAATGTTAGGAAGCTTCTTCATGCCACTTGTTGTGTATGGATTTGGATATAAAAATCATATAAAAATAAGCACATTCCCAAGCAAGTTTAAACTAAAACGTTAACCCCAAATTACACATATAAGCAAGACTACTCATCGTTAACATAGCATAGGATTTAAACGAGTGTCGATCCTTAAGGAACAAGTATACATTAATCCATTTTCTTTCATTGTTTAACCGATTCAACAAAGTGAAAAAGAAATAAACTAAAATAAAATAAAATAAAAATAAAAATATATACATGTCAAGGATGGAGAAGTATGTAACTCAAACAATTATTTAGACAAACATGATCATAAAGTATCAAACCATTATCACAACTAATTATTCTCCTGGCATCATGAAGGATTAAAGTAGATTCACTTCGATGGTCAATCCATGAAATCACTATCCTATAAATAAATTAGCACCACTTGGTCTGTCTCAACTAATTCACCCCAAAAAAACTCATTAAACACAATCCTTGATTAAATTTCCTTGGTCGAGCAAATTTAAATTATGAAATTAATCAATGAATCCTTGGTCTGGCAAACATTAATTAACCTTTAATTACTCAATCCTCAGCAATTAACCTATTTGGTCTAGCAAGTTAACAGCTAATAAATATGAAATTAATCAATTGCAACCACCATCAACCTCTTTGATCTAATAAGTTAATGAAAAGAAACAACCAATTAATCTAGTAATATGCCCAGGTAATTAAATACCAAGAAGAATAATTAATTAATCAAAAAGATCAAATAACTCTAAAAATGATGAATATCTAAAACAATGTCGAACTACAATAAAACAATTTATACATCATTGTTCAAGGAAAAGAAAACAAAGTAAAAGAAAGCACTTATAGACAAGCCTCATTCTTCTTCCTTTGAAGACCTTCTTGCACAACCCTCCTTGAATTGAAGAATTCCTCTTTTGATTGAGTGATTTTCTGTGATGATCAATGAATTCTCCCATTTTCCCTTATGTTTTTCATCTATTTATAGGCTTAGGAAATGCCTAAACTCCTTAGTGTAATGTTCTTGGCTGAGTAGAAGTTGGAAGATGCTAAAACTTCACAGATTACCAAAAACCGCGTAGAAAAATCACAATCCTGCATTTTCCTAAGAGCACAGCCGGCACCACCTTGGCTCTCAGAGCTAGCGCCGGTTGTGTTCTATCCCTCCACTTGTTCTTTGATTTTTTTCTTGATTTCAACACCATGTTGTCCAAAATGCAGCCGGTGCTGCCTTAGCTACTAGAGTCGGTGCCAATTCCACTCTGTTCCGATCTGTTTTGATAATTTTTTGTCACCTCGAAGTTCGTGTCAATAGTGCATGGCCGGCATCAGTTCTAATGCCCTATCCGGCGCCGCCACTCTTCTGTTTTGCGATGTTTTTGCTTCGTTTTACCCCAAAAATCTATAATAATGAACAAAATACCTTTCCAAGGGTAAAATCTCAAATATGATGGAATATGACTAGTTATTGAACAAAATGTATCACAAAAGAGTATCAAATAACAAAGAAAAATATGACTAATTTAGCCCCTATTATATTTCCCCACACTCTGCTCTTTGCTTGTCCTCAAGCAAAGTATCATAGACAAATAGGAAAACACAAGGTTTCATTAATCACTCAATCAATTTCAAAACAATATCTTTAATGCTTCCTTCATTCAAGAACATAAAACACATGCTACTATATCCTTCACAACAAATGCAAGATTTGTGTAAGTGAATAATGACTTAGTAGAACCATCTCAATACTTAACAATATTCTCAAACCATTAGAAAGAATTTAGTTGAAAAAGAATATACATTCCATAAGCTTACTTTTCATAACTCTCTCCACTAATCCGAGACATATCATGATTCTACTTAGGTCAAGTAGGACTTTCAAGCTTGTAATGTAAGGCTAAAGGCTTGTAATGTAGCTTATCAAACGAAGGATATAGGAAAATCAAATAGCAAAGAAGCTAAGAGTTTGCAAGAAAAAGATAAACAAATGAATCAATAATTTCCAACTCTTCCTACTCTCCTATTACAAAATCAATCAAAGCATAACCTTATTTAGAACTTACAGCTCAACTCAAGCAAATCCTGCATTTTTTCTCTTCTTTTTTTTTTCTTCTCATCTTTCCACTTCCTTCATCATTTCTTCTTTATTTTTCACAAGATCACTTATATTTTTTAGCAATGATTTCCATGATTTGCTATAACCTCAACTTTTACAGCTCAGTCACCATTCTTCTTGTGACCTTTCTTTTCTCCTTTTCTTTCACTCCTCTTTTCTTTTCATTGCTGCTGATCTTTTCTTTCGCGTTTTCTTTCTTTCCATTTTTTTCTGGCAGCTTTTTGTTTTCTTTTCTTATTTTCAATCCCTCTTTTCTCTTTCTATTCCTTTTTCCTGCTCAACACAACTATCGATACATAATTGAAAGTAATGAGTGATGATCTTTCTCCAAGTATTCTTCCTCAACATTCTCCTACAAATACTTTCATCCATCAAGAGTATAAAGATTTGGAAAATCATTCAAACTCTCAGAAACAAGCAATGGACAAAGTATGATGACGGGTTTTAAAGAAAGAAATCAACAATATAGGCTCAAAATAGGCACTACTTATAATATAAAATAGGGAGGCTTGAAAAGTTCAAACTATCCAAAGAAGGCCTATTACCGTCATCCCTAAGTTAAATCATGACTGTCTTTCTTATTTTGCCTCGAGAGGTATTCAAGTAACTTCTAGAATACTCCATAAATTTTAGTAGAAAAACAAGTTTAAGAACAATGCAAAGCATTTAATCAAGAACTACTTCGTCTAAGTGCATGCAAAAAGTCATGCATAAGCTATAAATGATCTAGAACATATGCTCTATAATCCATCATAAAGACATACATTAAAAATACAGCTTGAAATCACAAAGAAAATTAGAAAAATTTTGAAAATTTTTTGTTTTACAAGAAGGATAAAGGATACAAGAATGATGCATAGAAGAATTTCTAATCGAACCACTCCCCCACACTTAAACTGGACATTATCCTCAAGGGCCAAAGAAATAGAAAAAAGAATAAACAATGCCATGGGACTAAAAATAACAGGGAAAAGATAAGAAAGAAAATACTTCCAAAACGGAGTAGCTCCAATTTTTCAAACTTTGTGCCCAAAATAAAATTGATAAAAATTTGGACAAAGTATATCACCAAACCACTCCCCCACACTTAAGTTGGACACAGTCCTCATTGGAATTGGGTATAAAAATCATATAAAAATAAGAATATTCCCAATCAAGTTTAAATTAAAATGTTAACCCCAAATTACACATATGATCAAGCGTACTCATCATTAACATAGCATAGGGTTCGAACGAGTGTCGATCCTCAACGAACAAGTATACATTAATCCCTTTTCTTTCATTGTTTAACCGACTCAACAAAGTAAAAAAAGACAAACTAAAACAAAAGAAAATAAAAATAAAAATATATACATGTCAAGGATGGAGAAGTATGTAACTCAAACCATTGTTTAGGCAAACATGATCATAAAGTATCTAACAATTATCACAACTAATTATTCTCCTGGCATCATGAAGGATTAAAGTAGATTCACTTTGATGGTCAATCCATGAAATCACTATCCTCTAGATAAATTAGCATCACTTGGTATGTCTCAACTAATTCACACAAAAGACGCATTAAACACAATCATTGATCAAATTTTCTTGGTCTGGCAAATTTAAAACATGAAATTAATCAATGAATTCTTGGTCTAGCAAACATTAATTAACCTTTAATTACTCAATTCTCAGCAATTAACCTATTTGGTCTAGCAAGTCAACAGTAAATAAATATGAAATTAATCAATTGCAACCACCATCAACCTCTTTGATCTAGCAAGTTAATGAAAAGAAACAACCAATTAATCTCGTAATATGCCCAAGTAATTAAATACCAAGAAGAACAATTAATTAATCAAAAGATCAAATAACTCTAAAAATGATGAATTTCTAAAACAATGTCGAACTACAATAAAGCAATTAATACATCATTGTTCAAGAAAAAGAAAACAAAGTAAAAGAAAGCACTCATAGACAAGACTCCTTCTTGTTTTTTTTGAAGACCTTCTTGCACAACTCTCCTTGAATTGAAGAATTCCTCATTTGATTGAGTGATTTTCTATGATGATCAATGAATTCTCCCATTTTCCCTTATATTTTTCATCTATTTATAGGCTTGGGAAGTGCTTAAACTCCATGGTGTAATGTTCTTGGCCGAGTAGAAGTTGGAAGATACTAAAACTCCACAAATTACCAAAAACCGCATAGAAAAATCACAATCCTACCTTTTCCTCAAAGCACAGCCGGTGCCTGCCTTGGCTCTCGAAGCCGGCGCCGGTTGTGTTCTTTCTCTCCACTCGTTCGCCGATTTTTTCTTGATTTCAACACGATGTTGTCCAAAATGCAGTTGGCGCCGCCTTGGCTACTAGAGTTGGCACGGGTTCCACTCTGTTCCGGTCTGTGTTGATAATTTTTTGTCGCCTCGAAGTTCGTGTCAACAGTGTATGGCCGACGCCGCCTCTCTTCTGTTTTGCGATGTTTTACTTCATTTTACTCCAAAAATCTATAATAATGAACAAAATACCTTTCCAATAGTAAAATCTTAAATATAAAGGAATATGACTAGTTATTGATCAAAATGTATCATAAAAGAGCCTCAAATAACTTAGAAAAATATGACTAATTTAGCCCCTATCACCACTAAACAGATGAATTTGTATTGGCAACTGATAGGGCCTAATTAGTCATGCTTTTTGAAGTTATTTGAGGTTCTTTTATGATATATTTTATTCAATAACTAGCCATATTCCTTCATATTTGAGATTTTACCCTTGGAAAAGTATTTTGTTCATTATTTTAGATTTTTGGGGTAAAACGAAGAAAAAATGTCTCAAAACAGAATAGTGGCGGCGCCAGCCAGGATAGAGGAACCGACGCCAGCCATGCACTGTTTACATGAAATTTGAAGCGATGAAAAATTGTCAAAATAGAGTGTAACAGAATGGAACTAGCACCAGCTCCAATAGCCAAGATGGCGCCAGTTGTATTCTGGACGGCGTGGTGCTAAAATCAAGAAAAAATCGACGAACAATTGGAAAAACAAAACACAGCTGGCATCGACTTTGGCAGCCAAGGCGGCATCAGCTGTACCTTGAAGTGAAGGCGGTACTTTGATTTTTCTACTCGATTTTTGGTAATCTATGGAGTTTTAGTACTTTCCAACTTCTACTCAGCTAAGAACATTACACCAACGAGTTTAAGCACTTCCCAAGCCTATAATTTGATGGAAAACACAAGGGAAAATGAGAGAATTCATTGATCACCATAGAAAATCACTCAAATCAAATGAGGAAATCTTCAATTCAAAGAGGGTTGTGCAAGAAAGTCTTCAAAGGAAGAAGAAGGAGGCTTGTCTATGAGTGCTTTCTTTTACTTTATTTTTTCTTTTTCTTGAATAATGATGTATTAATTGTTTTATTGTAATTTGACATTCTTTTAGGTATTCATCACTTTTAGAGTTATTTGATCTTTTGATTAATTGATTGTTCTTCTTGGTATTTAATTATTTGGGCGTATTACGAAATTAATTGATTGTTTCTTTTCATTAGCTTGCTAGACCAAAGAGGTTGATGTTGGTTGCAATTAATTAATTTCATATTTCTTGGCTGTTAACTTTCTAGACCAAAGAGGTTAATAGCTAAGGATTAAGTAATTAAAAGTTAATTAATGTTTGCCAGACCAAGGACTCATTGATTAATTTCATCATTTAAATTTGCCAGACCAAGGAAATTTAATTAAGGATTATGTTTAATGCGTCTTTTGGGTAAATTAGTTGAGACAGACCAAGTGATGCTAATTTATCTAGAGGATAGTGATTTCATGGATTGACCATCGAAGTGAATCTACCTTCATCCTTCATGATACCAAGAGAATAATTAGTTGTGATAATGGTTGGATACTTTAAGATCATGTTTATCTAAACAATAGCTTGAGTTACATAATTCTCTATCCTTGACATGTATATATTTTTATTTTGTTTTGTTTTATTTTATTTCATTTTTTCACATTGTTGTGTTGGTTAAAGAATGAAAGAAAAATGAGTAATGTATACTTATTCCTTAAGGATCGACACTCGTTTGAACCCTATGCTATGTAATGATGAGTACACTTGCTCAAATGTGTAATTTAGGTTTAATGTTTTAATGTAAACTTGATTGGGAATGTGCTTAGTTTTTATATGATTTTTATACCCAAATCTAAATGCATCATGTTTTTTGTGCCGTTGCTGGGGAACAATATCATGAAAGCTTAGATTTTGTTGTTTTAACCATGTAAATATGTAAATATGTATACTTGTTCTTTCCGCAAAAATGTGCTATCTTTTGTAGTTTGTGTATACCCTTGTAATCTAACCTACTAACTTTGACTATGTCCTCTTGACTAACTTTGTAAGCTTTTCCTTTTGTTGTAATCATGAATTCTGTATCTAACTCACTTCTATGTTTGGAGAAATGGCGAATTGGAGTCTGAGGAAGTCTAATGAGGGGCAGTACCTCCATTGCCCTCCGAAGACGACACTCATAGCACCAGAATCATCAGAAGTTAAAACCTTGATTAGGAAATTTGTTGTTCATGTTAAGAGGTGTTTCCAGGAAATCGATTCCATATTTGAGAAATTCGAAGTAATGATCCGCAACATGGAACGACAAATTTGGTTTTTGAAGGACAATGTGATAAAATCCCACGAACTAACCCCAATAGCCAGTGAGGAAATAACTGCTGTCATATTGTGAAATGGAAAAGAATTACCAGACATTCTAGATGACAATTGGCGCCAGCTGGAAGAAGAAAACTGGCGCTGGCTATCCGGTAAACCCGAAACCGAGTAGCATAGAACTAAACCGCCACCAACTAAAGTACTGGAACTGGTGCCAGCTATCCCCTGTCCATCTCCCGAAAAGCTTACTTTTTAGCCTAACATATCGTATCCTACCCGTCTACATAAGGCCTAGAAAAATGCTCAATTCGACAAATTCCTTAAGGCATTTAAACACCTGCACATAAACGTTCCACTCAGTGAAGCTTTAATTCACATGCCCAAATATGCCAAATTCCTCAAAAGCATACTTGTCAACAAAAAGTGATTGGAAGAATTGTCCATAGTAGTCTTCAATGAAGAATGCTTAGCTATTTTGCAGGACAATCGAATTTGCCACATAAAGCAAAAGATTCATGGAGTTTCTCTATCCCATGTTTAATTGGTACTCTTCATGTCTGTAATGCATTAGCTAACCTCGGTGCTAGTATTAATTTAGTGCCATATAAAACATTTAAAAGGCTAGGCCTGGGAGAACCACAACCCACTAAGATGAGTATTCAACTCGTGAATTGATCTATCAAATATCCTAGGGGTATAATAGAAGATGTGTTGATAAAAGTTGATACATTCATATTTCTAGTGGATTTTGTTATTCTAGACATGGATGAAGATTCTAAAGTTCCTTTAATCCTAGGTAGGCCCTTCCTAGCTACAGCAAAAGCATTAATTGATGTTCATAGGGGGAGATTGACACTTAGGGTTAGGGATGAAGAAGTAGTCATTCAAATCCACAAGAGCATGCAACACCCTTTCTCTTCTGATGATTCCTATTTAAGAGTTGGCATTCTTAACGAACCTATTTTTGAGTTGATGCAGGAATCCATTGAGGAAGAGTTGATGGAAACATTAATGGCATATCCGGAGGAAGTCCCTGATGAGGATGAGATCAATAAGTTGGAAATTGAGAAAAGTAGTTTAGTGAGAATGAAATCATCCATAGAAGATCCTCCCGAATTGGACTTAAAAGACCTGCCCGAGCATTTGGAATATGTGTTCCTGTCTAAAGGATGTAAATTGCCGGTGATTATTGCCAAAGATCTCAATACATAATAAAAGACAAAATTGCTAAGTATGTTAGGAAAATATAAGGGAGTTATAGCTCGGAAAATCACTGATATAAAAGCAATTAGTCCATCATTTTGCACTCACAAGATTTTGATGGAAGAAGGTGCAAAACCCGTAGTGTAACCCCAACATAGGTTGAACCCACATATGAGTGAAGTGGTAAAAGGTGAGGTGGTTAAGCTCTTAGATTCTGACATCATTTACCCTATTTCTGATAGTGTTTGGATGAGTCCTACTGAAGTAGTACCAAAGAAGAGAGGAATGACGGTGAGTCCCAATGATAAAAATGAGCTAGTCCCTTTTAGATTGGTCACGGGTTAGAGGTTTTGCATTGATTATAGGATGCTAAACAAAGCTACTAGAAAAGATCACTTCTCTCTCCCTTTTATTAACCAAATGTTGGAGAGGTTAGCCGGACATGCGTATTATTATTTCTTGGATGGATTTTCTGGCTATCTACAAATTCCCATAGCTCCGAAGGACCAAGAAAAAACCACTTTCACATGTCCATATGGTACTTTTGCATATCATCGGATGCCGTTTGGTTTTTGCAATGGCCCGAGAACATTTGAAAGGTGCATGACAGCTATCTTTGAAGGACTCGTGGGGGACATCATGGAGTTGGTGCAGTATTGGGACAAAGGCAGAATAAGCATTTTCAACCTATATACTATGCGAGCAAGACTAACAGATGCACAGGAAAACTACACAACACTGGAGAAAGAATTGCTTGTCATAGTGTTTGCCTTTGATAAATTCCGTTCTTACCTTATTTTATCCAAAGTCATTATTTATACGGACCATTCGGCCCTGAAGTACCTAGTGACCAAACATGATTCCAAACCAAGATTGATAAGATGGGTTCTGCTATTGAAGGAATTTGATTTGGGGATTAGGGACAAAAAGGGTGTAGAAAACTTGGCTGTGGATCACTTGTCAAGATTAGATAACCTAAATTTGGAATCCTTGATAGAAGAGGACATCGATGACGTTTTTCCGGATGAGCAACTCTTGTTCATCGAAGGTGAGATTCCAAACACCCCATGGTTCACAGACTTTGCTAACTACTTGGTTGTAAGAATTACTCCAAAAGATCTCATAATGCAACAAAAGAAGAAATTCCTCTCCGAAGTAAGGCATTACTTTTGGGAAGAACCATATTTGTTTAAGTGTTGTGCATACCAAATCATTCGTAGATGGGTGGACTCTAAGGAAGGCGATGATATTCTTAGACATTGCTATGAAGGACTTGCTAGAGGCCACTACCAAGCCAACAACACCGCACGGAAGGTGCTTGAAGCTAGATTCTATTGGCCCATGTTGTTCAAAGGTGCCCACAGGTTTGTCCAAAGTTGTGATAGGTGTTAACGTATAGGTAACATCTCTAAATATAATGAGATGCCATTACAAATTTTTCAAGCTTATAAAGTATTTGACTATTGGGGGATAGACTTTATGGGACCTTTTCCTAGTTCTTTGGGGAATAAATATATTTTGGTGGCAGTGGATTATGTTTCTAAATGGGTAGAAGCCCAAGCTTTACCCACTAATGATGTAATGGTTGTGGTCAAATTTCTGAAGAAGCTTTTCACCCGATTTGGTGTGCCTAAGGTACTCATTAGTGATAGGGGAACTCATTTTTGTAATGCACAAATGAAAAAAGTTCTCAAACACCTAGGAGTGAACCATAGGTTGGCCACCCTCTATCACCCCCAAATAAGTGGACAGGTCAAAGTGGTTAATAGAGAACTCAAATGAATCCTAGAAAAAACTGTTAACCACACTCGGAAGGATTGGAGATTCAAATTAGACGACACTCTTTAGGCATATAGGACAGCCTTTAAGACACCAATTGGCACGCCTCTGTTTCGATTAGTTTATGGCAAAGCTTGTCACTTACCTGTTGAAATTGAGCACAAAGCTTATTGGACTATTAAACTTGTTAACCTTGATCTTGAGTCAGCTGGTAAGTCCAGGGCGCTTCAGCTGACCGCTTTGGAAGAATTGCGGGCATAGGCTTATGATAGTTCAATGTAATAAAAGGAGCGGGTCAAAAGATGGCATATAATCATATCACTCAGCAACATGAATTTAAGAAAGGCGATCAAGTTTTTCTTTTCAATTCTCAGTTAAGACTTTTTCTAGGGAAATTGAAATCAAGGAGGTGGGGACCCTACACGGTAAGTAAGATTTCCCCTTTGGCACCCTTGAAATCACTCACCCCACTCGGGGCACTTTCAAAGTCAATGGAAATCACGTCAAACGCTATGTGAGTGAGGGTCTTCCCAACCCTGAGTAGGTGGAGATGCTCTTCGACACGACCACATAGAAACTTTTGGTTTATCGTGTGGCAGTTGTTCGTATATACTATTTTCTCTTTTGTTTTTGATTTATTTTCTTTTCTATTTTTTATGCTTTTGTGTGCTCTTTTGTATTTTTCTTATTAGGTACTTTGCAATGCCTTGTTCTTCAAGAATTCAGCTCTTGTACAACACAATGCCCAATAAATGGAAGTTTGTTTTTCTTATGTCTACTCCTATATATTTTTTATCCCATGGTATGTTTTATTCTTTGTTATATTTATTTGGCCCTTGAGGACAATGTCCAGTTTAAGTGTGGAGGTGTGATATGATTGACAATTTTTCTGTGCATATACTTTAGCCTTCTTGGGAGCAAACATTTTGAGCAAAATTTTCAAAAATTTCTCTAACTTTCTTTGAGATTTCAAGCTATATTTTTAATGTATGTCTTTATGATGGATTATAAAGTATATGTTCTAGATCATTTATGGCTTATGCATGACTTTTTGCACGCACTTGGACTGTGTAGTTCTTGATCAAATGCTTCGCATTGTTCTTAAATCTGTTTTTTTACTAAAATTCATGGAATATTCTAGAACTTACTTGAATACCTCTCAAGGCGAAATAAGAAAGACAATCATGATTTAACTTAGCGATGACGGTAATAGGGCTTCTTTGGATAGTTTGAGCTTTTCAAGCCTACCTATTGTTATATTATCCATAGTGCCTATTTTGAGCCTAAATTGTTGATTTCTTTCATTAAAACCAGTCACAATACTTTGTCCATTGCTTGTTTTTGAGAGTTTGAATAATTTTCCAAATCTTTATGCTCTTGATGGATAAAAGTATAGGTAAGAGAATGTTGAGGAAGAATACTTGAAAAATATCATGACTTATTACTTTCAGTCATGTATCAATAGTGAATTGAGCTGGAAAGGGAAAAAAAGAAAGCAAAGAAAGAGAAGAAAAAGAAAAGAGAGATTGAAAACAAGAGAAGGAAAAGAAACAGCTACTAGAAAAAATGGAAAGAAAAGAACAGCAGTAGTGAAAGCAAAAGAGGAGTGAAAGAAAAGAAAATTTTTTTAAAGGAAAAGAGAGACGAAAGATCACAAAAGTGATGGTGATTGAGCGGTAAAAGTTAAGTTCATATAAAGTACTTGACGCCATTGCTAGAAAAATTTGAGTGATCTTGTGAAAAATATAGAGGAATTGATGAAGAAAGTAAAAAGATGAGAGAAAGAAAAAAAAGGAAAAAAGAAAAAATGCAGGATTTGCTTGAGTGGAGTTGTAATTGCTAAATAAGGTTGTGGTTTGATTGATTTATAGAATAGGAGAGCAAGAAGAGTTGGAAATTATTGATTCATTTTGTTTATCCTTTTCTTGTGAACTCTCAACTTCTTTGATATTTAATCCTCCTATATCTTTCGTTTGATAAGCTACATTACCAACCTTTAGCCTTACATTACAAGCTTGAGAGTCCTATTTAACCTGAGTAGAATCATGATATGTCTTGGATTAGTGGAGAGAGTGTATGAAAAGTAAGCCTGTGGAATGCATATTCCTTTTGAGCTAAATTCTTTTCAATGGTTTGAGAATATTGGGAACTCTTGAGATGGTTCTATTAAGTTATTAATCACTTACACAAGTCTTGCATTTGTTGTGAAAGATGTAGTAGCATGTGTTTTTTATTCTTGAATGAAGAAAGCATTAGAGATATTATTTTGAAATTGATAGTGATTTGAGTAAACCTTGTGTTTCTCCTACATGTTTTTGATACTTTACTTGAGGACAAGTAAAGAGCTAAGTGTGGGGGAATATGATAGGGCCTAAATTAGTTATGCTTTTCCTAGTTATTTGAGGTTCTTTTATGATACATTTTATTCAATAACTAGCCATATTCCTTCATATTTGATATTATACCCTTGGAAAGGTATTTTTTTTCATTATTTCAAATTTTTAGGGTAAAACGAAGCAAAAATGTCGCAAAATAGAATAGAGGCGGTGCCGGCTAGGACAGAGGAACTGGCGCCGGCCATGCACTATTTATACGAACTTCGAAGCGATGAAAAATTGTCAAAACAGAACGGAACAAAATAGAACCGGCACCGGCTCCAGTAGCCAAGGCGGTGCCGGCTGTACTCTGGACTACGTGGTGCTAAAATCAAGAAAAAATCGACGAACAATTGGAGAAACAAAACACAACCGGCGCCGGTTGTGCCCTGAAGTTAAGGCGGTGCTTTGATTTTTCTACGTGATTTTTGGTAATCTGTGGAGTTTTAGTACTTTCCAACTTCTACTCAGCCAAAAACATTACTTCAACGAGTTTAGGCACTTCCCAAGCCTATAAATAGATGGAAAGCACAAGAGAAAAGGAGAGAATTCATTGATTACCATAGAAAATCACTCAAATCAAATGAGGAATTCTTCAATTTAAGGAGGGTTGTGCAAGAAGGTCTTCAAAGGAAGAAGAATGAGACTTGTCAATGAGTGCTTTCTTTTACATTGTTTTCTTTTTTTGAACAATGATGTATTAATTGTTTTATTGTAATTCAACATTGCTTTAGGTATTCATAACTTCTTTGGTCAATCCATGAAATCATTATCCTCTAGATAAATTAGTATCATTTGGTCTGTCTCAACTAATTCACCCAAAAGATGCATTAAACACAGTCCTTGATTAAATTTCCTTGGTCTGGCAAATTTAAAGCATGAAATTAATAAATGAATCCTTAGTCTGGCAGACATCAATTAACCATTAATTACTCAGTCCTCAGCAATTAACCCCCTTGGTCTGGTAAGTTAATCACCAATCAAATATGAAATTAATAAACTGAAACCACCATCAACCCCATTGGTCTAATAAGTTAATGAAAAGAGACAACCAATTAATCTAATAATAAGCACAAGTAATTAAATACCAAGAAGAACAATCAATTAGTGAAAAAGATCAAATAACTCTAAAAATCATGAATATCTAAAACAATGTCAAATTACAATAAAATAATTAACATATCATTGTTCAGGAAAAAGAAAACAAAGTAAAAGAAAGCAATTATAGACAAACCTCATTTTTCTTCCCTTGTAGACCCTCTTGCACAACCCTTCTTGAATTGAAGAATTTCTCATTTGATTCGAGTGATTTTCTATTATGATCTATGAATTCCCCCATTTTCCCTTGTGTTTTCTATCTATTTATAGGCTTAGGAAGTGCCTAAACTCGTTGGTGTATGGTTTTTGGCCTATTAGAAGTAGGAAGATACTAAAATTCTACAAATTATCAAAAACCGCGAACAAAAATCAAGGCACCTCTCAACATCAGGTCACAGCGAACACCGTCTTGGCTGCCTAGAGCCGACACCAACTGTGTTCTATTTCCTCAGTTGTTCGCCAATTTTTTCTTGATTTCTTCGCAATGTTTTCTAGAGTGTAGCTGGCACCAGTTCCAACTTCCCAGCCGGCGCTGGTTTGGTTTTGTTTCGGATGTTTCAGTGATTTTTTGTCACCTCGAAATGCGTGCCAACAACACGTGGTTGGCGCCGGTTCCTCTGTCCTATCCGACACCACCTTTGTTTTGTTTTGCGATATTTTTGTCTTGTTTTACCCCTAAAATCTGAAATAATGCACAAAAAAACCTTTCCATGCGTAAAATCTCAAATGTGAAGGAATATAACTAGTTAGTGAACAATCTGTATCACAAAATAGCCTCAAATAACTAAAAAAAATATAACTAATTTATGCCCTATCATATACCATTTTGGAAATCCTTGAATATGTTTGAGGTTTATCTGAGCAAGAATTATTTTATGCCATTTTGGGCTTGATTGAACGTCATAATTGGCTTGGAAGCCTTATTGGATAATTAAAGCATGAATTTTGTGAATTTAGTTCTTTTTGGGTTAAATATTTGGGATTTTTGAAAAATGGTAAATTTTGAAATCGGGTATTCATAAATTGACTGAAATGCCCTTATTGGAACATTTTATAGAAATATATTTGGAAACTTTGAATTTAATCCTTTTTTAGGATTAGAATTTTGGATTTCTTGAAATGAGTTCCATTTGGAATCGAGTATTTGAAAAATGATCCAAATGTCCTTATTAGAATATTTATGAAAACTTTTGGAATTGGGTATACGGTAAATGACCGACATAACCTTACTGGAACTTTTGTGAATACTTTTGAAATTGGGTAAAGGTAAAATGACCCAAATATACTCGAAATGTCTTTTTCAATTGGGTATGGGTAAAATGACCTGAATACCCTTAGAAATGACTTTTCTGATCAAGTATGGAGAAATAACCCAAGTACTCTTGGAAACATGTTCTGATGTGTGAACAAAACTCTTTTTCCTGTTTCAATGATTTTGAAAATGGTCTCTCATGACGAGATTGACTTTTGCAAAATGACCTTTTGATCCCTGAAATTATTTTATTGGCCTGGTATGCCATGAAATGAATTGATTGGCTCTACAGAGCCTATGTGAATGATGATATGACTTGTGAGTTAGTGGGATCAAATTTTGGAAAGTGTTGTTTTGCCCTAAAAATGTTATGATTTGAAAATCCTGCGGGATCGGATAACCCGCTGGCCTGACAAGTTAGACAGGGTTGGTATTGTTAACGTTGAGTACTCAGCAAGGACTTTGATCTTTGTACTAGCTTACGTTAGAGTTAGACGACCCAGTAACCTGGCCTAGTTCTAGCGATTATCTTACTTTGAATGGGGTGACAGGACATTGAGATGAGTCATCTTGGCAAGCCATTTAGCACCGCATAACTGCCATGTCTCGGGGGCTTCTTATTTTTGAGTCATTCGCTGGCTACCATGTAACACCCTACTACCTACATACTTAGATAGGGCGGGATGTCACCCCGTCCAGAAGACTAAGGGTCGTTAGAACGAGGTATCAAAAGGAAAAAAAAAACTAAGTAAAATAATGAAATAATCTTATTAAAACTGAAGGTAAAACTTATACAAGTTTGAGAATTCAAAAATGTCAAACATCTCTTGAAGGAAATACAAAACACAAATACAAATAAACTGAAGATCATCTCTTATTTCTTCGACCTGCTCAGTATAACTACTTCCCTAAAATCATGATACAAAAAGGTGTGAAATTGGCATCTTAGTAAGTCCCATGTGTGCAAATGTTATATACAAATATTTCGTCCATGAGAGTTTATCAAAATCACAAAATCATGTTTGCAAGTCAATTTCATCAATAACTATAGCTCACAAAAGAGCCTTACTCATTGAATCCAAAATAACTCACAATAAATCATCATTTCATCATATTCATAAACTCATTAAGTAGGAATTAGCAATGATTCAAATAATAGTATCACAATCAATATCATGGTTACCACCATGATAGTGTCGCAATGTAACCTTTCAACAATAGGCAATGGGGGATCCTACCACTAGGATGAGATACTTCTCTATCTCTACACCCAACACACCAATTGTCCAATCTAGATAAACAATGTCCACATGGACCAATATTCTAGCTTGGACTAGCTTGACTAAGTAGTACTGTCGCCTGTCTAAGTTGAGTTCATCTTTTGGAGGTGGCCTCTTGCCAGAAGACTCACTCTTGCTCTTCAAGACTAGCAACACTAGCCTACCTCCGCTAAGTACTCAACACTCCCCATTTAGGGACAGAATCATTTTCCTTTATTTTAAACTCAATGATTAACTTGAATACAAAACGTAGGTTATCCCAATAGCATGAAATCATTTAGATAGAGTAAGAAATCATTTTTCAGTTTGAACAGTTGAAATTTGACAAACTCATTTACAAAGTAAGATATCCACGTTTCCAATCCCAAGTATTAAAACACTAAAGCATAACTTGTCATGTTCAACTAATGTTTCAATCATGTTGTCAATCATCATACTGACATCAATTCCAAATAACAATGTGAAAAGTGCTTGCAAACATATAACATTTATTAAAACGGTTATGTAGGGCCTTACTTGGATAAATCAACAACTAAGCTAAAATTAACTGATTACCCTTACTTCAAACCCTTTCTTATCTAGTATCAACAATTTTAAAATCAAAACTCAAACCACACATTACCTAGCCACGATCAATGTGTAGCATTTAGATTGATCAACTCATCATATTACATTCGTATTTTTCCCTTGTCATGCTATTAATCATAAAACGTGCTTTCTTCCAAATCAAACCACAATATGATAACTCCTACATTCAGCCATTATTAAATCATCATAATCAACATAATAAACATTAAAATATCTCATCTTAGCCAACATAGCATAGATCTAGATTCATCATGACAAGATACAATAATGTCTTATTTCATACATGCTTTGTCTATATCCCGCACCATCATATTTATCATTCTAATCTACTCGTGCTTTCATGCTAGACTCTATAAGCTTTCATAAGTTAATACTTTAAAGATCAAAGCCATTTAAATCATAAAAGAAAGGGTCTTAATTACCACTTAACGAAATAGACTTAAGAACAAGACAACTCCTTGGTGATTAGCTGGAATTCAATGGAGAATTAATGGGGTTGGTCTGCCTAGATGTTCTTGATCGAGATTCACCAAGTGATGGTAGAAATCAGTCCTTTTAGACATGATTTAGGAGTGAAAAGAGAGAAAGAGCGAAGAGTGAGACGGAATGAAGGGATGGAGATTTTTTGCCTTAGAGATTGTTTCGTTTTTGGCTTGTTCTTACAGTATGCTGGCCGAAATTTTGAGAAGGCAAGAAGCTTCTTGTTTCATGAGTTTGAGAGGCTTAGAGAGTGGGGATTTTCATGGTTTGATGAATAGAAAAGATTCGGTTTTGGTGTTCAAGTGGTTGAAGAAGTCCTACCATGTTATGGACTCTTGATCACAAGAACAAGTCGGATAGCTTTGGTCCTTCCTTGGTTGCCGAACTTTGTCAGTGATTTGGTGTGGTTGCTACTGTGTTTTTGGTGCTTAAGGTGACCAAAAATCTGGAAACAAGGGAGAGAGAAGAATGGCAGGTTTCAATCTTTGTTGATGCGAGAATAAGAGAAGAAAAGAGGTTTTGTGTGCAACTGCATTTTTGCACAATAACAAGAGAGAGTTTGTGAGTATTTTGGTGTGGAATTTTTGTGTAAGTTGTGTGTGTGTGTTGTAGCCAAAATTCTAGAGAAAGGAAGGGAGAATTCTGGTGCTTTTTTTGGCCAAATCAAAGTCCTAATTGGTTAAGGTTATCTTGGATAACTTATCCTGAGTTTTTGGACAGTTTAAGGTGAACTTAACCAGCTCTTATGGTGGTGGCCAGCCTAGGGGTTTTTTCCAGAAAATTACATGAAGTAATTAAGTTATTTAATCAAAAAATAATTTAATTAACTACCTGTATTATTTTGAGTAAATTTAAATAGCTAATAGATAATTATTTCAAAAGGATAAAAATCTGGTTTTCTTGAAGCTAAAATCAAAATTCTTGTTTTTACCTCCCCTAAATTTCGAAAATCCATAATCCAAGGGATAAAGGCTTAATTAAAAAAAAACTAGAATTATCCTTTTATTTTCCTTTTAAATCTCTTTAAAGAAAATTACAATATGGAGACTTATCTCGTTTAAAAGTGGCGGCGACTTTGAAGAAAACAAGTTATATATTGTGATACCTCGTATTAGGCCACCTTTATTATGTGGGGGAAAGTCATGCACGTCATAGCATTTTTATATTGCATTTGGTAAATTGAATTATTTTCATGAAAATGTGAGTTTCATGAGTTTGTTGTTTCATGAATTAATTTGTTCTTGAAGCAGTTGTGTTATTTGAGTTAGTTGAGTTTTTGTTTTATTAAGGATAATTTATTAGAAAGAAGATGAAGCAAGGGAGTAGGAATTAAGGGAATTTGTTAGGGGAATATTTACACAAGAGTTAATGTGGAATAGTGGATAAAGCTTGATGTTTAATTCTTGATAGACTTGAGTTCGAATCCCTAGCTATTTCAAATCCTTTCATTTCTTTTATTTTCTTTTTTCTAATTTTTTCTAAGCCTTGGTCAAAATTCTCCAAGGGTAGCCGCCACCTTGGAGCCAATTCCTAAAATTTAGGAGTATGATTTATCTTGGGAATTATTTTATAAAGCATTTGAAAATAAATTAAATTCTTATTTCTAATATCTTATCATAATCTTTTAGAGAATTTTAAATATTACTAATCTAGAATTTGGAAAGCTTTATCTTAGTAAATTAGTAGGAAATAAAAAATATAAAAACATAGTTTAATTTCTTCAAGTAATCGCCACATCTTAAGGAGATAAGTCTCCATATTTTAATTTTCTTCAAATAATTTTAAAAGGAAATAAAAAGATAAATGCTGGATTTTTAAAAGAAGCACTTATCTTCTAGAATATGTGTTTCGAAACTTTAGGGAAAGAGGGAGAGGAATTTCAGATAGCTTGAAGAAAAAGAAAACTAGAATTTTATATTGAAAAGTAATTATTTAATAGCTATTTAAATACTCAAATTAATATAGGGAATTAATTAAATTTTTTCTTAAATAAATAACATAATTCCTTCATATATTTTTCTAGAAAATCCAGCTACCCTTAAGAGCTCTTGGAGATCAACTTAAACTCTTCAAAACCTAGGTAGGGTTATCCAAGAAAAGCTTAACCAATTAGGACTTTGTTTTAGCCAAGAAAATACCAGAATTTCCCTCCTATTCCTTTAGATTTTTTTCCACAATCAGCACCATTCATCATGAAAATTCCAGTCAAAAGACCTGCACAAACTCTCTCTAGCCATCGAGTAAAAACGCACCATACCAAGACTTCTTTTTCTTCTCTCATTCTCGCCACCTTGGAGACTGAAAACCAACCTGATTTCTTCCCTCTTTCTACCCAGATTTTTGGTCATCATAAGCTCCAAAAACACAGCAGCAACAACCCCCAAACCGCTACCCAATTTTGGTACTCAAAGAAGGACCAAAGTTGTCCAACTTTTCTCTTGTGATCAAGAATCCCTAATATGGTAGAACTCCACCAAACACCCAAATACCAAAACCTAGTCTTTTCTATCCAACAAACCATGAAGTTCCTAGTCTCTCAGCCTTTCAAACTCATGAAACAAACAACATTCTGCCTACTCAAAAATTCGGCCAGCCTACCCCAAGAACAAAGCCAAAACCGAAACACCCTAAAGGTGAACGATTTTTAACCCTTCTATACATCTCTTACTCTATTCTTTCTCTCTTTTCTCTCTTAAATCACGTCCATAAGGGATTGAATTTATCCCTTTCTTGGTGAGTGTTGATCAAGGGCATCTAGGCTAATCAATCTCTTTAGCTATCCATTGAACTCAAGCTAGTCATCAAGAAGTTGTCGTATTTTAAGTCTAGTTCGCTAAAAGGTAAACAAGAACCTATCTTTACTGATTTAAATGAATTTTATCTGTAAAGTATTGTCTTATGAATGCTTACAGAGTCTAGTATGAAAGCATGAATGGACTAGAATGATAAATATGTTGATGTGAGACATAGACAAAGATGTATGAGATAGGAAATTGATGCATATTGTCATGATGAATCTAGATCTATGCTAAGTTGGCAAAGATGAGATCTTTTAAAGTTTATGGGGCTGATTATGATGATTTTATGCTACTTGAATATAAGAGTGTCATATAGTGATTTAATTTGGATGATTGCATGGTTATGATCAATAGCACGGGAAAGGAAGTTGTGTATGTGATCTAATGAATTAAATTACCTAGGTACCATAGATGAATTAGGTGATTAATGAAATCTTGAGAATTCATGTTGCATGAAATATTAGATGTAATATTTGGATTCTAATTATAGAATCATTTATTCTAGATAAGGAAGGAATGGAAGTAAGGGCAATCAATTGAGTTGGGCCTAGCTATTAATTTATCCAAGCAAGTCCCTGCATAATCGTTTTGATAAATGTTACATGTTTGCAAGCAATTTTTAGAATGTTATTTGGAATTGATGTCAATATGATGTTTTGACAAGAGGATTGAAACGTTAGCTAAACATGATAAGTTATACTGTATTGTTTTGATACTTGGGTTGGAAACATGGAAGTTTTACTTTGTATATGAGTTTATCAAATTTTAACTATTCAAACTCAAAAATAATTTCTTACTCTATCACTAAACGATTTGGAAATGCTATTACGAAAAATCATATTTTGCGGTCAAGCTAATCAAAGAAATTCAAAAAGGGAAAATAATACTGCCCCTAAATGGGGAGCATTGAGCAATCAGTAGAGGTAAGCTAGTGGTACTAATCTTGAAGAGCAATAGTGAGTCTTCTGGTAGGAGGCCACCTCCAGAAGACGAACTCAACTTGGAAAGACAACAATACTACTTAGTCAAGCCGTCTAAGCTAGCATATTAGTCTATGTGGACATTGTTCATCCAGGTTGGACAACCAGAGTGTTAGGTGTAGAGATGGAGGAGTATCTCACCCTACTAAGAGGATCCCCCACTGCCCATTGTTGAAAGAATACATTGAGAACCTATCACGGTAGTAACCATGATATGCATTATGATAATATTGTTTCAATCATTGGTAATATCCACTTAATGAATATTGAATATGATGAAATGATGATTTATTGTGAGCTATTTTGGATTCATTGAGCAATGCTCATTTGTATAATTGTTATTGATGAAATTGACTTGCAAATACGATTTTGTGATTTTGATAAACTTACATGTACGAAATGGTAATATTTGATACTTGCACATACGTGACTTACTGAAATTCCAGTCACACCTTTTATGTCATAATTTTAGGGGATTACTTATATTGAGCAATTGAAGGAATAAGCGATGATCGTCTATATGTGTATTTTATTTTGATTTATATTTCTTTCAAGAGATGTTTGTTAGTTTTGATCTCTCGGATGTAATAAGAGTATTTTATTATTTTATTTAGTTGGTTTTATTATTATTTTTTATTTGTACCTTGCTATAAAGAACCCTAGTCCTCTGGACGGGGCGACATCCTACCCTATTGAGTACGTAGGTAGTGGAGTGTTATACATATTTATATTCTTTATTTCCTAGTGAATTACTGAGATATAGCTTTTAAAATTCTAGATTTGTAATATTTAAAATTCTCCAAAAGATTATGATAAGATATTAAAAATAAGAATTTAATTTATTTTCTAATCTTTTATCAAATAATCCCAAGATAATTTACACTCATAGATTTTAGGAATTGAACTCCTAGGTGGCAGCTACTTCCAAGGGGATTTCGGCCAAGCTTAGGAAAATTAGGTAAAAGAAAATAAAAGAAATAAAAGGATTTGCAATGGCTGGGATTCGAACTCAAGCCCACCAAGAAAGACACACCAAGCTCTAACCACTATTCCACAATAACTCTTGTTTAACTATTCCTCCAATAAATTCCCTTAATTCCCACTATCACTTCATTTCCTTTCTAATAAATTTCCTCAATTAAACCAAAAAGCTCAACTAACACAGCTATATCATAATAAGTAAATTCAAGAAATATCAAACTCATGGAACTTATATATTCATGAGAATAGTTCAAATTACTAAATATAATGTAAAATGTTATGACATGCATGACTTTCCCCACATAACAAAGGTGATTTAATACGAGGTATTCCATCCTCTTACCCTTAAGAGAATTTCGCCTCGAAATTTAGGGTGCTATACCTCTAAAGCAAACTCGGATACTTCTTCTTCACCTAATCTTCAGTCTCCCACGTCGCGTCCTAAGAACTATGATGATCCCATAAAATCTTCATCATAGATATCTACTTATTCCTCAACATCTTAACACTGCGATCAAGAATTTTAATTGGTTTCTCCATGTAATTTAAGTCAGGCTGAACAATCAATGTCTCTTTACTCAATACATGCACCCGATCAGGGTTGTATTTCTTCAACTAGGACACACAGAACACATCATAAATTCCCGCTAACCCTTCTGGCAACTCCAACCGATATACTACATGTCCAATCCTTTCAATCACCAAAAATGATCCTAAATATCTAAGATGTAGCTTCCCTCCTTTAGGATGCTTTAGAATTCCTCTGCTAGGCGTTAACTTTAGAAAAGTCTGATCTCTCACTTGGAACTCCAACTCCCTTCTTCTATTGTCGGCATAACTCTTCTGTTGGCTTTGCGCGGCTTTCAGGCTCTCTCTTATCATCTTCACTTTTTTAGCCATTTCTTTAATATTCACCTCCCTAGACTTGCTGATTTGCCCATCCTTAGTCCAACCCTAATAAAACAGCACTTGACATTTCTGTCCATATAAAGCTTCATAGGGCGCCATTTCAATTGATGCCTGATGACTGTTGTTGTAGGCCAACTTAGCATAAGGTATACAATCCAACCACCTATCCCCAAAATCTAACAATTAAGCCCTAAGCATATCCTCTAATATCTGAATGACTCTTTCAAATAATCCATCTGTCTGAGTATGAGTAGAACTGCTGAGCTTCAGAGTCATTCCCATTAACTTTTGAAAATTGGTCCAAAACCTTGAGGAAAATATGGGATCCCTGTCAAATACCATACTCAACGGTACACCATACAATCTAACCACTTCCCGAATATAAGTCTTTGCCGTCTTTTTCATAAAGTCCTTCACATTTACCGGGAAAAAATAAGCAATCTTAGTAAACCTATCTACCACAACCCACACAATATCCTTTATAGTCTTCGACATCGGTTGCCCGGTAACAAAATCCATCGTCACCTCTTGCCACATCCACTCAGGAATAGGCAACGGTTGTAGAAATCTGCCTACCTTCTTGTGCTCCACTTTTACCTACTGACACGTAAGGTAAGTAGAGATGTTTTGTGCCTCATTCTTTTTCAATCTTGGCCACCAGTAGGCCTTCTTCAAGTCTTGGAATATCTTCACTTCTCCGGGATGAATAGTATACTTACTTCTGTGAGCCTCATCCATTTTCTTCCTTTTCAACACTTGATCTTTTAGTACACACATCCGCTCCCGAAAACATAACACTCCCAGCTCATCAGCTTGAAACTCCTTATTTTCTCTCTTAACTTCCTTTGCCTTGAAAGTTTGAAACTCTTGGTTATTCCGTTGCACTATACCAATCTCTTGCCTCAGCTCAGGCTCCAACATCAGGCTGCTCAAGCTAATTTTTCCTTTCCCTACTTCTTTCTTTTGTCCTAAGAATTCTTGTACTATTTGAACTTCTTTCACCCTCAAGCTTGCCATCCTCACCTTTTGACTCAGTGCATCAGCTACCACGTTAGCTTTCCCCGGATAGTAGTTAATTGGACACTTGTGTTCTTCCAAGAACTCCATCCAACTCCTCTGCCTTAGATTCAAGTCATTTTGCATGAATATATACTTCAAGCTCTTATGATCCTTGAAGAATTCATACCCTACTCTATACAAGTAGTGTCACAATTTCTTCAAAGCAAGCACTATCGCAACCAACTCTAAGATGTGTGTTGGATAGGTCACCTCGTGCGGCTTCAACTTCCTCGATGCATAGATGATAACTTTTCTTTCTTGCATCAGCACTGCCCCTAGACCTTCCTTAGAGGCATCCGTATACAAGGAATAGGTTTTACCTTCTTCAGGTACGCTCAACGCTGGTGCTGTCATCAATCTCCTTATAAGCTCTTGAAAGCTTTTCTCACACTTATCACTCCGAACGTACAGTACGTCCTTCCTCAGCAGTCAGGTCATTGACATAGTCAGCATAGAGAAGTTCTTAATAAAGCGACGGTAATATCCCGCTAATCCAAAGAAACTCTTAATCTCAGTTATGCTCTTTGATTGCTTTCAATTTGAGATAGCTTCGACTTTTGATGGGTCCACCATGATTCTAGCTTCAGATATTACATGACTCAGAAAGGCCACTGAATCTAACCATAACTTGGATTTGCTAAACTTAGCAAAGAGTTTATACGCCCTTAATTTCTCCAGTATCAACTTCAGATGCTCCGCATGCTCCCCGGGACTTTTTTAGTAGATCAAAATATCGTCTATGAACACTACTACGAACTTATTCAAGTACGGCAGGAAAATCCTATGCATAAGATCCATGAAAATGGTGGGTGTATTAGTTACTCCAAATGGCATCACCACGAACTCATAGTGCCCATATCCATTGTTGAAGGCTATCTTGGGAATATCCTCCTCTTTGATTTGCACCTGATAACAACCTTACCAGATATCCAACTTGGAGAAATAATAAGTGTATTGCAACTGATCAAACAACTCATCAATCAAGGGTAGGGGATACTTGTTCTTGATCGTGAGGTTATTCAACTCTCTATAGTCTATGCACAACCTCAGTATCCCATCCTTCTTTAATAAAAATAACATCGGGGCTCCCTAAGGTGATGTATTAGGTCTTATATACCTTTGCTTAACTAATTCCTCCAGTTGCTCATTCAATTCTTTTAATTATGCGGGCGCCATCTGATAAGGAGTCTTCGATACCGGCTTAACTCCAGGAATCAGATCAATAGTGAACTCAACTTCTTGGGAAGGTGGAAGAGAAGTGAGTTCGGCCAGAAATACATCTACAAAGTCCTTCGCCTCCTCAGTGCTTTCCAAAGTACACTGATCTTTGGGCTTATTGATTAGGTAAGCCAGATACCCTATGCCCCTTCTTTAGCATCTTTTGCACCTTTACTCCTGCTATTAGAAATTTCAACTTCGTCACATTCTTCCTGCTAAACTCTAATACATCGCATCCGAGCCTAACAAACTGCACCGTCATGACCTTGCAATCCACTCTTGCACCATGCTTCGCTAACCAATCCATACCTAGAATCAGATCATAGTCCTCGATGGGTAGGATTATGTGGTCCTCCTTTAAAATCTCCTTCCCGACCGCTATATCACACTCTTGCACCACCTTACTTGCAATTCTTTGCCTTCTCAAAGGTGTACTTACTAACATGATATAAGGCAATTCTGCCTCATCCCAACCCAATCAGCATGCATATTTATCATTCACATATAAATGAGTCGATCCGGGGTCTATTAAAATAAAAATAGAGTGACTTTACATAGAAAGTGTACCTTCAACCACCGCTGAATCAGCTCCAACTTCTTCTCGATTTAGAGCAAAGAACTTGGCTTTCATTTGAGGTTTTTGACCTCCTGTTCCAGTCATCACAGCAGGTGCTCCTCTAGCTTCCCCAGCTAGTTGAGCCAAAGCTTCTTGTCCCATCCTGAGTGGTCTTGGGCAGTTATTCCTCAGGTGCTTTGGGTCACCACAGTTGAAGCATCTCCTTGTCACTCTTTTGACCAGCAATTCCTTTCGGCATGACCTTACCTCCCATAATTCTGACATATCGCGCACTCTACAGAGTGTGAAACCCCACCTAAAGCCAACCCTAGAGTAAGGGGGATGGAATGCATATCATGTCATCATACATAAAATATACCTTTTGAATAATTTTGCGTGCCTTAGAATTGTGGTTTATAGGTTCAATGGTTTATTTATGCTTGTTAGGTAGAAAGGGTAAAAAGGTAATTTTACTTAAGGTCGGATAGGAAGATGGCTTGAGGTTTAGATAAGAAGAATATTTAGGTGAGAAAATAAGAATAAGAGTTGTTATGGTCAAGTGGTTAGAGCTTTGTGAATAATCTCTAAGGTCTTGAGTTCAAATCCCATCACTTAAATTTTTTTCATATTTATCTTAGCCATGTTTGAATTTTCGTTTTCCTTACATTCCTTAAAGATAGGAATGTTATCTTAAGAGAGACATAATGGTAATGTCTTGATCATATGGTCTTGTCCTAAAAAGAATTCTAGAAGAATTCTTGTCCCCTTTAATTTTGCTAGCCTTGTCCTAACATCTTTGAAATTAAAACTACTCTTAATTCTTTAAACCATTTTTAATCATAAAAATTCTGAGATAATTCCCTAAGCTTAGAATTCAAAAATCCGAGCTCTTGTGGAATAGAGATGGCCAAAAGTAAGGAGGGAAATTAGGTAGAGGTTCCAACAAAAAACACCATAGCTATTCCTTTAAAACTCCATCTTCATCTTGTTCATGTTTTGGTAAAAAAAAAAAAAAAAAAAAACTAGAAAATTTTCTAGATTTCCTTCAAGATTGGTTTCAAAGGTTTCAGCCAGTTTTCCTACCTAATTTTTGCAAGAAAACTAGTCATTTTATATGAGGATGAAGGCTGGAAATTCCTTGAATTTTTTGAGCTGTACAGACAATCCCAAACCAGAATTTTTTTTCCAGCAAACTTGAAACATTGAATATGAACGTGACGCCACCCGTTAGAACATATGAACATCTGGAACTTCCTTTATTCTTCTTCAAGATGAATGCTAGAAACCCACCATTAAAAGACCTCCGAACACCCTTAAAATCTAGCGGCAAAATCGTGCCAAATAGGACCAAAAATTCTACACCAAAATCATTTCAATTCCAAGTGTTCTTGAGCTTCAATTCCAGAAATTTTTCCAGCTTTGTCTCTTCATGGCTATGGCCAAAATTCTTCGGCAAACCTTAATGAATTTCAGCCCTTGTATAGCCATGGACTGAACATCTTAGCTTCCCCACCAACCTTGAGTAATAGGACTCCATTATCATACCTCAAAAAGCTCCTATTATCACTCTATCCAAAACTTGTTCAAACTTCAAATTAAATTTCAGATTTGGTTCCATTAAAACACCCCTTTAGCTAATTGATAAAATCAGAAAATCCTCTGCCATTTCATGATCATTTTCAGCCAGCCTTAAGCCTGAACAACTCTCCATCCTTTGGTTGAAACATAGCTAATTCAGCCATACACAAATGAAGATCAAGAAACCTTCCAAGAACAAACACCATTAACCAATCCTATACCTCAAACAACTCTACCTTTTTCTCCATTTGAATTTTAAAAAAATTTGAAACCTTCTCTCTCATTCTTGATAACCGAAAACTCCTTCTACATTAAGCCATTCGACCATTATAATTCCAACTACACTCGAAATTCATTTTCTCTCAAACTCTCTCAAAGAACACCAAGAACACTAAGAACACACACTTCACATCTTCAAGCCTAAACCAATTCTAAACACCTCCAATCAGTCCCAAACTCTCTAGATCATCCATATTCAACCTATATTCTTCATTTATGCACTTTATAACACCAAAACATACAAAGTTGAATTTTCAAATGGATCAAACCAACTTTTTTTGTTACTCCTTGTTGTTCTTCTTCTTCTATTCAATCTCTATTATCCTTATCTACTCTCATTTGTTTCTCTCTCACACACACTCTCTCTCTTGGCCGAAATGGTGATGATCAACCATGGGTTACTCTCGAACCACTAAAGGCCATCAAGCACTTGAGGATCTTTACTAACCAAGGAGAATCCTTCATCAAACAAGCATCAACCAAGTATTTCTTCCTTAATCTCCCATTTTAATTCTCAGAATTGAGACTCCTAAATGTTGATAGGTTGATTGAATAAAGTAGGGGTTGAGGATATGTATGTGGGTGAAATGGATGCGAGTTAGGACATGAGAATTGGATTGAATGATTATACCTTATAGATTGTGCTTTTGAATCACTATATGTTCATCATGGCTAAAGAGATTTATGGATGTTTTGATGCATGTTAGATATCATGCCACCATTGTTGATTAGGCCTTCATGATATTATTTTTCAATAAAGCCATAGATAATGTTATGCCTAGTAGAAGATCATCCATATTGTAGTATATATTAGTTCAAGTCTATGTTCATGGATAGATTAACATGTATTATGTAAGAATATGTTCATGGACCTTCTCTAACAATAGAAAATTATGTTAAGAACTATTTTTTTTTATTAATTCTAGAATTATTCTTACTAATGTTATTATTATTAATTTAATTAGAACTATTATTCAATTTAATCTATAAAATTCGAAGAACATTAGGTAGGTTTGAAATAGGATATTATTTAAAATATTGTTATTTTATTAGTTAAATAAATAAAATATTTTTATTAAAAATAAATAATAAAATATTAGAATTAATTAATATCAAATGACTTTTTAAACTATAGTAATAATATTAGCTAGCCTTACTATTTTTTTTTTATCTATATCCATAGATATTATTTATATTAAAATTTATTTATTATTTATAAATTAAAATTTAAGTATAATTCATTTATTATTAATTTTATTGGTTATTTATTATCTATTAATTATTAATTAAAATTAAGTGTATTTTATTATTTATAATAATACTATTTGGATATTACTATTTACCAATATTATTTAGGACTTATTATTATCCAATATTTAATACTAGTTTTATTTATTAGCAATATTACTCATTATTTATTCGAAACTATAACTTATTATTATTTATTTTATAACACTCATTTACTTTAACTTATCAAGCTAGTTTATTTTATAAAATACTTTATTAAATGGTATTAAAGCTTAAGGCATTGCGGTCATGGTTAGTTATTGTTGTGGCTAGTTGAACTAGGAATTATTTGTTTAAGACAAGTATGGTCTGGATATTATCTTATACCTTGTGTTTACCCCAGGCGGGGTTAGGTTACCTTGAACTTTCTTGGAAGGCTATTGTGTCATGGAAAAGTAAGAGATCATATAAGTCCTTGCATAAAAGATGTTTGTGAACAAATGTTTTTCTGCAAGTCAAATGCATTGATTGTCGTGGAAGATGTATCTTAAGATGCAATTATGAACAATATATTCCTTCTGCTAAAGTAAAATAATTTTTGTCAAGCAAACAATTTTTCGAGCAAAACAATAAATTTTTCTTAAACAATATTTTACCTAAAGTTGTTTCAAAACCATAATTACTACTTCAAAAAAAGCTCTTTATTGATTTTACATTTTCCAAGTGGAATAAACATAACGTTGAGTACTCAATAAGAGTAGACTACTAGGACTAGTCTTTGAAGGGTTGTGTAAGTTTCTCAGTAAGAGGCCACCTCTGAGGGGTGAACCCTGCCTAGATAAGATGACAGTTCTTGTTGGTCAGGCCGGTTTGAGCTAGTAGCACAGTTCAGGTGGATTGTTTATTTCCAGAGTAGACACCCGGTATGTTTGGGTGTAGAGATAGAAGAGTATCTCACCCGGTGGGTCATACACCCATCTTGTATCAACATGCACAAAATATGGCATCCTGATCATTCTCTTGTCATGGTGCATAAAGTGTGGCATCCTGACCGTTCTCTTGAAGTGGTGCACAAAGTGTGGTGCCATGTCTATTCATGAAGCATAACTTCATAGTCAACATTATTAGAGTGGTTATTTCATTTCAAGTTGAGCATTTTTACTTTACAAATGTTGATAAAACACCACTTAGTGTTCAAAGATAAAATTTTGGGCTTGGAGACTTTTTATTATGACTTGTTCAAAACTTGCATACATGAACTCTTTTTCCTGAAATACCATAAGCACACACAGGACTTATTGGGAAATATTTCTCACACCTTTTATATCATGTCTTCAGGTTGATCCTACTTGGAAGGTCGATTTACTTATGTTGCCATGAGCATAGAAGATTTATTCTGATGTATTTATTTGTTAGAGATTTTAGTTACTATCTATTTGTTTCAAGACTTGTAAAAGTATTATTTTAGGATTGTAATAAGTCTATTATTAAGTTATTTTCTTTTATATTTTCAATTATCTAGTTGTAAAGACCTATTGTTCTAAGGACGGGGCGACATCCCTGCCCCTTTTGGGGTACGTAGGTAGCGGGGTGTTACACATAGGACTTGGTAGTACTGTCTTGGGCTGCTTCCCCTTGTTCCCCCTCTGCATTGGGCTAGTGGGTCACTTCTGAGTTAGGGGTCTCATCGATGGTTAGCTAAGCTAGAATGGCCGGTTCACTGGCCATTTCCTATCCTCGTTTTTCGTTCAGGTCGCTACATCTACTATGGTCGTATATGTCACCGGTGGAAATGGTGTCAGTGCCTTCCTCAGATCCTGCCAGAGAACCTTCACAAATTGCCATGTCTACTTCTGCTCGGTATCCATTAGACACTTATAGTACTTGGACAGTTGGGTAAACTATGCAGCATACTGAGCCATGGTCATCCTTCCTTACTTGAGAGTCTGGAACTCATCTTCCCTCTTCTCTGCTATCCATCGCAGTATATACTCTGCTCGAAATGCCTCTACGATGTTCTCCCACGTCCAGTCGCTATCCTCCCTCTCCTAGTCCTCCTAGACTCACTGCCACCAAGCTTGGGTAGGACCCCTCAACCTGAATGCAACAAACTTCACCATCCTCTTCTCGGTGTACTAAAGAGTCACAAAGATATCCTCTATTTGCTCATCCACTACTTTACCTTTTCGCCTTACTCCACTTCTCCCTGAAATGATAGAGGTTAGAACTTCAGGAATCGTTCCAGAGCCTCGTCCTCTCCTCTAGGCACTCTCTTATCCATCTTATCCTCTTTCTCTACCCAGTTCTGAAGAATGAAAGCCATCTTGTTGAAGGCTTGCCCCATGGTCACTTCTCAGGATCCTCCAAATGTCAGTTCCCGCTCTTCCACTTCTGGGGTGGACCGCTGTGTCTGCTTGAACTCAGGGGTTAATGACTCACTCTTCCAAATAGTTCTTTCTCACACAACAGATCTACACCTTGGTGCCATTTACTTGGCCGAATACAAGCCTTATTAGGGAAAAGTTCATAACATGCAATTGATCAACTTGTAAATTTGAAACAACTTGCAATGCAATGGAAAATAAATTTTGCAAATAATGCTCTGAATAGGATAAGGAAATCAAATAAACTATATTTTTATTGACCAATTCCAAATTGGTACAAAGTAAGGGGGTTTCCCACTAAGTACCCCTTTTTATTCCTGCTAATCAAAATTTAAAATAAAGAATAAATTCTGAATCAAATAAATAAACAAACGACTCTTTATAAAATAAAGAATAAGTACTAAAGGTCCTAAAACTCTAAGCATCACTAAAGTCATTAGAATCCTCGAAAGTCTCAGAAGAAGGTTCCACTAGCCATCCCGCACTGTTGCGGTGATCTATCTCGCAATCTTTTGCAAAGCGAAAGGATCTATACTTCTTCCTAGGCCACCCCAACATGAACACTCCAGTGTCTCTACCCCTTAGCTTGTCTCTCAACTCTGCATCCCTTAGTTTCTCTATAGCCAGCATCAGTACAATCTCAGGCCTCCCTGACTCTGACTCATAAGACTCACTTCCCAACAACGTTGGTGTTCCTTTTTCTATAGATCGGGTAGTAGGTGTATCCATTCTATCCTCCTCCTCAAACACCACTGCCTCAAGCTCTCCTATCTGTCTCTCAACCCCAAGTCTTCCTAGCTCATCCTCACTCTCATCATCAATTGGTCCTCCACCTCCTATCTCCCCCTCATTATCACCCTCATACTCTGCCAAACCCCCACTCTACTTAATTGCAAGCATTTCAGGTGCTAGATCTTCAGGTCCTTCCTCTACCCCTAAGTCTTCCATCATGAGTGGCTTATGGTCTACCTCATCCTCACTAGGGATCCATCCACCCTCAGGTTCCATCTCTGCCTCAGATGATGATGAATTCGATATAGGTATAGGGCTAGATGCTCTATCACTCACGAGATCGCACGTAAAGACCAGTCTCGGGTCACAGTTGCGGTTCTTCTAGTCATCCTATAAAAGAAATAGAAAGATGTCAGAACTAAATCTCAATTCTTAAAGTTTAGATACTATTTAATGAATCTAAATTCCTAGGGTTTAGGTACTACTCAATAATGTCAGTTGCCTAAACCTAGGCTCCGATACCACTCGAAATACCTCACTACCTACGTACCCAGATAGGGTGAGATGTCGTCCCATCAAGAAGACCAGGGGTCATTATAACAAGGTACAAAAGGAAAAAAAATAACTAAGTAAAATAATGAAATAATCATATTACATCCGAAGGTAAAACTTATACAAGTTTGAGAATTTAAAACTATCAAATATCTCTTGAAAGAAATACAAAACATAAATAAAAATAAGCTGAAGATCATCTCTTATTTCTTTGACCTACTCAGTATAAGTACTTCGCTACAATCATAATATAAAAAGGTGTGAGATTGACATCTCAGTAAGTCCAGTGTGTGCAAATGTCATATACAAATATTTCATGCATGCAGGTTTATCAAAATTACAAAATCATGTTTGCAAGTCAATTTTATAATTTTATCAATAACAGTTATACAAAAGAGCCTTGTTTATTGAAACCAAAATAGCTCACAATAAATCATCATTTCATCATATTCATAAACTTATTAAGTAGGGATTAGCAATGATTCAAATAATAGTATCACAACCCATCATGGTTACCACCATGATAGCATCCCAATGTAACCTTTCAATAATGGACAGTGGAGGATCCTCCAACTAGGGTGAAATACTCCTCCATCTCTACACCCAACACACCAGTTGTCCAATCTGGATAAACAATGTCTATATGAACCAATATACAAGCTCGGACTGGCTTAACTTAGTAGTACTATTGTCTCTCCGAGTTGAATTCGTCTTTTGGAGGTGGCCTCCTATCAGAAGACTCACTCTTGCTCTTCAAGACTAATAGCTCTAGCCTACCCCCACTGAATACTCAACGCTCCTCATTTTGGGGCAAAATCATTTTTCCTTAGTTTAAACTTAATGATTAACTTGATTGCAAAACATGGTTTTTCACAATAGAAATTCCAAATCATTTAGATAGAGTAAGAAATTGTTTTTTAGTTTGAACAGTTGAAATTTGACAAACTCATTTAGAAAGTAAGACATCTACGTTCCCAATTCCAAGTATCAAAACCTCATAGTATAACTTGTCATGTTCAACCAATGTTTCAATCCTCTTGTCAATCATCATATTAACATTAATTCCAAATAACATTGTGAAAAATTCTTGCAAACATGTAACATTTATCAAAATGGTTATGCAAGAACTTATTTGGATAAATTAACAGCTAAACCAAAATCAACTGATTACCCTTACTTCAATTCCTTCCTAGTCTAGATTCAAAAATTCCAAAATCAGAACTCAAACCACATATTACCCAGCTACTATCAATGTGTAGCATTTAAATTAATCCACTCATCATATTATATTCATATTTTTTCTTGTCAAGCTATTAATCATAAAATGTGCATTCCTCCAAATCAAACCACAATATGACAACTCCTATATTCAACCGTCATTAAATCATTAAAATCAGCCCAATTAACATTAAAAGATCTCATCTTAGCCAACATAGCATAGATCTAGATTCATCATGACAAGATACAACAATGTCCTATTTCAAACATGCTTTGTCTATATCCATCACCGTCATATTTATCATTCTAATCCATTCATGCTAGACTTTATAAGTATTCATAAGTCAATAGTTTAAAGATCAAAGCCATTTAAATTATCAAATATACAGTCTTCACTACCTATTAGCGAAATAGACTTAAGAACAAGATAACTCCTTGGTGATTAGCTTGAATTCAATGGAGAGCTGAAGGGGTTGGTCTGCCTAGATATTCTTGATCACGATTCACTAAGTGAAGGGAGAAATCAATCCCTTTAGATGCATTTTAGGAGAGAAAAGAGAGAAAGAACGAAGAGAGAGATGGATAGAAGGGTTGGAGATTGTTTACCTTCAAGATTGTTTCAGTTTTGGCTTGTTCTTGGAGTGTGCTGGCCGAAATTTTGAGAAAGCAGAAAGCTACTTCATTTGTGAGTTTGAGAGGCTTAGAGAATAGAGATTTTGTGGTTTGATAAATAGAAAAGAATGGGTTTTGGTGTTTAAGTGGTTGAAAAAGTCCTACCATGTTATGGACTCTTGATCACAAGAACAAGTTGGACAGCTTTGGTCCTTCCTTTGTTGCCAAAATTGGTCAGCGATTTGGAGAGGTTGCTACTGTGTTTTTAGTGCTTATGGTGACAGAAAATATGGAGAGAAAGGAGAGATAAGAATGGCTGGTTTTGGTCTTTGTTGAGGCGAGAATAAGAGAAGAAAAGAGGTTTTGTGTGTAGCTGCATTTCTGAGCAATAACAAGAGAGAGTTTGTGAGTGTTTTGGTCTAGAATTTTTGTGCAGGTTGTGTGTGTGTGTGTTGTGGCCGAAATTTTGGAGAAAGGAAGGGAGAATTCGGCTTTTTTTTTTTTGCCCAAATGAAAGTTCTAATTGGTTAAGGTTATCTTGGATAACTTATCCTAGGATTTTGGAGAGTTTAAGTTGAGCTTAACTAGCTATTGAGGTGGTGGCCAGCTTAGGGTTTTCTTTTCCAAAATATTACATGAAGTAATTAAGTTATTTAATCAGAAAATAATTTAGTTAACTGCCTATATTATTTTGAGTAAATTTAAATTGCTAATAGATAATTATTTCAAAATGATAAAAATTTGGTTTTCTTGAAGCTAAAACCGAAATTCTTGTTTTTCCCTCCCCAAAATTTCGAAAATCCATAATCCAAGGGATAAAGGCTTAATTAAAAAAAAAAAAAACCAGAATTATCCTTTTAATTTTCTTTTAAAACTCTTTAAAGAAAATTATAATATAGAGACGTATCTCCTTTAAAAATGGCGGCTACTTTGAATAAAATAAGATATACTTCTACTTCCTCAAAAGCTGCAATTATATTGAACATATGCTCCCTGATTGGTGCTCTTTCAGCCTTCTTGGTGTTGATGATGGTTCTAAGAGCCTCCTGCCTTGTGGTCCAGCTTTTGTCAGCGAACATCGTGGCTAATAACGTACTAATGTTATAAGTAGTAACCATGTACTCATGTTTGAACTAGAGAACATTAGACATGGAGGCCAATATGTAGTAATGAGCCATTTTGTTGGCCTTCTTCCATGCCTTTTCAACCTTTCACTCTTTCTCGATGGAACCCTCCCTGATAACAGCGCAGATTTCAAATAGGATATACTTATACTCCTCCACATTTGGTATTATATCCAGGTTCCTTTTCAAGTCCACATAGTTTAGTCCTGTTAACTTATTCTCATGAAGAATAACAGCCAAATGACTGAAAGAACCTCCACCAACCATTTATAAAAATAAAAAATAAAATAAAATTCTCAGTTTGTGAAAAATAAATAATTTGTGCACTTTATCCTGGTATTTAATCTGATATAACTATTATCTTTAATATAATCAATTTGGCTCTTAGGAAAACTAACATAGCTTATTGTGAAGATTAACAGTTTTCTAAACTAAGTTTGTTGACCATCACAAATTGACGAACCTTCTAGGTAATGATCCAGAAGATGTTTTCATCGAGGGGATGACCGTTTTTTCTCATTTCCTATAGATAATCCTCACAATATGACCTCCAACGTGGGTTGGCCAATTACAGTATGTGTCCCGGGCATCAATTATATCCATCTATTACATGTAGATCCTTGTGAAATCTTGATCCTATACCGATTCACTCCCAGGGTGATGCGAGGAGATCCACGATATCTAACGAGGATTGTGATGGAAGCCGTGGGGCCGTTGGAACCCTTCTCCCACTTAGTCACTAAAATAAGTGTTTTTCAAGAAACTATCCTTTTGAAAATGTCCCATTAAGTATCTCTTAACTCCTATAAAATATCTAAACCCATAAATCTCTATGTCAATGTAAAATCCTTTAACAGATTTTCTACAGATTAATTTTACCTAGTTAAGAACTTAATTATTATAAAATTTTCCTTCTAAAACATTAAAGAGACTTTTGTCTAAAGTTTTAATTGACAAAAAATAATTTTCCTTACAAAATAAATCAAAATGGTTGTCCCTTTTCACTTACAAAAATATATTAACCTGAAATATTTTGTATGTCAAGGATAAAATTCTTTAAGAGAATGATAAAGGATTAATTTTTTTTTCTTTTAAGCATAAATAACCATTTAATTTTGAGAAAAAAATGTTTTTTCCTATCATAAAATTTCCAAAGACTTTAATTTTTAAGAAAATGTCACTTGGGTTACTAAAATAAAATAGCATGCTAGAAAACTGTAAGCGTTTTCATGCTTTTTATATTCTTTTAACCTAAATGTCCAAAAAAAGAATTAAACACATTAATTAATTAAAGATCTTGTTTAACCCTAAAATCCTTACTATTATTTTTCATGCAAAATATTCCAAGAATATTTACTATGCAAAAAATAATAACTTTGCCTGGTATAGGTGTTAGTATTGTGCCCTAGAGGCAATCACTTGTACATTGTATATGACACATTTTATTTTAATAAAAGGCATTATTTATCTTACAGTTTCTTTTGTTTACTTTAAGTAATATAACTGTTCGATAAAGTCCCAATTACAACACTGTGTTAAGGAAATCATAATAGAGATCATGATGTGAGATTCCTACTACACTGGATGGTGTTAGTACTTAAATAGTCCCTAGTCATAGTATTAATGAGACAGTACATCATTAATGCATTAAGACTAGCATGTGTTAGACTTCCTGATTTGGTCAGGCGGTGGTTCTCATAACCGTGAGTATTGACATACTCAAAGTTAACACATGGATGCTTGTTAACGGAACAAGTTCATTGGATGACCTAACTTTGAGATAATCACATGGATAACTATTTAGTGCTGGTGATATAATCTCAATATAGCAAACGTGCAAATATCCTTAGACTTGAGATCTCCAAGGTACTTTGTTTGCTGAGCTTTGTACTTTGATTCCAATCTCCGGAGCTCGATCGAGGGCCGCCTTTGGGATGGATATTGGGTACATTGTGAGGTAAACGAAAGTAGTTGAGAAGGTCAATAAAGGATTCACCACTCCTAATAGTAGGGGCGAAAATCTCATGGCTACTTGTAGGAATTACTACTCGGAAAGTCCTTAGCCAAGGTGATTGTGTATTGGAAATAGTTCCAATTGATACACATCTAGAATAGTGGGTTCCTGGTACAAGTACTATTGTATTCAGGCCTGAATTAGTTCTGAAGGGAGTTGGCACTAATTCCGTACTCCAAACCGAATGAGATATTATATTGTGAAAGGAGTTAATTGCACTGAAGTTTGTTATTGAAGGGTTCATGTCAAGCCACTTGACTTCCTAGTCTCTTGGGTGGTCATAAAGTGTTGCTAGATACCGCTCATGATCTGGGAATGTGGGTTCATTAATTGATGAATTAATAAACTAATCCTTATTATATTTAATAGGATTAATTCTAATTAATTATGGATTATTAATCTCAAAGACGTTTGGATTAATTCATGTTCACTACAAATTAACTGGGAAACCTAATATGTCACACACAATAGAGGATTATATACTCAAGATGTTATTTGATAACATAGAGGGGTTAATTGCAAGAAAAGGAAGTTATTGTGGACAAATTATAATTAGTTATAATTTGTGGTCCAAGTTGTAATTGTGGGAACTTGATGTTTCGAATTACATTTAGGAAATTCTAATTGTTTTAGAATTTCAGATTTTCAGTGGATTTGGGAACATATATTGGATATGCTCGAAACCCTAATCCAAGGGTGATTCATACGAAAATAGGAGCCACAAAACAAACGTCTTCTTCTTCTTCTTCTTCTTCTTCTTCTTCTTCTCTCTCTCTCTCTCTCTCTCTCTCTCTCTCTCTCTCTCGTTTTGCTGAAAACAAAAACAACCCTAGCCACCATCTTTTTATGCTAGCACAGGAAATTTTAGTGCTTGAGTATTCCTCTGTGTAAATTACTGTTAGAGATAATCACACACTATGATTATAGTGGTTAGACGTTCCACTCTTGTGAAGTTGGATTTAGAGGATTATTAGATCGTGCCAAGACTTGAAGAAGAAATTTTATTCTTCGGACGATCAAACAAAAGTAAAAAGTTGTTACCTTTATTATCTTTATGTCTTGTTTTCCATACATCGTCAGGTCCTGGGATGGTATCTCGTTTTATTTTCTGCTGTGCCATATAGGATATGAGCCTGAGATAACTAACAGTAGGACTGAAAATGAAAAAGAAAAACTGCATGAAATTACGGCGAAAAAATTAAAAATTCCTCCTAGTCTCCTTTATGTGTTAATCCAGGCACCATTTTTTTTACAAAAATGTTTAAAATAAATAGAAATACAATTTCAAATGACTATTCCTTTCAGAATGAGGCGTACATGAATTCTACGCACGAGGAGTACACAAAATCTACCCATATAAAAATCACAAGGGATTCATATAATCACAAAGATCATATTTTTATTACTAAAGGAACCACCTTTTTTGGTTATTAACCCTAAACATGCTTGTAGGTTAAACCATGGCTTTGTTGCCACTTAAAGGATTGTAGGAAAATTAAATACACAGTGGAAGACAGCAAATCAAAATTTTGTTTTCGAGCCAAAATCTAGGTACACTTACTCTTAGGGCATTTAGATAACACATCCGGAGTTGGAAAGGAGTTTAACGGTGCTTCCTCAACTGGAATGTCTACTTGTTCCGCAGATATGCCAGCTAATCGTCGACTCTTTCGCATCGAACACTTACCAAGTTTGCTAGCTTTAGACCTTCTAATGATTGAATATTGCAAATATGTACACGTAGAAGCATTTAAACACATAACGGAAGAGGTGTTATAACCTTTTGTATTCTTAAAACCGACTATATTAGCTGCTCAGAGGGTTGGTTAAATAGGCACTGGTGCATTTTGAGTTGCTTCTAGATAATGACCAGTAGCCTCCAACTTCTTCTTAGCATGAACCCACACAAACTCCTGGCCATTCAGAATATTACCGCAGCCTAAACACTGGTGAAAATAGTATGGGACAAAAAACTGGTCATTACAAACTCTTGACCAACTGCTAAAGAACAGTATCATCAAGAATGGTTCTCTATATCTTATGCATATTCATTTGGGTATAAAAATCATATAAAGATAAGCACATTCCCAATCAAGTTTAAAGTAAAGCGTTAATCCCAAATTACACATACGAGCAAGCGTACTAATCAGTAAGCATAGCATAGGGTTCAAACGAGTGTCGATCCTCAAGAACAAGTATGCATTAATCACTCTTCTTTCATTATTTAACCGACTCTATAAAGTGAAAATAAAAATAAAATAAAATAAAAGAAAATAAAACAATATATACATGTCAAGGATAGAGAATTATGTAACATAATCCATTGTTTTAACACACATGACCTTAAAGTACCTAACCATTATCATAACTAATTATTCTCTTGGCATCATGAAGGATTAATATAGATTCACTTCTTTTCCAATCCATGAAATCACTACATTCTAGATAAATTAGCATCACACTCCTGTCTCAACTAATCCACCCAAAAGATATATTAAACGCAATCCTTGATTAAATTTCCATATCCTGGCAAACTTAAACATGAAATTAACCAATGAATCTATTCCTGTAGACATCAATTACTTTTAATTACCTTGTTCTTAGCAATTAACCCCTTTTTTCCAACCATGTTAATAGAGAATAAATATGAAATTAATACATTGAGACCACCATCAACCCCTTTTCAAAGCAAGTTAATGGAAAGAAACAACCAACCAATCTCATAATACGCATAAGTAATTAAATACAAAGAATAACAATCAATTAATCAAAAGATCAAATAACTATAAAAATCATGAATACCTAAAACAATGTCGAATTACAATAAAACAATTAATACATCATTGTTCAAGAAAAGAAAACAAAGCAAAAGAAAGTACTAATAGACAAGCCTCCTTCTTATTTCTTTGTAGATCTTCTTGCACAACCCTCCTTGAACTGAAGAATTCCTCATTTTATTTGAGTGATTTTCTGTTATGATATATGAATTTTCCCCTTTTCTCTTGTGTTTTCCATCTATTTATAGGCTTAGGAAGTGTCTAAATTCATTGGTGTAGGGTTGGTAGCCAATTAGAAGTAGGAAGATACTAAAATTTTTCAAATTACCAAAAACCGAGTGCAAAATTCAAGGCACCGCCTTATCATCAGGGCACAGCCGGTGTTGCCTTGGCTGCTGGAGCCGACGCCGTTTGTGTTCTGTTTCCTGAGTTGTTTGTCAATTATTTTTTTATTTCCACGTAATATTTTCCAAAGTGCAGCCGGCGTTGCTTCTAGCCTCACAGCCGGCGCCAATTCGGTTTTGTTCAACTTTATCTCACTGATTTTTTATCACCTCAAAGTGTGTGCCAACAGCACATGGCTGACGCTGGTTCCTCTGCCCTATCTGGCATCGCTTCTGTTCTATTTTGCAACCTTTTTGTCTTTTTTTACCCATAAAATCTGAAACAATGCACAAAATATCTTTTCAAGGGTACAATTTTAAATATGAAGGAATATGACTAATTATTAAACAAAATGTATCACAAAATAGTCTCAAATAGCTAGGAAAAATATGACTAATTTAGGCCCTATCATATTCCCCCACACTTAACTCTTTGCTTGTCCTCAAGCAAAGTATCAAAGACAAGTAGGAAAAACACAAGTTTTCAAAGAATCACTCAAATCAATTTCAAAACGATATCTCTAATGCTTTCTTCATTCAAGAACATAAAACATATGCTACTACATCCTTCATAACAATTGCAAGACTTTGTGTAAGTGAGTAGTGACTAGTAGAACCATCTCAATACTTAACAATATTCTCAAACCATTGGAAGGAATTTAGTTCAAAAAGAATATGCATTCCATAAGCTTACTTTTCATACACTCTCTCCACTGATTCGAGACATATCATGATTCTACTTAGGTCAAGTTGGACTTTCAAGCTTGTAATATAAGGCTAAAAGGCTTGTATTGTAGCTTGTTAAATGAAGGAAATTGGAGAATCAAATATCAAAGAAGTTGAGAGTTTGCAAGAAAAAGATAAACAAAATGTATCAAGGAATTCTAAACTGCTCTTGCTCTCCTATTCCAAAAACAATCAAAACCCCTAACCTTGTTTAGCAATTACAGTATAGCTCAAGTAAACCTTTCATTTTCACCAATCATTCTCACTCATCAATAAATTTTTTCACATGACCATTCAAATTTTCATCAATGGTATCAAGAACATGATGTGAACTCAAGTTTTTCAGAAATTCCTACAGCTCAACCACCATTCTTCTTATGATCTTTCATTTCTTCTCTTTCACTTTTTCTTCCTTTCTTCCTCTTCTTTTTTTTTTTTTTTCGCAAATGCTGCTGTTGTTTGTTTCACAAATTTTCTCTTTCCATCTTTTCTTAGCAGCTTTTTGTTTTCTTTTCTTGTTTTCAATCTTTCTATTCTCTTTCCTTTTACCAACTCAACACAACTATTGATACATGAGTGAAAGCAACAAGTCATGATCTTTTCACAAGTATTCTCCCTCAACATTCTCCTACACTTACTTTTATCCACCAAGAGCAATCAAAGATTTGGAAGAATTATTCAAACTCTCAAAAGGAAGTAATGGACAAAAAATGATAACGGGTTTTAAGAAAGAAATTCCAAATTTAGGCTCAAAATAGGCACTGGGGATAATGTCAAATAGGTAGGCTTGAAAAGCTCAAACTATCCAAAGAAGGCCTATTACCATCATTCCTAAGTTAAATCATGAATGTATTTCTTATTTCGCCTTAAGAGGTATTCAAGTAAGTTCTAAAATGCTCAATAAATTTTAATGGAAAAATAGGTTTAAGAACAATATAAAGTATATGATCAAGAACTACTTAGTCCAAGTGCGTGCAAAAAGTCATGGGTAAGCCCTAATTGATATAGAACATATGCTCCATGATCTATCACAAAGACATGCATTAAAATATCTCTTGAAATTGCAAAGAATATCAGATTTTTTTTTGAAAATTTTCATTCACAATGAAGTATAAAAGAATGATGCATAGAAGAATTCTCAATTTAACCATCCCCCCACACTTAAACTGGACATTGTCCTCAATGTCCAAACAATTAGAAAATGAAAGACGCAATGCCATGGGACAAAAAATATAAAGGAGAAGAGATAAGAAAGATAATACTTCTATTACAATGAAGTTCTTGTTTACAAGAGAGTCGAATTATTGTAGAAAGAGGCATTGTCGAAGTACCTAAAAACAACAAAAGAAACACACCAAATCATAAAAACTAGAAAAAGAAAAATAAATCAAAACAAAAGAAAGAAAATAGCATAAAAAGACGACGTCAAGATAACCAAAAAATTCTATACTGCAGTATCGAATAGCACCTCCACCTGTTTGGTTTTGTGAAGACTTTCCCTCACATAGCATTTCACGCGATTGCCATTGACTTTGAAGGTATACCCCGTGTGGTGAGTGATTTCGAAGGTTCCAAACGGAAATACTTGACTTACCGTGTATGGTCCTGACCATCGTGATTTCAACTTACTGGGACAAAGTTGTAAGCAAGAATTGAATAACAACACTTGATCCCCTTTCTCAAATTCATGCTGTCGAGTTATATGCTTATCATGGCATTTTTTAACTTTCTCTTTATACTGCATTGAAGTATCATAAGCATCATTGCTCAACTTCTCCAAGGCTATGAGTTGGAGCAACCTTGACGTTCCTGCTATCTCAAGATCAAGGTTAACAAGTTTTATCACCCAATAAGCTTTATGTTCGATCTCAATAGGTAGATGACAAGATTTTCCATAAACTAACCGAAAGGGAGTTGTGCCAATTGGGGTCTTAAAAGCTGTCTGATATGCCCAAACAGTTTTCTCCAAGATTCTTTTGATTTCCCTCTTAACCACTTCAACCTGTTCACTTGTTTGCGGGTGATAGGGGATGACAAACCTATGGTTCACTCCTAGATGTTTGAGAACCTTTTCCATTTGAGTATTACAAAAATGAGGCCCCCTATCACTAATAAGCACCTTAGGGACACCAAAATGGGTGAAAAGTTTTTTTAGAAATTTTACAACAACTCTTACATCATTAGTTGGTAAAGCTTGTGCTTCCACCCACTTAGAAACGTAGTCCACTACGACCAAAATATATTTATGTCCCCCAAAACTAGGAAATGGGCCCATGAAGTCTATCCCCCAACAATCAAATACTTCACAAAGTTGAAAATTTTGTAACAAAATCTTATTAGACTTAGAAATGTTACCTGTATGTTAGCACTGATCACAACTTCAAACAACTCTACGGGCATCTTTGAATAATGTGGGCCAATAGAATCCAGACTCCAACACTTTTTGTGCAATGTTGTTGGCTTGGTAGTGGCCTCCAATAAGTCCTTCATGACAATGTCGAAGAATATCCTCTTCTTCCTTAGAGTCCACACATCTTCTAATGATTTGGTCTGCACAACATGTAACACCCCGCTACCTAGGCCCGCCAGGGCCAGGGATGTCGCCCTGTCCAAATGACAAGGGGTCTTTATAACTAGGTCACACAAATAAAATTGCGGAATAAAAATAATACTTTAACTTAAAAATTTTTTACAACCCAAAATACTCCAAGAATAAATCCATGAATTCCCAAAACAAAAGCATAAATAAAATTATCCACACTTGTCTCCCCAAAGCAATGTATAGAATTAAATGACAACAATCTCTTCCAAGGCAAATACTACTAGCTACTCATCCCCACAGCAGGATCGACCTGAAATCATGGTAAAAAGGTGATGAGACAGAAATCTCAGTAAGTCCGTGTGTGCTTTGGGTGTTTAGTGAAAGCAATTCATGGATGCAAGGTGCAAAATCTTTACAAGAGAAATATTAGCAAGCAATAAACATTAGTCAAAAGCAAGAGTGGCGTTTAGCTATTCCAGACATACATGATCAACAAAATCAACCACTTATAAGAATGGATTATGGGTTACCACACGTTGGGCCCCACAACTGGATGGTCAGTATGCCACACTTTATGCATACTGCCGGTCAGAATGCCACACTTTGTGCAGACTGACAAAAGTAGGTGATTGGCCTACTGGGTAAGATACTCCCCCTTCTCTATACCCAAACAATAACCGGGTGTCCATTCCGGCAAAACACAGTCACTTGACTGAAAAGAACACTGCTAGCTCAGACCGGCACAACCCACTGGACTGACGTCCTATCCGAGAAGGACTCACCCCTCAGAGTTGGCCACCTACTGAGAGACTTACCCTAACCGCTCAAGGACTAGTCCTAGTAGTCCACCCTTATTGAGTACCCAACGACGTTTCCCACTTGGGATAAAATGAACAAAATATTGTTCCACATGAAAATGACATTTTGAGGGTTTCCAAAGTCCTTGTAAAAATCAGCTTTAGAAAGAGTTTGAGTTTGGCAAATCTACTCTTTGTTTTTTTAAATAATTCAAATGTTTGAATTAAGAGATAGTTCAACCCTCAATTGCCTTTACATAAATGAGTGTCCATACATTCTACATTTGGCTTGCCATAAGGAAAACATTTCACATCAATCAGGTTTTATGCAGGAGCTTACCTGATTCTTGCTCACAACAACAAGGTCTCCAACAGCTGACCTAACCCTACATGGGCAAATACAAATCATAATCAATTCCATGCTACAATCCACTTCCTCAATTTTAAATCAACTCCTCTTACTACTACTATGATCCTAGCGTCCCAAGCTTTAAGGCCAAACAATACATAAATAGGTTTGCAGGTTGAGCCTAATTTGATATTTAAAATAATTAATGGTTTGGGAAATAATTTCTAATAAGTTGGAAGTTTAGATCTTGCTGGAGAAAATTTAGAGTTTATTTGCTCAAGAGTCCTAGCTAGTAATAAGTAAAATAATGATTTATTAATAGTTTAGTTGTTAGAAAATAATTGGTTGCTAAAACTAGTTGAGATTAAATTTAATGAGTCTTGCTTGGAAAATAATAAGTAAACTTTTAAAAAGGGATTTGATTTAATAAATAATTTACTAATTATGATTATTTCCATAAAAGGCTTCAATTGATTTCTTTATTTTAAATAATATTTAATTATTTTATTTTCTAGCAAAATTATTATTCATTTGACCAAAATATCCTTTATGTATATAATAATCCAAATCTACCATTCCTAGGGTTTTTCAACATTTACTAGGAAAATTTTATATCATTAAATATTTTATTTATGAAATAAAATTAGTTTAGGGACAACTAGATCATGGTCAAATTTCTATGGCTAACCACAATCAAGAACATAAGCAATCCTTCCATTCATCAAATCATCCAAATCATGCACATAAGCATAGATCTAAATTTATTAAGACATGATGTACCCTCTACTAGCATAAATATGATCATGGCTTCAATAATCTAACATACATATAAATCCTATTCACCAAAGGTGATATAATCTCTAGCATGCTTTATCTCAAATACTTCATGCATCAAACCTCAAATCATCACACAATCAACCAAGATAATCCTTCCATGCATAAATCCCATTTCCTTCACAATCATACAAATGTTCATGCTTCAATCTCAACAATATATATATACTGGAATCCTATCACCATCCACCTACTATCAACATCATCCAAGAGACATAATTCTAGAGTATAAAGGAAGGATTGAAGGGACTTACTTGATCGATGAAGGCTTTGATGGAGTTTAGAATAGATCTCAACTCCTTGATGCCTAACTCTTTCTAAGGGAGATGGCGAAAACATGGACATGGGGAAAAGGAGCCATCCGGCCAAGAGAGGGAGGTTTTGGCCATGAGAGAGAGAGAGAGAGAGAGAGAGAGGAACCATTAGCATGCTTATACACATAGGTTCTCATTAAAGATCAAGATTGGAGGAGATGAAGTCGTTAGAATAAATTTACCTTGAAGATGTTCTTGTCCTTCACAGAAATTTCTAGTTTTGATCCGAAGTAGCAAGATGATTTGTGGAGTTTGATGTTAAGAATGGGGTTGATGGACTCACGGCAGTGAGTAGGTCAAATCTGGAAGTTTTAGAGAGGATTTGAGATGGTTTGGAGGGGTATTAGGTGAAGGAAAGAGGTACGTGTTCTTGGTGTAGTGTGTGTGTTCTTGGAGGTTGAGAGAATTCGAGAGATTGAATTTGTGTAGCTGCCGAAATTCTGTGAGAGCTAGGGCTGGCTGAATTTTTGTAGGGTTTAGTAAGTTGTTTCTCTGATTTGGAAGGGAAAGGGAAAGGTTAGTGGTTACAATCCTTGAAGAATATTTTTAGGAAGTGAATTTGGAAACTAAATATTCCAAGAATATCTTGATTGTTGGAGAGCTTTGGAAGTCTGCCATGGCCGACTGTTTGAGCAGAATTTCGGTGGGATTAATGCTGGTTTATGGAAGCTTATGGTGGCCGAAAGTAGGGTGCTCAATGGTGAAGAAGAAGTTTGGTTATTTTGGGTATGCATTATGGAAAGTTGCTAAACAAAGGTGGCTGGAATTTTGGAAATCAATCAAACATAATTGCAGTGATTTGTTGGAGAGATTTTCGGACAGCCATTGCTGAATTTCGTGCAGAAGCTTAAGGGAAACAATGGAGCTCTGTTACTGGTGGTTTAAGGAAGGTTTATGCAGAACAAGGGTGGTGTTTTGGCTGGAAGAAGATTAGGAAACAAAGCTGGAAAATTTTCCTGCACAGAATTTCACTGGGCAGAAATTTTCTGGACAGGTTTTCGGCTGCCATTTCCAGCCAACTTGCAGAGAGTTTGAAGGGGAATTTCGGGGGTATCCATGGCTCATTTCTAACCTTCTTCATGGAGGAAAAACATGGCTAAGGTACTGCACAAAATCTGGAAGAAAACAGCTTGGTTTTGGACTCTCAAAGTGGCGATTTGTACAGGAATTTTTCTTGTAGTTGCTCTAGCTTTGAGCAGTCCAAAAATGGCCAAGAAATCCAGATCTCAAACTGATCCTAAAGACCATTTTTCTGGCAGCATTTGGGAGGAAATGTCAGTTAAGAAACTCGACACTATCAAGGCACAATAAGCTGGAAAATTTCAGCTCATTCCAAGAAGGAAGATGAACTAGCTAGAGTGAATTTTCAGCAAGCTCACTAGAGGGATTTTTCCTTTTAGAATTTCCCACAACTCTTCCACATTTTTCAGACCATAAGAAGTCTTTTACTAAGACATTTTGATCCTACAAGATCACAGCACTTTACTGAAATTTCTGGAAGATAATGACTAGAATTACTTGATCAAACTAATGAGTTGAGAATTAAGGAAAATCAAAGATCAAGGAAAAATGAATTCCCTTTAGGAAAATCGAGTAGCGTAATGGAATAGAATGAGGTTACTCCTAACATGTCTCTCTTAAGACATCATCCCTACCTTACTCCAAGCTCATAAGGCCGAAATTATTCTTCCCCAAGCAAAATAAAATTTAATCAAGCTAAAGCTTCTATGATGGAATTTGAACCCAAGACTTCAAGAATTGATTCCAAAGCTCTAACCACTAAACCACATCAACTCTTGTTGTTGTTCCCACTAGAAAATTAATTCCTATTTAATCCTCAAGCTATCTTCCTATTTTCACCTCATGAAAAAATTACCATTTTGCCCCTCTCACTCAATACTCACCAACAAAGCTTCAAGACAATAAAACTTAAATCCAAAGCACATAAAAATCATATAAAAATATATTAAATCGTGAAATATCGCATGATATGCATTCCAACACCCTTACTCTAAGGTTGGTCTTGACTGGGGTTTCACATCCTCCCCTCCTTAGAAGAATTTCGTCCCGAAATTCAAACATATCTCTATTTCAGCTCGGGATACTTCTGCTTAACCCATTCTTCTGACTCCCATATGGAATCCTGCGTGCCGTGATGCTCCCACTGAATCTTAACTATCGGTATCTGCTTATTTAAGAGAGTTTTGACATTGCGGTCCAATATCTGCATAGGCTTTTCCACGTAGCTCAGGTCGGGCTGCAGTACTAACGGTTTATCATTCAGTACATGATCGGGATCCGCATTATACTTCTTTAGTTGTGACACGTGAACACATCATGGATACCTATCAACCCATCCGGTAGGTCTAATCGGTAAGCTACTGGCCCGATTCTTTCCTTAATAAAAAACGGCCCCTAATATCTCAGATTCAACTTTCCGCCCTTCGGATGCTTCAAAATTTTCCTATTCGGCGTCAGCTTCAGAAATACGTGGTCCCCGACTTGAAACTCTAATTCCCTTCTCCGGTTGTCCGCATAGCTCTTCTGCCGGCTCTGAGCCGCCTTTAACTTTTCCCGAATCAGTTTCACTTTATCCAACATTTCTTAGACACAGACCTTTCTGGTTTTGCTCACATGACCATCTTCCGACCAACTCCATTACAATGGTACTTGACACTTGTGCCCATATAGAGCCTCATACGGTGCCATCCCGATCGAAGCTTGATAATTGTTGTTATATGACAGCTCGGCAAACAGTACACACTCGATCCACTTATCCCCAAAATCCAGGACACAAGCTCTCAACATATCTTCTAATATTTAGATCACCCTTTCTGACTACCCATCGGTCTGTGGATGCGCCGTTGTACTGAATTTCAAATTCGGCCCCATTGCCTCCTGAAACTTTCCCCAAAAACGAGATGTAAACCTCAGGTCTTTGTCTGACACTATGCTCGAAGGTACTCTATGAAGTCGGATTACTTCTCGAACATAAGTCTGGGCCAGCTTCTCCATGGAGTCCCTCATATTTATCGGTATGAAATGGGCTGACTTGGTCAGCCGATCCACCACTACCCATATGGCGTCCTTTTGGGTCTTTGACATGGGGAGTCCGGTGACAAAGTCCATAGTCACCTCCTCCCACTTCTATTCCGGTATTGGCAGTGGCTGCAATAGTCCTGCTGACTTCTTGTGCTCCGCTTTAACTTTCTGGCAGGTAAGATAGGTTGAAACATACTTGACTACATCTCGCTTCAGTCCGGGCCACGAATAAGCTCCCTTCAAATCCTGATACATCTTGACTTCCCTCGGATGAATGGCGTACTTGCTCTTGTGCGCCTCCTCTAAAATTTTATCCTTTAATTACTGCTCTCCGGCAACACAAAATCGACCTCTGAAACGAAAAACTCCCGCTTCATCCTAACGAAATTCACCACCTGGCCGCTTAAGCTCCTTATCCTTGAAGAGTTGAAATTCGGTGTTATTTCGTTGAGCTTCTACAATTTCTCCCTTCAAATCTGGTGCCAATCTCAAATTGCTGATGATAATTCTTGATCTTGCACTTCCACCCTTCTGTCTAACACATCCTAAACTGCTTGCATGTCCTGCACCTTCAGTCGGCCATTCCAACTTTTCTGCTCAGGGCATCTGCCACAACGTTAGCTTTCCCGGGATGGTAGTTGATCGGGCAACGGTATTCCTCTAAGAACTCCATCCACCATCGCTGCCTCAAGCTCAGATCCTTTTGAGTGAAGACATACTTCAGACTCTTATGGTCGGTGAACACCTCATATTCAGCTCCATACAAGTAGTGTCGCCATTTCTTTAGGGCGAACACTATAGCTACCAGCTCCAGATCATGAGTGGGGTAGTTCACCTCATGAGGTCGTAGCTTCCGAGACGCATAAGCAATCACTTTTCTGTCTTGCATCAACGCCGCTCCCAGTCCCTCTTTCGAAGCGTCGGTGTATAGCGCGTAAGGTTTGCCTTCCTCCGGTAGACTCAATACCAGTGCTGTCATCAGTCTCTCCTTCAATTCTTGGAAACTTTTCTCACATTTTTTGTTCCATACAAACGGAACATCATTTCTCAACAAACGGGTCATTCGCGATGTGAGCGTCGAAAATCCCTTGATAAACCTTCAGTAGTATCCAGCCAATCCCAAGAAACTCCGGATCTCGGTAATATTCCCTGGCTGCTTCCAATCTGATACTGCTTCAACCTTTGCCAGATCTACCTTGATACCTTCCTTGGTTACCACATGACCAAGGAATGCCACACTGTCTAGCCAGAATTCGCACTTGCTGAACTTCGCGTATAGCTTATGCTCCCGCAGTTTCTCCAACACGAGCCTCAGATGCTCCGCATGCTCCTCCGGACTCTTGGAGTAAATTAAAATGTCATCGATGAAGATCACCACAAACTTGTCCAGATAAAGTCGGAATACTCGGTGCATCAGGTCCATAAATACTGCTAGGGCATTGGTCACCCCGAACGGCATTACCACGAACTCGTAATGTCCATATCTGGTGTTGAAGGCTGTCTTGGGGATATCTTCCTATCTTATCTGCACTTGGTAATACCCTTGTCTCAGATCCAACTTGGGATAGCAACTGGATCCCTGTAGCTAATCAAATAGCTCGTCAATCAGGGGTAGGGGGTACTTGTTCTTAATCGTCAAATTGTTCAGCCCTCGGTAGTCAATACATAGCCTCGGGGTTCCGTCCTTCTTCTTTAAAAATAGCACAGGCGCTCCCCACGGCGACGTGCTCGGTCTAATATAGCCTTGACCAACTAGCTCCTCTAGCTGCTCTTTCAACTCTTTCAACTCTGCCGGTGCCATCCGGTACGACGTCCGCGATACTGGTTCTACTCCGGGAACTAAGTCTATGGTGAATTCCACTTCTCGAGTAGGAGGTAGAGAATCAAGCTCCACCGGAAACACATCGGGAAATTCTTTTACCACTTTCGTGTTTTCCAGAGTGCACTGGTCCTTCTGTTTGTTTATCTCGTAAGCCAGATAACCTTGACATTCTTGCCTCAATAATTTCTGGGCCTTAACCCCCGCAATCAAGTACTTCAGTTATTTCACCCTTTTACCATTGAATTCCAATACATCACAACTCGGCCTGACGAATTGGATTGACTTATTTTTACAGTCTACCCTAGTGCCATGCTTGGCTAACCAGTCCATTCCCCGAATCAAGTCATAATCCTCAATGTCTAACACAATCAAATCTCCCTCCAGGTTTTCTCTCCCTACATTAATCTTACAATCCTTTACATACCGATCCTCTTCCGCCATCTTCCCCAAATGTGTGCTTACTTCTAAAACGAAAGGTAGCTCCACTCCATCCCAACCCAAATGACATGCACACAACTTGTTTACATAGGAATGAGTAGAGCCAGGATCAATTAAAGCATTAACAAAACGTCCTTGAATAGTGAACGTACCTTCTACCACCACTGCATCGGCCCCAACTTCCTCTCTATTGAGGGCGAACACCTTGGCCTTCACTTGCGGCTTCGGTGCTCCACTCCCAGATGCTCCCGTGGTGTTAGCTCGGTTGTGTCCCGGGTTCTGAACCGGGTTTCCTTGCCCAACGCAGTGCAATTTGGGGCAGGTGTTCCTTAGGTGGTTCGGGTCGCCACAGTGATAGCATTTCTTCTCACCACCCTTAGACCAACAATTTCTCTCGGTGTGGCCTTTTCTTCCACACTGTCTGCATGATGGGAGATTCGGGGCAGGTCCACTTGGTGCTGTCTAGGCTTGCTTTCCTCGGTTCTGCCATTGATGATTGGCGGGGTGCTTGTGTGGTTGCGGTCTCGGGAAATGTCCCTGCGGCTGCCTTGGCGGCTGGAAAGGCTTGGCCGCCATCCTGCTACGGTTCTCATTCTTCGTGCGAGTAGCTATGTCCACAGCCCCCGAACAAGTTGTCGGTGGAGCAGGTGCTAATGCTCTCCTCAGTTTCAGTCTCAGCCAATTGACGAACTGCCTCGTCCTGTTCTGCTCGGTGTCGACCAATCTTCAGCAGTATTTCGACAATTGAATGAATCGCGCCACTTATTGAGCCACTGACATGCTTCCCTGTCTCAGATTCTGAAATTCATCCTCTCGCTTTTCCACAATCCACTGAGGGATGTACTCCGTCCTGAAGGCTTCAACGAAACTGGACCACGTCCATTCTTGCTCATCCATCTCCCATTCATCTTGGACCCGCTGCCACCATGCCCGAGCTGGTCCTCTCAATCGAAAAGCTGCAAACTTAACCATTCGCTCCTCAACATACTGGAGCATTGCGAAAATGTTCTCCATTTGCTCAACCCATTGTTCGGCCTTCTGATCTTGCTCAACTTCTCCCATAAAGATGGGCGGTTGAAATTTCAAGAACCATTCTAAGGCCTCATCTTCCCCTTTAGGTTTCCTTCGCTCGGTCAACGTCTGAAGAATCTCGGTCATCTTACTGAGTGCCTGGCCCATTAACACATCAACCGGGGCATCGGGCCCCATTCCCATTTCTGGATCACTTTGTCCATTACCCAGATTGGGTGATTGCATCTGTTCAATTTCAACTTCCGGTGCTACGGGGTCTACCTCCAGAATCCTTCTGGCTGAAGAAGCTGCATGTCGCTTGGGTGCCATTCTATACCATACCCCAAATGTTAAGTGTATGCATTCCAGTATCAAACTATTTTAGTGGTGTATGCATACATGGCCAAGTATGAGTAGGAAGAAATCAGATGTAACTTATATAAAGAATTGCTCAAAAATTCCGATTTCAAAAATTGACTTGCATAAATCCAAAGGTGTGAACAAAACATAGAATTGGAAATCTTTGACAAACTAGTTCTCGAAAGACAACAAATAAATAATCATCCAAAATAAAATAACTCCTAACTCTCTAATCCTTATCAGAACCCTCATCATCAGCCTCATATAACCAAACCCTAGTGTTCTTGGAAAAATCTACCCCATCCCTGCTAGCAAATCCCTCCATGGGCTCCTTCCCAGGGTGCCTAGAGCTCTCTCTAGGCTTAACTCGGTTGAAGGAAGGAATGAAAGAAGGCCTAGGTGGAAACTCATAGTCTATCTCCCCCGGGTCATCACTATTTGCTGCTAAGTCCACTTTGGGATTAGGAGGGTGGGATTCAGGCTCTACTATCATCACTTTATCCTCACTGTCAGAGCTTTTGTCTATCACCGGGATTGGAGGTGGCTCAAGGATCTGGACGTCGTCCTCACTGCCATCCTCCATAAGGTCAATCTAATCATCACTGTTATCCTCCATAGGGACAACTGGCTGAGGGGCATGCTGGGGAATTAAAAGGTCCTCCGGGTCAAGATAGTAAGGCGGGTGCCACTGCTGCCCTTTTTCGCAGTCCTAAGCAGGCTGTCTAACCATCCTACAGCAACAACAAGATAGGTTAGATGAAGATTTAAACTTAAATCAATAGAATATATATCATCAATATTTGCCTATAACCTAGGCTCTGATACCACTAGTAACACCCTGCTACCTAGGCCCGCCAGGGCCGGGGATGTCGCCCCGTCTAAAGGACAAGTGATTTTTATAACTAGGTCACACAAATAAAATTACAGAATAAAAATAATACTTTAACTTAAAATTTTATTACAACCTAAAATACTCCAAAAATAAATCCATGAATTCCCAAAACAAAACCATAAATAAAATTATCCAATCTTGTGTCCCCAAAGCAATACATAAAATTAAATGACAACAATCTCTTCCAAGGTAGATACTACTAGCTACTCATCCCCACAGCAGGATCGACCTGAAATTATGGTAAAAAGGTGATGAGACAGAAATCTCAGTAAGTTCGTGCGTGCTTTGGGTGTTTAGTGAAAGCAGTTCATGGATGCAAAGTGCGAAATCTTTATAAGAGAAATATTAGCAAGCAATAAACATTAGTCAAAAGCAAGAGTGGCATTTTAGCTATTCCAGCCATACATGATCAACAAAATCAACCACTCATAAGAAAGGATTATGGGTTACCACACGTTGGGCCCTACAACCGGATGGTCGTATGCCACACTTTATACATACCGCCGGTCAGAATGCCACACTTTGTGCAGACTGACAAAAGTAGGTAATCGGCCTACTAGGCAAGATACACCGCCTTCTCTATACCCAAACAATAACCGGGTGTCTATTCTGGCAAAACACAATCACTTAACTGAAAAGAAAACTGCTAGCTCGGACCGGCACAACCCACTGGACTGACGTCCTATCCGGGAAAGACTCACCCCTCAGAGGTGGCCACCTACTGAGAGACTTACCCTAACCGCTCAAGGACTAGTCCTAGTAGTCTACCCTTATTGAGTACTCAACGACGTTTCCCACTTGGGATAAAATGAACAAAACATTGTTCCACATGAAAATGGCATTTTGAGGGTTTCCAAAGTCCTTGTAAAAATCAGCTTTAGAAAGAGTTTGAGTTTGGCAAATCTGCTCTTTGTTTTTTTTAAATAATTCAAATGTTTGAAATAAGAGAGAGTTCAACCCTCAATTGCCTTTACATAAATGACTGTCCATACACTCTACATTAGGCTTGCCATAAGGAAAACATTTCACATCAATCAGGCTTTATGCAGGAGCTTATCAGATTCTTGCTCACAATAACAAGGTCTCCAACAGCTGACCTAACCCTACATGGGCAAATACAAATCACAATCAATTCCATGCTACAATCCACTTCCTCAATTTTAAATCAACTCCTCTTACTGCTTCTATGATCCTAGCGTCCCAAGCTTTAAGGCCAAACAATACATAAATAGGTTTGTAGGTTGAGCCTAATTTGATATTTAAAATAATTAATGGTTTGGTAAATAATTTCTAAAAAGTTGGAAGTTTAAATCTTGCTGGGGAAAGTTTAGAGTTTATTTGCTCAAGAGTCCTAGCTAGTAATAAGTAAAATAATGATTTATTTACAGTTTAGTTGTTAGAAAATAATTGGTTGCTAAAACTAGTTTAGATTAAATTTAATGAGTCTTGCTTGGAAAATAATAAGTAAACTTTTAAAAAGGGATTTGATTTAATAAATAATTTACTAATTATGATTATTTCCATAAAAGGCTTCAATTGATTTCTTTATTTTAAATAATATTTAATTATTTTATTTTCTAGCAAAATTATTATTCATTTGACCAAAATATCCTTTATGTATATAATAATCCAAATCTACCCTTCTTAGGGTTTTTCAACATTTACTAGGAAAATTTTATATCATTAAATATTTTATTTATGAAATAAAATTAGTTTAGGGACAACTAGATCATGGTCAAATTTCTATGGCTAACCACAATCAAGAACATAAGCAATCCTTCCATTCATCAAATCATCCAAATCATGCACATAAGCATAGATCTAAGGAACCATTAGCATGCTTAAACACATAGGTTCTCATTAGAGATCAATATTGAAGAAGATGAAGTTGTTAGAATAAATTTACCTTGAAGATGTTCTTGTCCTTTACAGAAATTTATGGTTTTGATCCGAAGTAGCAAGATGATTTGTGGAGTTTGATGTTAAGAATGGGGTTGATGGACTCACGGTAGTGAGTAGGTCAAATCTGGAAGTTTTAGAGAGGATTTGAGATGGTTTGGAGCGGTTTTAGGTGAAGGAAAGAGGTAGGTGTTCTTGGTGTAGTGTGTGTGTTCTTGGAGGTTGAGAGAATTCGAGAGATTGAATTTGTGTAGGTGCCGAAATTCTGTGAGAGCTCGGGCTGGCTGAATTTTTGTAGGGTTTAGGAAGTTGTTTCTCTGATTTGGGAGGGAAAAGGAAAGGTTAGTGGTTACAATCCTTGAAGAATATTTTTAGGAAGTGAATTTGGAAACTAAATATTCCAAGAATATCTTGATTGTTGGAGAGCTTTGGAAGTCTGCCATGGCCGACTGTTTGAGCAAAATTTCTGTGGGATTAATGCTGGTTTATGGAAGCTTATGGTGGCCGAAAGTAGGGTGCTCGATCGTGAAGAAGAAGTCTGGTTATTTGGGGAATGCATTATGGAAAGTTGCTAAACAAAGGTGGCTGGAATTTTGGAAATCAATCAAGCATAATTGCAGGGATTTGTTGGAGAGATTTTCGGACAGCCATTGTTGAATTTTGTGCAGAAGCTTAAGGGAAGCAATGGATCTCTGTTACTGGAGGTTTAAGGAAGGTTTATGCAGAACAAGGGTGGTGTTTCTGCTGGAAGAAGATTACGAAACAAAGCTGGAAAATTTTCCTGCACAGAATTTCGCTGGGCAGAAATTTTCTGGACAGGTTTTCGGCTGCCATTTGCAGCCAACTTGCAGAGAGTTTGAAGGGGAATTTCGGGGGTATCCAAGGCTCGTTTCTAGCCTTCTTCATGGAGGAAAAACATGGCTAAGGTAGTGCACAAATTTGAAAGAAAACAGCTTGGTTTTGGACTCTCAAAGTGGCGATTTGTAAAGGAATTTTTCCTATAGTTGAACCAGTTTTGAGCAGTCCGAAAATGGCTAAGAAATCCAGATCGCAAACTGATCCTAAAGACCATTTTCTTGCAGCATTTAGGAGGGAATGTTAGCTCAGAAACTCGACACTATCAAGGCACAATAAGCTAGAAAATTTCAGCTCATTCCAAGAAGGAAGATGAACTCGCTAGAGTAAATTTTCAGCAAGCTCACTAGAGGGATTTTTCCTCTTGGAATTGCCCACAACTCTTCCACATTTTTCAGACCGTAAGAAGTATTTTACTAAGACATTTTGATCCTACAAGATCACAGCACTTTACTGAAATTTTTGGAAGAAAATGGCTAGAATTACTTGATCAAACTAATGAGTTGAGAATTAAGGAAAATCAAAGATCAAGGAAAAATGAAATCCCTTTAGGAAATTCGAGTAGGGTAAGGGAGTAGAATAAGGTTACTCCTAACATGTCTCTCTTAAGACATCATCCCTACCTTACTCCAAGCTCATAAGGCCGAAATTATTCTTCCCCAAGCAAAAGAAAATTTAATCAAGCTAAAGCTTCTATGATGGAATTTGAACCCAAGACCTCAAGAATTGATTCCAAAGCTCTAACCACTAAACCACAGCAACTCTTGTTGTTGTTCCCACTAGAAAATTAATTCCTATTTAATCCTCAAGCTATCTTCCTTTTTTCACCTCATGCAAAACTTACCATTTTGCCCATCTCACTCAATACTCACCAACAAGGCTTCAAGATAATAAAACTCATATCCAAAGCACATAAAAATCATATAAAAATATATTAACTCGTGAAATAAGGCATGATATGCATCCCAACCCCCTAACTCTAAGGTTGGTCTTGACTGGGGTTTCACACAACACTTAAATAGATACGGGTCTTCCCAAAAGTAATGCCTTACCGCGAGAGGAATTTCTTCTTTTGTTGTATTGTGAGAGCTTTTGGAATAATTCCTGTAACCAAGTAATTAGCAAAATCTGCGAACGAAGAGTTGTTTGGAATCTCACCTTCTATGAGCAAGAGTTGGTAATCCTGAAAGGTGTTATTGATATCCTTCTCTATCAATGATTCTAAATTGGGATTATCTAGTCTGGACAAGTGATTTGCGGCTAAGTTCTCCACACCCTTTTTGTCCCTAATTTCCAAATCAAATTGCTGCAGTAATAATACCCATCTTATCAATCTTGGTTTGGAATCACGTTTGGTTAGTAGGTACTTTAGGGTAGAATGGTCTATATAAATAATGACTTTGGACAAAATAAGATAAGCACAAAATTTATTAAAAGCAAACACTATAGCAAGCAGTTCTTTCTCCATTGTTGTGTAATTTTCTTATGAATCCATTAAAGTCTTGCTTGCATAGTAGATGGGTTGGAAATGCTTATTCCGTCTTTGTCCAAGTACTGCACCAACTGCAAATTCACTTGCATCACACATTAGTTCAAAGGGAAGGAACCAATCAGGTGCAATCAAAATGGGTGAATTGATCAATTTCTCCTTAAGCATGCTAAAAGCATTGACACATTTTTCATCAAAATTAAACACATCATCTTTTTCACTTAAAAAGGAAAGTGGTTTGGAAATTTTTGAGAAGTCTAAGATAAACCTCCTGTAAAAACCCGCATGACCAAGAAAGCTCTTTATAGCTTTAATAGAAGTAGGAGGTGACATCTTCTCAATCACTTCAATTTTCACTCTATCAACTTCTATACCCTTCCTTGAAATTTTATGCCCCAACACAATACCTACTTGCACCATAAAGTGGCATTTTTCCCAGTTAAGCATGAGGTTATTCTTTTCACATCTTTCTAGTACCTTGTCAAGATTAGATAAACACAAGTAAAATGTATCACCAAAAACTGAGAAATCATCCATAAATACCTCTATAATGTCCCCCAAGAGTCCTTCAAATAGTACTGTCATGCACCTTTGGAATGTTTCGAGAAATGCATTACAAAAATTAAGAGTGCCAATCAAATATAGGATAGAGAAACTCCCTAGATCAATCTCTTTGTGTGGAAAAAATTGTTTGTCCTGCAATATGGCTAAGCATTCTTCATTTTTTACCACTGTGGACAATTCTTCCAATTGCTTTTTACTTATGAGCATGCTTTTGAGAAATTTAGCATATTTGGGCATATGGATTAAAGCTTCACTGAGGGGAATGTTTATATGCAGTTGTTTGAATATCTCAAGGAATGTGTCAAACTGGGCATCTTTTTGGACATTGTGTAGACGGGTAGGATTGGGAATTTTAGGCTGGAAAGGAGAATTTCTAGTAGGATTTTTGGGAGATGGGTAGAGTTTAGCCGGCGTCGGTTGCAATGTGTCAGCCAGCACCAGTTCAATGCTAGACTACTTGTTCTCGGAGTTACAAGGTAGCTGGTGCCGGTTCTCTTCCTCCAACCGGCGCCAGTTGTAGTCTGCAACATCTGGCAACTTTTTTCCACTCCGTAATGTGATAGCAACTGTTTCCTCTTTTTCTATTAGTGCTAGTTCTTGAGATTTTAATACCATGTCAGTCAAAAACTAAATTTGTTGTTCCACATTGTGGATCATCTCCTCGAACTTCTCAAATGTGGAATCTATATCTTTGAAATGCCTCGTGACATGGACAGTAAATTTTCCAATCATAGGTTCTAGCTCTGCTGATTCTGGTGTTATGAATGTTATCCCAGAAGAGTAATGATGGTACTGCCCCTCATTAAACTTCCTCTAGTTCCCATTTGCCATTTTTCCTTAACATAGAAGATAGTTAGATAACGGCATGCACCATTCATAGAAAAGTTAAAGAAGACAAAGTTAGTTCGTATAACATAGTCAAAGTTCGTAAGTTAGATTACAAAGTATACAAAGGATACACAAGATAGAAAAGATGGTACCTTTTTGCAAAAAGAACAATTGTACATATTTACCTATTCAAATATTTACCTATTTACATATTTACATGGTTAAATCAACAAAATCTAAGCTTTCATGATATTGTTCCCCAGCAGTAGCGCCAAAAACTTGATGCGTATTCATTTGGGTATAAAAATCAAATAAAGAAAAGCACATTCCCAATCAAGTTTAAATTAAAACGTTAACCCTAAATTACACATATGAGCAAGCGTACTCATCATTAAGCATAGCATAGGGTTCAAACGAGTGTCAATCCTCAAGGAACAAGTATGCATTAATCACTTTTCTTTCATTATTTAACCGACTCCATAAAGTGAATAGAAAAATAAATAAAATAAAAGAAAATAAAAGAATATATAAATGTCAAGGATGGAGAATTATGTAACTCAACCTATTGTTTTGACACACATGACTTTAAAGTACCTAACCATTATCATAACTAATTATTCTCTTAGCATCATAAAGGATTAATATAGATTCACTTCTTTTCCAATCTATGAAATCACTACCTTCTAGATAAATTAGTATCACATTCCTGTCTCAACGAATCCACCCAAAAGATGCATTAAATGCAATCCTTGATTAAATTTCCATATCCTGGCAAACTTAAACATTAAATTAACTAATGAATCCATTCCTGACAGATATCAATTAACCTTTAATTACCTTGTTCATAGCAATTAACCCCTTTTCCAACTAAGTTAATAGACAACAAATATGAAATTAATACATTAAGACCACCATCAACCCCTTTTCCAAGCAAGTTAATAGAAAAAAACAACCAACCAATCTTGTAATACGCATAAGTAATTAAATACTAAGAATAACAATCAATTAATCAAAAGATCAAATAACTCTAAAAATCATGAATACCTAAAATAATGTCGAATTATAATAAAACAATTAATACATCATTGTTCAAGAAAGGAAAACAAAGTAAAAGAAAACACTCATAGACAAGCCTTCTTCTTCTTTCTTTGTAGAACTTCTTGTACAACCCTCCTTCAATTGAAGAATTCTTCCTTTGATTTGAGTGATTTTCTGTTATGATCTATGAATTTTCCCATTTTCTCTTATGTTTTCCATCTATTTATAGGCTTAGGAAGTGCCTAAATTCTTTGGTGTAGGGTGGGTTGTTGGCCGATTAGATGGAGGAAGATACTAAAATTCTACAGATTATCAAAAACCGCGTGCAAAATTCAAGGCACCGCCTTATCATCAGGGCATAACCGACGCTGCCTTGGCTTCTGGAGCTAGCGTCGGTTGTGTTCTATTTCCTCAGTTTTTTGCCGATTTTTTCTTAATTTTTGCATAAAGTTTTTCAGAGTGTAGCTTGCGTCGCTTCCATCCTCACAGTTAGTGCCGGTTCGGTTCTGTTCAGCTCTGTCTCACTGATTTTCGTCGCCTCAAAGTGCATGCTAGCAGCACGTGGCCGACGCTAGTTTCTCTGCCCTGTCCGGCACCGCCTCTATTCTATTTTATGACGTTTTTGTCATATTTTACCCCTAAAATCTGAAATAATGTGCAAAATACCTTTCCAAAGGTAAAATCTTACATATGAAGAAATATAACTAGTTATTGAACAAAATATATATCACAAAATAGCCTCAAATAACTAGGAAAAATATGACTAATTTAGGCCCTATCAATATCTGTATCAATTCTATACACAGAGCAATACTAGAGAAAATGGCATATGAGAGAATACGCAAGTATTCTGTATTTTTTTTCTCTCTGATACTAGAAATCACGCTAAGTTTAACTTCTCCACACACCCCGATAGCTTCAAACTCTATCTACTGAGCTATTATTTTGGAGTTTTTAAAGATTTGAACTACTTATTCAATCCTTAACCACCTGCTAAAAACTGGCTAGCCCTAAGCTTACCAAACTCAAGCCTAACCTACTAAACCCTTGGTCTAAACTATTGGGCCAAATTAAGTATTTAAACTAGGATCAATTAAATAGCCCAATAAATAATTAATTACACAACCCATATAAAACCAGTCCAATAATGTAGTTTATTTTAGTTTAGATCTAGGTTAATTTAATTATTCAATTAAGGCTCAAGCCCTGAACAATTAATTGACCAATAAACCATTTAGTTAATTCTCTCTTTAGATCTTTTATTTTATTGTAGCCCAATAAATTACTCTGGCTACTTAACTAAAATCCATTTATACAAGACCAATTCCTCAACTAAAATCCATCCGGACTTATAGGCTATTTTGAGGACCAAAAGACACTTCGTGTTAGCTACAAAAATGACCAAAATACTCTTACTATATAAATAACTGTATTTTACATGATAAATATTTTCTAATATCACCATAAGGAAATACTAAACCCAAGGACAATATTGCATAAGCAATGCCTCCAACCTACATGTGTAATAACTAAAATACCCTTCTACACATCGCCAAACATTTAGAAAGGAAGAGTATACTAATACCTCTCTAAAAGACATCTACTATCCTTAAACCTCTAGTCCAATGATCCATAACCTCCTACAATGTTTCTGCTTTCCAAGAGAGCTACCCTAAAGAAAACATCCAAGTCATGTTTCCTAGGGCCCTAGATATTAAGATTATTCGAATAGTTACAATGGGTGATATAACGTAGAAGCTATCTTATATAAGTCTGTCTTAAGTAACTAGTCACATATACCAAATATAAAAGTATATTGGTCCTATGATAGAACCTTAACTATAGCATATCAAAGTATATGCTTCCAACTTCTCCTGACTACCGACTTATACTCAAGCTTTAGGGTATAAGTCCATGTTGTAGTAGTAGTCTAGGTTTCTACCATATAGTACTTTCAAAAACTACTACTATAGGTCTAGTTCTACGTATTCTAAATACACTTATATAATAAAGTAGAGGACTACTCACTGGTTAAAGGTAAGCCATTCTCTATTTGCAATTCAAAACACAATGTCCTTACCATGATGAGATTCTCATTCTCATCATTCGACTAAGAATAATATTTTATACATTAAATAACCCATGATCCATACCTTACTGTGAAAAAACTCTATTTACATAGATCACTTACCTAAACACGTGGGTCTTTTCCAAGAAAATTATGAAAAAATTAAATTTTGAAAACACAAACAATTTATGAGAATAAATCTTTTATTAATTTAATCAAAATTACATCAGAAATACAGTCTTAGTGAGCATGCATTCCAATAATCCCCCACTTGTACTCTAAAACTATGTAAGTCCAAAGGTGCCCATCCCTATGGCGTATGACTCTCTCAACCAAAGGCTTTGTGAATGCATCAGCTAGATTGTTCTCTGAGATAATCTGTTCCGCTATGACTTTTCGTCTCTAAATAAATTCCTGGATCAGGTAGTACTTTCTTTCTATCTGCTATCCCTTCTTATGGTTCCTGCGTTATTTAGATTAGAAGACTGTGCATGTGTTGTCACAACACAATGCAATTGGCTTGTCCATCTATGGCATGACTCCAAGTTCTATGAGGAACTTTCAGAGTGAGATTGCTTTCTTGATGCTTCCAAAGCTGCCACATACTTAGCTTCTATAGTTAAGTTGAAACTAAAAGATTGCTTAATACTCATCTGTAAAACAGCTCTATGATAATAGAATAATGGGTCCAAACTATGTAGAATAGAAAAGAAACATGGACATAATACACTCTACAAAGGAGTATAAGTATGTCCTTTATGCAATCTGCCCTATTATTGGGAAAGGTTCCAACAAGGAAGAGCATAAGGCAAAGAAAGTATAGAAGAAGGCTGATGAGATGGCTCGGTGCTACATATATGCCACGATTTCAAGTTCTATGAGGAACTTTCAAAGCCAGACTACATCCTTACTGCCTCCAAAGCTACCACAAACTCAGCTTCTATAGTTGAGTCAGAAATATAAGATTGTTTAATACTCTTCTATAAAATAGCTCCATGATAATAGAATAACGAGTCCAACAATATAGACTGGAAAAGAATCCTGGACATAATACACACTACAGGGGAGTATAAGTATGTCCTTTATGCAATCTGCCCTATTATTAGGAAAGTTTCCACTGAGAAAGAGCTTAAGGCTAAGAAAGCATAAAAGTAGGCCGATGAGATGGCTCGATGCTATATCTGTGGCACAACTCCAAGTTCTATGAGGAACTTTCAGAGCCAGATTACTTCCATGAAGCCTCCAAAGCTACCACATACTCAGCTTCTATAGTTGCGTCAGGAATATAAGATTGGTTAATACTCCACCATAAAACAGCTCCTGTAAACAATGTGAAGACATATTCACCAGTAGATTTTCTTTCATCCTTATCCACTTGGCAGCCTGAGTATGTTTATCCTATAGGAACCAAGTCATTAGCCCTGCAAACCAGCAAATAATCTCTCGTTCCCTTGAGGTACTTGAGAGTATGCTTTATATGTTGGGTATCTCAGGCTCGTATCTTATACGACGCAACGGAAAATAAAATGAGATACCCTCCCAAGACCCGTCTATGTGTGGAAAACATGACATAAAGTGAGTAAAGGTAACAACTTTTACGTTTAGGTGATCGTCCGAAGAACAAAAATTTTCTTCGTCATGTCAAGGCGCAATCCAGCAATCCTCATGATCAACCTCCACATGAGTTGAACGTCTAACCACTATAATCACAGTGTGTGATTATCTCTAATAGTAATCCGCACAGAGAATACACTCAAGAACCAAAATTTTCTGTGCTAGCAGAAACAATAATGGCGACTAGGGTTCTCTTATTTTCAGCAAAACGAGAGGGAGAGAAAAGAAGGGAAAGACGTGTGACTTGGCTGGGGATTTCGTGTATCTCATCAGCTAGGGTTTTCGTGTGTTATATCTACTATATATCACACGAAATTCCCTTACCAAAACAGATAATTCTAATCCAATTAGAATTCCCTAATTGTAATTGGAAACATCAAGTTCTCACAATTACAACTTGGGCCACAAATTATAACTAATTATAATTTGTCCACAACAACTTCTCTTTCTCTCAATTAACCCCACTATGTTATCAAATAACATCTTCAGTATATAATCCTCCATTGTGTGTGACCTATTAGGTTTCCCAGTCAATTGGTAGAGAATATGAATTAATCCAAATGTCTTTGAGATTAATAATCCCTAATTAATTAGAATTAATCCTATTAATTCTAATCAGGATTAGTTTATTAATTCATCAATTAATAATCCCATATTCCCAGATCATGAGTAGTATCTGGCAACACATCATGACCACCCAAGAGTCCAGGAAGTCAAGTGGCTTGATATGAACCTTTCAATAACAAACTTCAGTGTAATTAACTCATTTCACCATACAATATCTCATTCGGTGTGGAGTACGGAATTAGTGCCAACTCCCTGCAGAAATAATTCTGGTCCGAATACTACAGTACTTGTACCAGAAACCTACTACTCTAGATGTGTATCAATTGGAACTATTTCCAATACACAATTTGCCTTGGCCAAGGACTTTTCGAGTAGTAATTCCTACAAATGGCCGTGAGATATTCGCCCCAACTATTAGGAGTGGTGAATCCTTTATTGACCCTCTCAACTACTTTTATTTACCTCACAATATACCCAATATCCATCCCATAGGCGGCCCTCGATCGAGCTCCAGAGATTGGAATCAAAGTACAAGGCTCAGCAAACGAAGTACTTTGGAGATCTCAAGTCTAAGGATACTTGCACGTTTGCTATATTGAGATAATATCACTGAAACTAAATAATTATCCATGTGATTATCTCAAAGCTAGGTTATCTAATGAACTTGTTCCATTAACAATCATCCATGTGTTTACTTTGAGTATCTCAATACTCACAGTTATGAGAACCACCGCCTGATCAAATCAGGAAGTCTAACACATGCTAGTCTTAATGCATTAATGATGTCCTGTCTCATTAATACTATGACTAAGGACTATTTAAGTACCAACACCATCTAGTGTAGTAGGAATCTCATATCATGATCTCTATCATGAATTCCTTAACACAGTGTTGTAGTAGGGACTTTATGTAATAGTTATATTACTTAAAGTAAACAAAAAAAAACTGTAAGATAAATAATGCCTTTTATTAAAAGAAAATGTGTCATATACAATGTACAAGTGATTGTCTCTAGGGCATAACACTAACAAACTCCCACATGCACTAGAGCCAATCATTCATGTATCTAATCCGAATGACTCAACATGACAATCTTGTTTCTTTTGGGATAGTACTTTCGTTAGCGGGTCAACTATGTTCTTATATGTGGAAACTCTCTCTATCTTTACATCATTCATATCTATGATCTCCCAAATCAAATGATAGCGCCGTAGTACGTTTTTGGATCGTTGGTGAGACCGCGGCTCCTTTGCTTGTGCAATATCTCCATTGTTATCACAATACAAAGTTATTGGACCAACAATACTAGGAACCACAACCAGTTCCATCATGAACTTCTTGATCCAAACAGCCTCCTTGGCTACTTCAGAAGCAGCTATGTACTCAGCTTCTGTCGTAGAGTCGGCAATAGTCTCTTGTTTGAAACCTTTCCAACTTATTGCCCCTTCACATAACATAAACACGTAGCCAGATTGTGATTTGAAATCATCTTTGTCAGATTGAAAACTGGCATCAGTATACCCGTTTATTTTCAAATCACCTTCTCCATATACTAAGAACATATCCTTAGTCCTTCGTAAGTACTTAAAGATGTTCTTTACAGCTGCCCAATGACCCTCACCAGGGTTGGATTGGTATCTGCTCATCAAACTGAAAGCATAAGATACACCGGGCCTAGTACTTATCATAGCATACATGATAGATCCAACTGCCGAGGCATATGGAATCTTACTCATGTGATCCCTTTCAACTTGTGTCATGGGAGACATCGACTTTGAAAGTCTTACACCATGTGACATGGGTAAGAAACCCTTTTTGGATTGATCCATGATAAACCTCTTTAGCACTTTATCTATGTATTGGACTGTGAAAGACCAAGCAACCTTTTGGATCTATCTCTATAGATCCTTATTCCAAGAATATAGATTACTTCTCCAAGGTCTTTCATGGAGAATTGTTTGGACAACCAAACTTTAACAGTTTGCAAGACAAGTATATCATTTCCTATTAGCAATATGTCATCTACATAAAGTAGTAAGAAAACAATTGCACTCCCACTAACCTTCGTATATACACAAGGCTCATCCATGTTTTGAATGAAACCAGACTCTTTGATTGTTTGATCAAAACAGATGTTCCAACTCCTAGAAGCCTGCTTAAGTCCATAAATGGATCTTTACAGCTTGCACACCTTTGTGCTAGCATTCAATGTGAAACCCTCAGGTTGTGTCATATACACTTCCTCAGTCAGATTTCCATTTAAAAAAGTTGTTTTCATATCCATTTGCCAAATCTCATAATCATAATGAGCAGTAATGGCTAGGAGTATCCTAATGGATTTCAACATGGCTACTGGCAAGAAGGTTTCATCATAGTCAATACCATGTTGTTGACAATAACCTTTCGCCACTAGTCGTGCTTTATAGGTAACTAAGTTACCATCCATGTCCGTTTTCTTCTTGAAAATCCACTTGTACCTAATAGGTTTAATTCTTTTGGGTGGATAAACTAAAGTCCATACTGAGTTGTCTACATGGAATCCATCTCTGACTTTATGGACTCAAGCCATTTGTCAGATTCTGAACTATTCAGAACATCCTTGTAGGTAGTAGGCTCATCTTCATCTATGAGCAATACGTCGTTGTGGTCACTAATGAAAAATTCATATCTCTCAGGCGCCACGCGTATCATACTAGATGTACGAGGTTCTTGTGCATTATATGGTTCATCTATTCTCTCAATATATGTAGGGTTAGACGGTTGATCCTCGTTTGTTTGATCTTCATGAACTTCACTAAGTTCAATCTTACTCCCACTGTCCCCTTTGAGCATGTTCTCCTTCTCTAAGAAGACGGCATACTTTGAAACAAATAATTTATTTTTGGAGGGTAGACAGAAGTAATATCCGAAAGATTCTTTCGGATATCCCATAAACAAACACTTGTCAGACTTACTATCAAGTTTGTCTGACTGTGGCCTTTAAACAAAGGCAGGACAACCCCATACTCGCAAGTGAGATAACTTTGGTCTCTTACTAAAGAACATCTCAAATGGGGTAGTATCAACCGATTTTGTTGGAACTCTGTTCAGTATATAAACAGAAGTCTCTATTGCATGCCCCCAAAATGATTTTGGTAGGTCTGCAGAAGCCATCATGGTTCGTACCATGTCTAGAAGGGTTCAATTCTTTGCCTTGGCCAAGGACTTTTCAAGTAGTAATTCCTACAAATGGCCGTGAGATATTCACCCCAACTATTAGGAGTGATGAATCCTTTATTGACCCTCTCAACTACTTTTATTTACCTCACAATATACCCAATATCTATCCCATAGGCGGCCTTCGATCGAGCTCCGGAGATTGCAATCAAAGTACAAGGCTCAGCAAACAAAGTACCGTGGAGATCTCAAGTCTAAGGATACTTGCACATTTGCTACATTAAGATTATATCACTGGCGCTAAATAGTTATCCATGTGATTATCTCAAAGTTAGGTCATCCAATGAACTTGTTCCATTAACAAGCATCCATGTGTTAACTTTGAGTATCTCACTACTCACTATTATGAAAACCACCGCCTAATCAAATCAGGAAGTCTAACACATACTAGTCTTAACGCATTAATGATGTCATGTCTCATTAATACTATGACTAGGGACTATTTAAGTACCAACACCGTCCAGTGTAGTAGGAATCTTATATCATGATCTCTGTCATGAATTTCTTAACACAATGTTGTATTAGGGACTTTATCAAATAGTTATATTATTTAAAATAAACAAAAGAAAATGTAAGATAAATAATGCCTTTCATTAAATGAAAATGTGTCATATACAATGTATAAGTGATTGCCTCTAGGGCACAACACTAACATTATATCCTGCCATTGAATATTCCCAGGGTTTGATAGATATCTGCTTACTAAGCCTATAGTAATATAGATATCTAATCTAGTTCATAGAACAACGTACATAAGATTCCCCACAACCGAAGCATAGGGAATTTGATCAATCCTATCTTTGCCTTCTTGAGACTTAGGACTATCATTCGAAGAAAATGACAACCCATGTTTGCAAGAGATTAGTGCTCTATTACATGACTCTATGCTGAACTTGGCCAATATCTTGTCAATATATGTAGTTAGGAATAAACCAAACATTCTCTGCTTCCTATTTTGAAGAAGCTTAATGTGAAACCCCATCTAAAACCAACCCTAGAGTAAGGGGGTCGGGATGCATATCATATTTTTTTGCATGCATAAATATACTTTTGAATGATTTTATGTGTTTTGGAATCTTAATTTATAGTCTAGAAGGCTTAATTGTGCTTATTGAGTAGGAAGGGTAAAATGGTAATTTTACTTGAAGTGAAAATAGGGAGATAGCTTGGGAATTGAATAGAAAGAATATTTAGGAGAGAAAATAAGAATAAGTGTTGTTGTGATTTAGTGGTTAGAGCTTTGGAATTTATCTCTAAGGTCTTGAGTTCAAATCTCATCATTGAAGTTTTAGCATGATTAAATTTTATTTTAGATAGATGGATATTTTCGTCCCTTGTAGGCCATAAGAAGGAGTAGGAGTGTTATCCTACTGGAGACATGAAAGGAATGTCGTAATCCTATTCTTGTACCCTACAAAAACTCTTAAGAGATTCATACTCTTTTTGCTCTCTAGCTTACCTTAATTCTTTATCAATTAAGTTGCTCAATTTATCCAAGCCATTTTTATTTCCAAAAAACTCCAGCAAGACTCTTTGATCTTGGAGTTTCAAAAATGTCTATATGAGGATAGCATATTGACTGAAAATGGGGAGGGGGTTATGGAAGGTTCTCAAAAGAATTAATCTCCATGACTGAATCTTCAAATTCCACCCTATAAGTGTTCATCTTCTTCATGTAGTAACCTGAAAAATTTTTCCAGCTTCTTGGTCAGTCCAACTTTTGAAATCTTTAGCCACATTTCTCACTCAAATACTACCAGAAAAATAGCCAATTTACTCAACTTGAAGACTGAAAACTTTGGCCAAAATTTAGACTGCACAAAGTTGTGCAAACCAGAAAAAAATTCTGGGCAGAATTCGCAGCATAACAATCCAAAAACCAAGCTGTTTCTTCTAGCCTTCAAGCTAGTAATTCATCTCTGTCTTTTCTCCATAAAGAAGGTTGGAAACCAGCCTTAAAGGACCCTCCAATACCCCTTCAAACCTTCTGCAAGTCGGCTGGAACATTGTAGAATAATCTGTTCAAAAATTCCAACAAACCTCTTGAATGAACAACTAGAAATTCCAGCCTTGTTCCCTCTTCAACCCTATCCAAAACTCACTCCAATTTTCTGTAAAACCAAACAGTTAGCCATGAATTGAAGTTCATCATCTCCTACATTCATCTGCACGAAATGAACACCATGGTTACTCCTTAAATCACTCCATCAATCATTACAATCAAGCCTCCAATTAAAGTTCAAAATTCCAGCAAATTGCTCTATGAAAACCCCTTGGATTAAGCTTCAAACAACTAGAAAATCTTCCACCATTACACTCTGAATTTTGGCCACCCTATAGCTCATTCAAACCTCATTCAACTCAGCAAAACTCCAGCACAATCCAGTTGGCCATAGCAGCTCCAAGAACCTCCATCAACCAAGCTATTCTTACCATATTTTCTACCTTAATTCACTCCCTAAATTACTTCTTTTGAATTTCAAACAACCAGCTTTCCCTCTTCTCCCTAATCTGAAAATTCAATCACAAGGATTCTTCCATCCATTCGGCCAACACCACTCAACAGATTTCGTCCAGCCTTTCCTCCATTCTCTCTATTTTTCCAAAGAACACTGAGAATACCAAGAACACCAAGAACACACATCACCATTCTCCAATCCTAAGACCACTCTAAACACCTCCAATCTTCTCCAAAAACTCCAGATCACATCTACTCATCCTCTAGAATCCATTTTTTTAATTTATAACATCAAACACTGAAATCAAGACTCTACTTTCGGTTCAAAAAACCAGAATTTTCTTGAAGACTCGAGAACACTCTCAAGGTAAACATGAACAATTATGTTCATCTTTTTTCCTCTTCGATCTTTAATGAAATATATTAAGACTCTCTCTCTCTCTCGGCCGAAATGGTTGTTTCAACCATGGCCATTTTCCCTTCTTTTTCTTGGTCGGATCAAGTCCTCCAAACGTGTGGACTCTTTTGAGACTTCATCAAGGTAGTCATCGTTCGAGTATGTCTCTTTAACCCTCTCCTTAATTTTAAAATCATATCTCTTAGATGTAATTAGAAAAGGATGGAATATGATTGGTGATTGAGTATATGTTTATATGATAGAGTTGGGATTGAAGTATGAGGATGATTTGTCATGGTTGAGTTTTATGATGTTTTAGGGTTTGTTGCATGCTCTTCATGTCGTGAGTTAGTGTGGATGATCAAGCATGGTAGATATTATGTCACCTTTGGTGAATAGGGTTTTATGTTCTTGTATTCTTGTTGAAGCCATGAATATAAGTATGTTTAGTGGAGTTTGGATCATGTGATGGTTGATATGGATCTATGCTTTTATTCATGAATCGAATGGTTTGTGGATTGGTGTTAAAGTCTATGTTCATGATTATGGTTAGCAATAGGAGAACTATGATCATGACCTTATTGTTCCTAAACTATTTAAGTTAGCCAATTTTATTACATTGATAAAAATTAATGCTATATTTTCTCCTAATGATTTCGAAAACCCTAGGAAGATTTGGAATTGGATTGTTAAATAAAATAGTGGAATTTTAGCCAAATAAATGATATCTTCTATTAAAATTAAAATATAAAAATATTATATATATATATATTATAATAATATTATTATTAAATAAATCCTTTTATATAAATAATCATGATAGGTAAAATATTAATCTTATAAGTCATATATTCATCAATACTATTAAAATTTATTTATTATCTTTTAATCAAAATATATTAAAATTTACTTATTATTAATTTTATTTATCAATTATTTTCTGACTACTAATTATTAATTAAGAGAATAGTAAAAATTTATTATTTCAATAATATCATTTAGGACTTAGGACCCTTTATCAAATAAACCCTAGTTTATTTATTAATAACAAAGTTTTATACCTACAACTTATTAGTAACTATTTCACAAACCCTTGTTATTTTATTATCAACTATATTTATTTTATACAATCCTTTTGATCATCTAGCCTTAAAGTTTGGGACATTAGGGTCATGATTGTAAGAAGTTGAATTAGGATTATTTATGGAAGCAAATTTGGTTTGAGTTTAATTATGGCTTGTGTTTATCACAGGCGGGGTTAGGTCAGCTTTGGAAGATCTTTAAGTTAGCTCAAGCAAAGGATCAGGTAAGCTCCTGCATAAAACTTGTTTGTTGTAAATTGTTACTATGGCAAGCCAAACATGAAGTATGTGAACACTGATTTTGTAAAGGCAATTAAGGACTGTTTCCTTTCTTATTTCAGTCAAACAAATTATTTGAAAATCTATAAGCAGTTTTACTCAAACACTAAACTCTTTCTAAAACCAGCTTTGTCGCAAACTTTAGAAATTCTTAATTGCCATTTTCAAGTAAAGCTATGTTTTATCAGTTTTCTCCCAAGTGGAACAATTAACGTTGAGTACTCAATAAGGGTAGGCTAGTAGTACTAATTTTGAAGAGTAAGAGCGAGTCTTTTGGCAAGAGGCCACCTCCAGAAGATGAACTCAACTAGGAGAAGCGACAGTACTACTTAGTCATGCCGGTCTGAGCTAGCAAGTTTCAGTCATGCGGACTGTGTATTGCTGGAGTGGACAACCGGTTTTGTTTGGGTATAGAGAAGGAGGAGTATCTTACCCGGTAGGCCGTACACCTACCTTTTGTTAGTCTGCACAAAATGTGGCATTCTGATCGTTGTATGGACATGGGGCCCAACGTGTGCTACCCATGGCCGCCGATTTTAGTGGTTGTATTTATTGTGCACTTATATAGTTTGAAAAGAGGAAAACACCACTCTTTATTTTAACTTTATTTATTGCTTGCCAGCATTTCCTCTTATGAAATGTTTCAACTTGCATACACGAACTGTTTTACCTGAATACTCAAAGCAGACACGAACTTACTAAGATTTTTATCTCATCACCCTTTTTACCATGATTTCAGGTCGATCCTACTGTGCGGATGAGTATCTAGTCGTTGCCTGCTTTGGATGATATTGTGTTATTTATTTTATGTAATGCTTTGAGAGATGAGAGTAAATAATTTATTTTGGATTTGTTCTTGAATTTTTGGGTTGTAATAAGTTTTAATTTCAAAGTATTATTTTATTTTTGTTGTGTGTTCTACTTATAAAGACCCCTTGTCCTTTGGACGGGGCAACATCCCGGGCCCTACTGGGCCTAGGTTGTGTGGTGTTACACTTAATCTTGAGAATATAACTAGTTTCTCTTAAGTCCTTCATACTAAATTGACTTGATAGTCAAACCTTAGTAGATGATAATATCCTTACATCATTCCCAATAAGTAGAATATCATCCACATATAGCACAAGAAAAACCACATTTTTGCCATCTAATTTCCTGTACACAAAAGGTTCATTCTCATTTTAAGTGAAACCATAAGACAATACAATATTATCAAACGAATGTTTCATGCTCTCAATGCCTGTTTAAGTCCATAGATAGACTTCTTAAGCTTAAAAACTATATTTTCCTAGCTTTTAGCAATAAAGCCCTCTGGTTGGGATATATAGTTGTCTTTCCTAAGATAACCATTAACAATAGCCATCTTAACATCCATTTGCCTTATCTTGTAGTTATAATGATGTGTGATGGCAAAAAAGATACTTAAACATAGATACCGGGAAAAAGGTTTACTCATAATCAATTTCCTCTTTCTGAGTATACCCTTTCGCTACAAGCCTAGTTTTGAAGGTTTCCACCTTCCTATCTACACATCTCTTCCTCTTGCATACCTACTTACACTTAATGGGTTATATTCTTTCATGTAAAGCTACAAGATCCCAAACCTAATTAAAGTACATTGACTCAATCCCGACTTTTATTGCATCATGCCAAAGTTTTGAATCAGCATCTCAAATTGCCTTCTTGTATCTATTGAAATCTTATTCCTAATAGTCAGAGACTAGGTTAAAGACCTCTTCTGTCCACTTTTCTGGAACCCTAGATACCCCATACTATGACGAGGCTTCCTTTGTATAGTTTCTTGAGATTGTACCTCTTCTTGGTAAAAAAATTAGGTTAGAAGAAGTTAATTCAAAAGAAAACATCGCCTCGAGTACCAACCTAGCTGAACCTTTCATTGATGTACTTTGATCATCTTCCAAGTATCTAGCATTAGTACTTACTAGTACATTACACTCCTTAGGATGATAAAAGTAACCACCCTTAATGCCTTCTGGATACCCAAGTAGCATAATTTTGACACGAGTTCTAGCTTGACTTCTTTGATCAGTACATAAGTTGGACCGCCTCATATCTTGAGATGATTCAGACTTAGTTTATGATCAGTTCACATCTCATAGAGTGTCTTAGGTACTGACTTAGAAAGCACCAAGTTTAAAATATATGCCACTATTTCCAATGAATATCTCCAAAAAAAAATTGGAAGTATGGCATAAGATATCATGCTTTAGACCATTTTCATCAATGTCCTATTTCTTCTTTCAGCTACTCTGTTTTGCTGGGGTGTTCTCAATGTAGAGAGTTGGGATACTATTCCATAACGTACCACGTAGCCCTGGAATTCACTATGGAGGTACTCTCCACCACGATCCGATCATAAGGTTTTGATCAACTTACCTATTCGATGCTCTACCTCAGCCTTAGACTCTTTAAACTTGTCAAATGAGTCATAGTGCACCCAATCAGGGAAACATAACCAAATCTTATACAATCATTCATGAAAGTAATAAAGTCTTCAAACCCTCTTTTTGTTGGGATGGACAAAGGACCACACATATTAGTGTGATAAGACTTAACATCTCCTTGGCTCTATCTTCTTTTTGGATAAAAGACATTTTGGTCATATTTCCCATTAGACAGGATTCATTCTAAGGCCAACTTTCCAATCTCAATGAACAGAAAAGGCCCATCATGGATCAACCGCTGAATCTTGATTAAGTTAATGTACCCTAACCTTAGATGCCAAAGATAAAAGTTAATGACATAGCTTTTTGCCTTCTTACTTATAGGTTAACTTAAAGCATCATTTATTTGATTATATATAGGGTTTATGAAAAACAAATTGCCATACATGTGCCCAGTGCATAAAACTTCTCCATTTCTACATATAGAAATACCAGAATAAAAAGAAATAGAATAACAATTATTTATTAGTTTTGCAATCGAAATCAAATTATATCTAAAACTTGGTACACATAAAATATTCTTCAAAATAACTATCCTATTACAATCCAAATTAAATTCCATCTCTCCTACTGCCTGGGCCCATACTTATACTCTATTTCCTACACATAGTCTATGTTCGTCCTTATAGAGTCTTTTTATCTTACTAAACTCCTTAAAAGAGTTACAGATATGATCAATGGCTCCAAAATCAACAACCTAAGTGGAATTTGTCCTACTATAGATATAGACTCTAGATAGTAAATATTACTTGTTGGGTTTTTTCTTGACTTGAAAATCTACATACTCTTTTTTCTGGTGTCAAATTTTTTCACCTTTGAAGCATTTGCCCTTAGGTTTGTCTTTTGGGTAGGACTTGTGCTGGGCCGCTGTATTACCCTTCTTCTTTTTGAACTTTCTGGACAACTCTTGAAGAAGAAGCCTTTGCTATCATAGCCTATGATTGTGGGCTTCATAATCTTCTCCACCACCTAGAGCTCTTTCATTAACTCCATTAAACTTATACTTAACTTGTTCATCTTATAGTTCAACTTGAATTGAGTAAAAGAGTTTGGTAGAGATTCGAGAACCATATCCACTTAGCTCTCGAGATCAATCACAGCCCCCAAAACTTCTGCTTCTTTGAAAGCAGTAATCATATTGAACATATACTCCTTGATTGGTGCTTTCTCAACCATTTTGGTGTTGACGATCATTCTAAGAGATTCCTGCCTTGTGGACTGGCTCTTATCTACGAACATCATAGCTAATGACGTGCTAATGTCATAAGCAGTGGCCATGTGCTTGTGTTTGGACTGGGACACATTAGATATGGGGCCAACATGTAGTAATAAGCCATCTCATTAGACTTTTCCTTGCCTTTTTAGCCTCATGCTCCTCTATGGTAGAACCTTCCTAGATAATGGGGTAAGTCTCCTATAGGATATAATTATACTCTTCCGTGGTGAGTATTTTGTTCGGGTTCCTCTTTCCAGTCCACATAGTTTGGACCCGTTAGCTTATTCTTCCAGAGAATAATGACTGAAGGACTGAAAGAACCTCCACCGACCATTTTTGAAAATAAAAAATAAAATAAAAATTCTCAGTTTGTGGAAAAAATAAATAATTTGTGCACTTTATCCTCATATGAAAACTAATAATAGATAACCCTATTAGTATTATCTTTAATATGATCAATTTGGGTCTTAGGAGAACTGACATAACTTCTTGTGAAGATTAATAATTTCCTAAGCTATGTGTGTTGATCACCACTAATCGACTAACCTTCTAGGTAATAATCTAGAATACAACTTTATTGAGGGAATAGCCATTTTTTCTCATTTCCTATGGACAATCCCTACACTATGATCTCCAATATGGGCTGGCCGATCACAATATGTTCCCAGGCATCAACAATATCCATCCATTAGATCTACATCCTTGTGAAATCTCCATCCTATACAGATTCACTCTAAGGGTGACACAATAAGATCCATGATCTGTAATGAGGACCATGATAGAGCCCGTGGAGCCGATGGAATCCCTCTCCCACTTAGTCTTTTAAAACAAGGGTTTTTTTAAGAAAATATCTTTTTGAAAATTTTCCAATAAGTATCCCTTAACTTATTGTAAAATATCTCAATCCACAAATCTCTATGTCAAGATAAAAATTGTTTGAGAGATTTTTTTATGGATTAATTTTACGTTGTTATGTACTTAATAATTTCAAAGTTTTCCTTCTAAAACGTTAAAGAGACTTTTGTCTCAAGTTTTATTTGACAAAAAATAATTTTATTGCAAAAAGAATTAAAATGATTATTCCTTTTAACTCACAAAAACATCTAAATCCAAAATATTCACTAGGTCAAGCATAAAATGTTTTAAGTGAATAACAAAGGATTAATTTTTGCCTTTCAGCTAAAATATCCATTTAATTAAAGAAAAATATTTTTCCTTGCCAAAAAATTCCCAAGACTTTGGTCTTGAAAAAATGTGCATAGAGGCTACTTTACAGAAACTAGCATGCTTGAAAACTATAAACTATTTACATGATTTTCTATTATTTTAACCTAAGTATCCAAATAAAGAATTAAACACATTGGATTATGTTCTTGAGCTGGACCACCCATCTACGACCCGATCATGCCTCGCAACCCGCCCACCTTTCTAGTGACCTAAGCCTTGGGATGGTTGAGCCGTGTTGTGGGAGGCTAGGCCTTGCCTCAATCAGCTTCAATGGCCAGATCATGGCTCAGCTTGGCTCTCCTAGCGGTTCTCTCATAGAATCCCGTTGTGACTGACTTTTGAATCAAGCACGGCTTCTCTGTCCGTTAACTGTTCATCTTTTTCTTCACTTTTTAGTGGCATTTACATGCTCGTTTTGAATACAGATTTCAACAGAAATCACAAAAAAATAAAGAACCACATATGCCTTTATTTACAAGCTTACACGATTCATTCAACTACGATAGCCGATAAAGTACATAATGTTAGAGTTGTACCCTAGAGGCAATCACTTGTACATTGTATATGATATATTTTATTTAATAAAAGATATTATTTATCTTACAGTTTCTTTTGTTTACTTTAAGTAATATAACTGTTTGATAAAGTCCCTAGTACAACACTGTATTAAGGAAATCATGATATGAGATTCCTACTATACTGCATGGTGTTAGTACTTAAATAGTCCATAGTCATAATATTAATGAGACAGGACATCATTAATGCGTTAAGACTAGCATATGTTAGAATTCCTGATTTGATCAGGCGGTGGTTCTCATAACCATGAGTGTTGAGATACTCAAAGTTCACACATGGATGCTTGTTAATGGAATAAGTTCATTGGATGACCTAGCTTTGAGATAATCACATGGATAACTATTTAGTGCCAATTATATAATCTCAATATAGCAAATGTGCATGTATCGTTAGACTTGAGATCTCCAAAAGTACGTTGTTTGTTGAGTATTGTACTTTGATTTCAATCTCCGGAGCTCGATCGAGGGCCGCCTATGGGATGGATATTGGGTATGTGAAACCCCAGTCAAAACCGACCTTAGAGTAAGGGGGTTGGGATGCATAACATAATTTACTGCATGATTAAATATATTTTTATTTGATTTTATGTGCCTTAGATTTGAGTTTTAATGTCTTGGAGGCTTGTTGAAGAATAGTGAGTGAGAAGGGTAAAATGGTAATTTTGCCCGAGGTGAAAATAGGGAGATAGCTTGAGGATTGAATAGGAAATAAGTTGCTAGTGAAAATAACAACAAGAGTTGTCGTGGTTTAATGGTTAGAGCTTTGGAATTAATTCTTGAGGTCTTGGGTTCAAATTCCATCATAGGAACTTTAGCTTGGTTAAATTTTATTTTTGCTTGGGGAAGTAATAATTTCGGCCTTAGTGGTGTTTGGAGTAGGGTAGAGATGTTGTCCTATGGGAGGCATGATAGGAGTCTTCAAATCCTACTCATTTGTTCTACTCGAATTTTCTTAGAGGAATTCATTTTTCCTTGACCTTTGATTTTTCCTTAGTTCTCAACTCATGAGGTTGAGCAAGTTGTTCTAGCAATTTTCTCCCTAGAAATTTCAGTGAAGTGCTGTGGCTTTGTAAGATCAAAATGTCTTAGTGAAGGGCTTCTTATGGTCCGAAAATGTGAAAGAGTTGTGGGAGATTTCAAGAGGAAAATTCCTTTAGTGAGCTTGTTGAAAAATTCACTCTAGCTAGTTCATCTTCCTTCTTAGAATGTACTGAAAATTCTCCAGTTGATTGTGCCATAAAGGTATCGAGATTCTTAGCTAAAATTCCCTCCGAAATGCTGCTAGAAAAATTATCATTAGGATCAGCTTGCAACCTGAATTCTTTAGCCATTTTCAGACTGCTCAAAGCTGGAGGAAAAGTAGGAAAAATTCCTGTACAAATCGCAGCTTTGAGAGTCCAAAACCAAGCTGTTTTCTTCCAGAATTTGTTCAACACCTTAGCCATGTTTTTCTTCCATGAAGAAGGCTGGAAACCAGCATTGAAGGCCCTGCAATTCCCCTTCAAACTCCTTGCAAATGGGCTGGAAAATGGCAGCCGAAAACTGCCCAGGAAAACTTCAGCTTGCGAAAATGCTGTGCAGAAAATTGTCCAGCTTTGTTTCCTAATCTTCCTCCAGCCGAAACACCATCATGGTTCTACATGAACATTCCTTAAACCTCCAGTAACTGAGCTCCATTATTCCCCTTAAGCTTCTGCACGAAATTCAAACATGACTGCCCGAAAATCTCTCCAACAAATCCCTGCAATTATGCTTGATGGATTACCAAATTTCCAGCTACCATAGTTTAGCAACATTCCACAATGCATCCCTCAATTAACCAGACCTTTTCTTCACCATTATGCTCCCTATTATCAGCCACCATAAGCTTCCTTAAGCCAGCATTAATCCCACCGAAATTCTGCTCAAAGCAGTCAGCCATGGCAGACTTCCAAAGCTCTCTAACAATCAAGATATTCTAGGATATTTAGTTTCCAAATTTACTTTCTAAAAATATTCTTCAAGGATTTTAACAACTAACCTTTCCTTTTCCCTTCCAAAGAAAAGAATCATCTTCCTAAACCCTACAAAAATTCGGCCAGCCCTAGTTCTCACAGAATTTCAGCAGCTACAAATTACAATCTCACAAATTCTTTCAACCTTCAAGAACACACACACTACATCAAGAACACATACTTCTTCATTTCACCTAATACCCCTCCAAACCACTTCAAACCTTCTCTAAAATCTCCAGATTTGACCTACTCACTGCCGTGAGTCCATGAACACCATTTTTAACATCAAACTCCACAAATCAAACCGCTACTTCGGATCAAAACCAAAAAATTTTGTGAAGGTTCAAGAACACCTTCAAGGTAGGTTTGTTCTAACAACTTCATCTTCTCCAATCTTGATCTCTAGTGAGAATATATATGAATAGACATGCTAATGGTCTATCTCTCTCTCTCTCTCTCTCTCTCTCTCTCTCTCTCTCTCTCTCTCTCTGGCCGGATGGCTTCTTCCTCCATGGCCATGCTCCATCCACCTTCCTTGGACGATGTTAGGCATCTAGGAGTTAAGATCCATTCTAAACTCCTTCAAGGCATCCCTCAACCAAGTAAGTCCCTTCAATCTTTCTTTTAAATTCTAGATTCATGTCTCTAGGATGATGTTGACAGTATGTGGATTGTGATAGGATTTGAGTATGCATTGTAGAGATTGAAGCATTAATATATGTATGATTGAGAAGGAGATGGGATTTATGCATGGAAGGATTATATTGTTTGATTGAATGATGATTTGGGGTTTGATGCATGTTTCCATGTCGTAGGTAGTATTTGTGATGAAGTATGCTAGAAATTATGTCACCATTGGTGATTAGGACTTATATTCATGTTGGATTATTGAAGCCATTGCCATATCTATGATAGTAGAGGTTAGATCATGTCTTGATAAATTGAGATCTATGCTTATGAGCACAATTTAGATGAATTGATGAGTTGAATGGTTGAATATGTTCATGATTGTGAGTGACCTTGGAATTATGATCATGATCTAGTTGTCCCTAAGCAAATTTTTATTTCATGAATAAAATATGTAGTAATATAATTTTGCTAGTGATTTCGAAAAACCCTAGGAAGGGTGGATTTGGAATATGATATTTTTATAAAGGAAAATTTAGTCAAATAAATAATAGTTTTAATAGAAAAATAAAATATATAGATACTTTATAAAATAATGAAATCCACTAAAGCCTTTTATGGAAATAATCATGACTAGTAAAATACACATTTCTATAAATTTAATTGTCATCTTTTAATCAAAACCTATTAAAACTCATTTATTATTTTTCCAGTAAGATTCATTACAATTCATTTTCAACTAACTTTAGTTATCAATTATTTTCTAACAACTTAAATTATTAATAAATCATTAACAAATAAACTCTAAATTTTTCTTAGCAAGTTTTAAACTTTTAACTTATTAGTACCTATTTCCCAAAACATTAATTATTTTAAATATCAAATTATCCTTAGCCTATAAACCTATTTATTTATTGAGTGGCCTTAAAGCTTGGGACACTAGGATCATGATAGTAGTAAGTTGAGTTGTTTTGGATTGTGGCTTGAAATTGATTGTGTTTTGTATTTGCCCATGTGGGGTTAGGTCAGCTGTTGGAGATCTTTTATTAGTGAGCAAGAGTCAGGTAAGCTCCTGCATAAAACCTGATTGATGTGAAATGTTTTTCTTATGGCAAGCCAAATGTAGAGTGTATAGACACTAATTTATGTAAAGGCAATTAAGGGTTGAACTTTCTCTTATTTCAAACATTTGAATTATTTAAAAATCAAAGAGCAGATTTGCCAAACTCAAACTCTTTCTAAAGTTGATTTTTACAAGGACTTTGGAAACCCTAAAAATGCCATTTTCATGTGGAACAATGTTTTGTTCATTTTATCCCAAGTGGGAAACGTCGTTGAGTACTCAATAAGGGTGGACTACTAGAACTAGTCCTAGAGGGGTCAGGGTGAGTCTCTCTGTAGGTGGCCACCTCTGAGGTGTGAGTCCTTCCCGGATAGGACGTCAGTCCAGTGGGTCGTGCCGGTCCGAGCTAGCAGTGTTCTTTTCAGTCAAGTGACTGTGTTTTGCCGGAATGGACACCCGGTTGTTGTTTGGGTATAGAGAATGAGGAGTATCTTGCCCATGAGGCCGATCACCTACTTTTGTCAGTCTGCACAAAGTGTGGCATTCTGACCGGCGGTATGCACAATGTGTGGCATACTGACCATCCGGTAGTGGGGCCCAACGTGTGGTAACCCATAATCCTTTTTTATCAGTGATTGATTTTATTGATCATGTATGACTGGAATAGCTAAAACGCCACTCTTGCTTTTAACTAATGTTTATTGCTTGCCAATATTTCTCTTATAAAGATTTCGCACTTTGCATCCATGAACTGCATTCACTAAACACCCAAAGCACACACGGACCTACTGAGATTTATGTCTCATCACCTTTTTACCATAATTTCAAGTCAATCCTGCTGTGGGGATGAGTAGCTAGTGTAATCTGCCTGGGAAGAGATTGTTATCGTTTATTTCTATGTATTGCTTTGGGGAGTCAAGAGTGGATAATTTTATTTATGGTTTTGTTTTGGGAATTCATGGATTTATTCTTAGAGTATTTTGGGATGTAATAAATTTGTCTTAGTTAAAGTATCATTTTATTCCGCTATTTTATTTGTGTGACCTAGTTATAAAGACCCCTTGTTCTTTGGACGGGGCGACATCCCCGGCCCTGGCGGGCCTAAGTAGCGGGGTGTTACCAGTGGTATCAGAGCCTAGGTTATTGGCAAATATTGATGATATATATTCTATTGATTTAAGTTTAAATATTTATCTAACCTATCTTGTTGATGCTGTAGGATGGTTAGACTGCTTAGGACAGCGAGGAATGGGCAGCAGTGGCACCCGCCTATCTTTCTAGACCCGGAGGACCTTCCAGTTCCCCAACCAACCCCTCAGCCAGTTAACCCTACAGTGGATAACAGTGATGATGAGGGTATCCTTATGGAGAGTGACAGTGATGGTGAGATTAACCCTATGGAGGATAGCAGTGATGACAAGGTCCGGATCATTGAGCCACCCTAAATTCCAGTGATTGACATAAGCTTGGATAGTGAGGATGAAGTGATAATAGTGGAGCCTGAACCCCACCCTCCTAATCCCGAGGTGGACTTAGCAACAGATAGCGATGACCCGGGGGAGATAGACTATGAGTCTCCGCCTAGGCCTTCTTTCCTTCATTTCTTCAGTCGAGTTGAGCCCGGGGAGAGTTCTAGGCGCCCTGGGAAGGAGCCCATGGAGAGATTTGCTAGCGGGGATGGGGTAGATTTTTCCTAGAACTCTAGGGGATGGTTATATGAAGTGATGATGAGGGTTCTGATGAGGATTAGGGGACTAGGAGTTCCTTTGATTTGGATGTTTATTTGTTTACTATTTTTCAAGAATTTTTTTTTTATTGTTAAGGATCTTAATTCTGTTTTCTATTAAGATTTCGAATCTATGCAAGTCCATTTTTGAAAGAGAATTTATTCCTTAGCTAAATTTACATCCGCTTTCCATTTACATCTATTTGTCAATGCATGCAAGTACAACTAAAATGGTTTGACCTTTAAGTGCATACACTTATTATATGGGGTGTGGTTTAGAATGGCACCCAAGCGTCGTGCAACCTCAGCAGGTGGAAGGGTACTGGAAACCGATCAGGTGGCACCAGAAGTGGGAGCAGCCCAGATACAAGCACCCAACCGGGGTGAAGGGAACAGTCAGAGTATGGGATCGAGGTCTGAAGTTCCAATTGATGTGACTATGGGCCAGGTGTTCAGTAAGATGGCCGATATTTTGAAGTCAATGACCGAGCGACGGAACCCTCGGGGTGAGGATGAGGCCTTAGAGAGGTTCTAGAAGTTTCGGCCGCCCGTCTTCCTAGGCGGAGCAGAACAAGATCAGAAGGCAGAGCAGTGGGTTGAACAGCTAGAGGACATATTCGAGACGCTCCAGTACATCGAGGAGCAGATGTTTAAGTTTGCAGCTTTCCGATTGAGAGGACCAGCTCGGGCATGGTGGCAATGGGTCCAAAACGACTGGGAGGCAGACGAGCAAGAATAGACGTGGTCCAACTTCGTTGAAGCCTTCAGGGCTGAATACATTCCACAGTAGATTGTGGAGAAGCGAGAGGACGAATTCCAAAATTTGAGGCAGGGGAGCATCTCAGTTGCTCAATATACGACGCGATTCACCCAATTATCGAAATACTGCCAGAGATTGGTGGACACCAAGCAGAATAGGACAAGGCGGTTTGTTAAGGGGCTGAGACTAGAGCTGAGAAGAGCATTGGCACCTGCTCCACCGACCACTTATTCGGGGGCTGTGGATGCAGCCACTCGAACGGAGAATGAGGACCGCAGCCGGATGGCAATAAAACCCTTCCAGCCACCGAGACAGCCGCAAGGACAATTTTCGAGACCGCAACCCCACAAGCGTCCCACCAATCATCAATGGCAGAATCGGGGAAATGGCGACACTACCTGTATGGAGCCGAATATGAGGTGTTCATCGACCATAAGAGTTTGAAGTATATCTTCACTCAAAAGGACCTGAACCTGAGGCAGCGAAGGTGGATGGAATTCCTAGAAGAATACTGTTGTCCGATCAACTACCATCCTGGGAAGGCCAACGTTGTGGCAGACGCCCTGAGCAGAAAAGTTGGAATGGCTAGACTGAATGTGCAGGAAATGCAAGCAGTCCAGGATGTGTTGGACAGAAGGGTGGAAGTACGAGACAGAGGAATTATCATCAGCAATTTCAAGTTGGTGCCAGATCTGAAGAAGGAAATCGTGGAAGCTCGGCAAAGCAACGCCGAGTTTCAACTTTTCAAGGACAAGGACCTTAAGCGGCCAGGCAGTGAATTCCGTCAAGATGAGGCGGGAGTCTTCCATTTCAGAGATCGATTATGTGTGCCCAGAGAGCAGCAATTGAAGGACAGAATTTTGGAGGAGGCACACAAGTGCAAGTATGCCATTCATCTGGGGGAAGTTAAGATGTATCAAGATTTGAAGAGAGCCTATTGGTGGCCCGGACTGAAGCGAGATTTGGTCAAGTATGTTTTGACCTATCTCACCTGCTAAAAAGTTCAATCGGAGTATACGAAGTTAGTGGGACTATTGCAGCCATTGCCAGTGCCGGAATGGAAGTGGGGGGAGGTGACTATGGATTTCGTCACTGGACTTCCCATGTCAAGGACTTAAAAGGACGCTATATAGGTGGTGGTGGATCAACTAACCAAGTTGGCCCATTTCATACCGGTGAATGTGAGGGACTCGATGCAGAAGCTAGCTCAGACTTATGTTCGAGAGATTGTCCGACTTCATGGAGTGCCTTCAAGCATAGTGTCAGACTGAGATTCGAGGTTTACGTATCGTTTTTGGGGAAAGTTTCAAGAAGCAATGGGGTCGAATTTGAAATTTAATACGACGGCGCATCCGCAGACCGATGGGCAGTCAAAAAGGGTGATCCAAATATTAGAGGATATGTTGAGGGCCTGTGTCTTGAATTTCGGAGATAAGTGGATTGAGTATGTACCGTATGTCGAGCTGTCATATAATAACAACTACCAAGCCTCAATTGGGATGGCACCGTATGAGGCTTTGTATGGGCGCAAGTGTCAAGTACCGTTGTATTGGAGCTGGTCGGAAGATGGTCATGTGGGCAAAACCGGAGAGGTCTGTGTCCAAGAATTGTTGGATAAAGTGAAACTAATTTGGGAAAGGTTAAAGGCGGCTCAAAGCCGGCAAAAGAGCTATGCGAACATCCGGCGAAGAGAATTGGAATTTCAAGTCGGGGACGGCGTATTTCTGAAGCTAACACCAAATAGGGGCATTTTGAAGCATCCGAAGGGCGGAAAGTTGAATTCGAGATATTTGGGGCCATTTCTAATTAAGGAAAGAGTTGGACCGGTAACTTACCGATTGGACCTGCCGGATGGGTTGATAAGTATCCATGATGTGTTTCATGTGTCACAATTAAAGAAGTATAATGCGGATCCCGACCATGTATTGAATGATGAACCGTTAGTGTTGCAGCCAGATTTAAGCTACGTGGAGAAGCCTGTGCGGATATTGGACCGCAGTGTCAAAACCCTCCGGAATAAACAGATACCGATGGTTAAGATCCAGTGGGAGCACCATGGCAAGTAGGATGCCACATAGGAGTTGGAAGACTGGGTTAAGCGGAAGTATCCCGAGCAGCAATAGAGGTATGCTTGAATTTCGAGATGCTATTCTTCTAAGGAGGGGAGGATGTGAAACCCTAGTCAAAAACGACCTTAGAGTAATGGGGTTGGGATGCATAACATACTTTACTGCATGATTAAATATATTTTTATTTGATTTTTTGTGCCTTGGATTTGTGTTTTAATGTCTTGGAGGCTTGTTGGAGAATAGCTAGTGAGAAGGGTAAAATGGTTATTTTTGCCCGAGGTGAAAATAGGGAGATAGTCTTGAGGATTGAATAGGAAATAAGTTGCTAGTGAAAATAACAACAAGAGTTGTTGTGGTTTAGTGGTTAGCGCTTTGGAATTAATTCTTGAGGTCTTGGGTTCAAATTCCATCATAGGAACTTTAGCTTGGTTAAATTTTATTTTTGCTTAGGGAAGTAATAATTTCGGCCTTAGTGGTGTTTGGAGTAGGGTAGAGATGTTGTCCTATGGGAGGCATGATAGGAGTCTTCAAATCTTACTCATTTGTTCTACTTGAATTTTCTAAGAGGAATTCATTTTTCCTTGATCTTTGGTTTTTCCTTAGTTCTCAACTCTTGAGGTTGAGCAAGTTGTTCTAGCCATTTTCTCCCCAGAAATTTCAGTGAAGTGCTGTGGCTTTGTAAGATCAAAATGTCTTAGTGAAGGACTTCTTATGGTCCGAAAATGTGAAAGAGTTGTGGGAGATTTCAGGAGGAAAATTCCTTTAGTGAGCTTGCTGAAAAATTCACTCTAGCTAGTTCATCTTCCTTCTTGGAATGAACTGAAAATTCTTCAGCTGATTGTGCCATCAAGGTATCGAGATTCTTAGCTAAAATTCCATCCCAAATGGTGCCAGAAAAATGGTCTTTAGGATCAACTTGCAACTTGAATTCTTTAGTCATTTTCGGACTGCTCAAAGCTGGAGTAAAACCAGGAAAAATTCCTGTACAAATCGCAGCTTTGAGAGTCCAAAACCAAGCTGTTTTCTTCCAGAATTTGTTCAGCACCTTAGCCATGTTTTTCTTCCATGAAGAAGGCTAGAAACCAGTCTTGAAAACCCCTAGAATTCCCCTTCAAACTTCTTGCAAACGGGCTGGAAAATGGCAGCCGAAAACTGCCCAGGAAAACTTCAGCTTGCAAAATTGCTGTGCAGAAAATTGTCCAGCTTTGTTTCCTAATCTTCCTCCAGCCGAAACACCATCATGGTTCTACATGAACATTCCTTAAACCTCCAGTAACTGAGCTACATTATTCCCCTTAAGCTTCTGCAAGAAATTCAGACATGGCTGCCCGAAAATCTCTCCAACAAATCCATGCAATTATGCTTGATGGATTACCAAATTTCCAGCCACCATAGTTTAGCAACTTTCCATAATGTATCCCTCAATTAACCAGACCTCTTCTTCACCATTATGCTCCCTATTTTCAGCCACCATAAGCTTCCTTAAGCAAGCATTAATCCCACCGAAAATCTACTCAAAGCAGTCAGCCATGGCAGACTTCCAAAGCTCTCTAACAATCAAGATATTCTAGGATATTTAGTTTCCAAATTTACTTTCTGAAAATATTCTTCAAAGATTTTAACAACTAACCTTTTCTTTTTCCTTTCAAATCAGAGAATCATCTTCCTAAACCCTACAGAAATTCGGCCAGCCCTAGTTCTCACAGAATTTCAGCAGCTGCAACTACAATCTCACAAATTCTTTCAACCTTCAAGAACACACACACTACACCAAGAACACCTACTTCTTCATTTCACCTAATACCCCTCCAAACCACTTCAAACCTTCTCTAAAATCTCCAGATTTGACCTACTCACTGCCGTGAGTCCATGAACACCATTTTTAACATCAAACTCCACAAATCAAACCGCTACTTCGGATCAAAACCAAAAAATTTTGTGAAGGTTCAAGAACACCTTCAAGGTAGGTTTGTTCTAACAACTTCATCTTCTCCAATCTTGATCTCTAGTGAGAATATATATGAATAGACATGCTAATGGTCTCTATCTCTCTCTCTCTCTCTCTCTCTCTCTCTCTCTCTCTCTCTCTTGGCCGGATGGCTTCTTCCTCCATGGCCATGCTCCATCCACCTTCCTTGGACGATTTTAGGCATCTAGGAGTTGAGATCCATTCTAAACTCCTTCAAGGCATCCCTCAACCAAGTAAGTCCCTTCAATCTTTTTTTTTTAATTCTAGATTCATGTCTCTAGGATGATGTTGACAGTATGTGGATTGTGATAGGATTTGAGTATGCATTGTAGAGATTCAAGCATGAATATATGTATGATTGTGAAGGAGATGGGATTTATGCATGGAAGGATTATATTGTTTGATTGAATGATGATTTGGAGTTTGATGCATGTTTCAATGTCATAGGTAGTATTTGTGATGAAGTATGCTAGAGATTATGTCACCATTGGTGATTAGGACTTATATTCATGTTGGATTATTGAAGCCATTGCCATATCTATGCTAGTAGAGGTTAGATCATGTCTTGATAAATTGAGATCTACGCTTGTGAGCATGATTTGGATGAATTGATGAGTTAAGTGGTTGAATATGTTCATGATTGTGAGTGACCTTGGAATTATGATCATGATCTAGTTGTCCCTAAGCAAATTTTTATTTCATGAATAAAATATGTAGTAATATAATTTTGCTAGTGATTTTGAAAAACCCTAGGAAGGGTGGATTTGGAATATGATATTTTTATAAAGGAAAATTTAGTCAAATAAATAATAGTTTTAATAGAAAAATAAAATATATAGATACTTTATAAAATAATGAAATCCACTAAAGCCTTTTATGGAAATAATCATGACTAGTAAAATACACATTTCTATAAATTTAATTGTCATCTTTTAATCAAAACCTATTAAAACTCATTTATTATTTTTCAAGCAATATTCATTAAAATTCATTTTCAACTAACTTTAGTTATCAATTATTTTCTAACAACTAAATTATTAATAAATCATTAACAAATAAACTCTAAATTTTTCATAGAAGTTTTAAACCTTTAACTTATTAGTACCTATTTCCCAAAACATTAATTATTTTAAATATCAAATTATCCTTAGCCTATAAACCTATTTATTTATTGAGTGGCCATAAAGCTTGGGACACTAGGATCATGATAGTAGTAAGTTGAGTTGTTTTAAAATTGAGGAAGTGGATTGTGGCTTGAAATTGATTGTGTTTTGTATTTGCCCATGTGAGGTTAGGTCAGCTGTCGGAGATCTTTTATTTGTGAGCAAGAGTCAGGTAAGCTCCTGCATAAAACCTGATTGATGTGAAATGTTTTTCTTATGGCAAGCCAAATGTAGAGTGTATGGACACTCATTTATGTAAAGGCAATTGAGGGTTGAACTCTCTCTTATTTCAAACATTTGAATTATTTAAAAATCAAAGAGCAGATTTGCCAAACTCAAAATCTTTCTAAAGCTGATTTTTACAAGGACTTTGGAAACCCTCAAATTGCCATTTTCATGTGGAACAATGTTTTGTTTATTTTATCCCAAGTGGGAAACGTCGTTGAGTACTCAACAAGAGTGGACTACTAGGACTAGTCCTAGAGGGGTTAGGGTGAGACACTCAGTAGTTGGCCACCTCTGAGGGGTAAGTCCTTCCCAGATAGGACGTCAGTCTAGTGGGTCGTGCCAGTCCGAGCTAGCAGTGTTCTTTTCAGTTAAGCGAATGTGTTTTGCCGGAATGGACACCCGGTTGTTGTTTGGGTATAGAGAAGGAAGAGTATCTTGCCCAGTAGGCCGATCACCTACTTTTGTCAGTCTGTACAAAGTGTGGCATTCTGACCGGTGGTATGCACAAAATGTGGTATACTGACCATCCGGTTGTGGGGCCCAACGTGTGGTAACCCATAATCCTTTCTTATGAGTGGTTGATTTTGTTGATCATGTATGGCTAGAATAGCTAAAATGTCACTCTTGCTTTTGACTAATGTTTATTGCTTGCCAATATTTCTCTTATAAAGATTTCGCACTTTGCATCCATGAACTACATTCACTAAACACCCAAAGCACACACGGACTTACTGAGATTTCTGTCTCGTCACTTTTTGACCATGATTTCAGGTCGATCCTACTGTGGGGATGAGTAGCTAGTGTAATCTTCCTGGGAAGAAATTGTTATCACTAATTTCTATGTATTGCTTTGGGGAGTCAAGAGTGGATAATTTTATTTATGGTTTTGTTTTGGGAATTCATGGATTTATTCTTGGAGTATTTTGGGATGTAATAAATTTGTTTTAGTTAAAGTATCATTTTATTCCGCTATTTTATTTGTGTGACCTAGTTATAAAGACCCCTTATCCTTTGGACGGGGCGACATCCCCGGCCCTGGCGGGCCTAGGTAGCGGGGTGTTACAAGATACATTGTGAGGTAAACGAAATTAGTTGAGAGGATCAATAAATGATTCACTACTCCTAATAGTAGGGGCAAATATCTCATGGTTACTTGTAGGAATTACTACTCGAGAAGTCCTTGGCCAAGGCGATTGTGTGTTAGAAACAGTTCCAATTGATACACATCTAGAGAAATGGGTTCCTGGTACAAGTACTATTGTATTCGGGCCAGAATTAATTCTAGAGGCAGTTGGCACTGATTCCGTACTCCAAACCAAATGAGATATTATATGGTGAAAGGAGTTAAATGCATTGAAGTTTGTTATTGAAGGGTTCATGCCAAGCCACTTGATTTCCTGGACTCTTGGGTGGTCATGATGTGTTGCTACATATCGCTCATGATCTAAGAATATGGGTTTATTAATTGATGAATTAATAAACCAATTCTAAATAGAACTAATATGATTAATTCTAATTAATTATGGATTATTAATCTCAAAGACGTTTGGATTAATTCATGTTCACTACCAATTGACTGGGAAACCTAATAGGTCACACACAATAGAGGATTATTTTCTCAAGATGTTATTTGATAACATAGTAAGGTTAATTGAGAGAAAGAGAAGTTGATGTGGACAAATTATAATTAGTTATAATTTGTGATCGAAGTTGTAATTGTGAAAACTTGATATTTTTAATTATAATTAGGGAATTCTAATAGGATTAGAATTCTCAGTTTTGGAAGGAATTTTCGTGTGACATATATTATGAGTCACATGAAACCCTAGAAGGGAATCAACACATGAAAAACACAGCCACAATCATCTTCTTCTCTCTCTTTCTCTCGTTTTGCTGAAAATGAAAATAGTCCTAGCCGCCTTCTTTTTCTACTAGCACATAAAATTTTGGTGCTTGAGTATTCCTCTGTGTGGATTACTATTAGAGATATTCACACACTGTGATTGTAGTGGTTAGACGTTTAACTCACATGGAGGTTGATCAAGAGGATTGCTGGATCGCGCCTCAACTTGTAGAAGAAATTTTTGTTCTTCGGACGATCAAACAAAGGTAAAAAGCTGCTACCTTTATTATCTTTTTGTCTTGTTTTCCACACATAGGCGGATCCTGGGATGGTATCTTATTTTATTTTCTGCTACGCCGTATAAGATACGAGCCTGGGATACCCAACACATAGATCCTATGCCTCAACCATGAGGCTTACAGGATATCTATCCTATACCACAAAACATGAAAGTTGACAGGTATAATATCAAAACAACCATTGGCCGACTTTTTTACTAACATGCTTCATACGTTTGCCATTAAACTAACATTCTCTGGAAGCAATTGAAGATTGAATATAGCAAAAACGTATGCATAGAATCATTTAAAACAAGCATCAGAAAATGTGTTATACCTTTTCTTTTTCTTAAAAATAGTTGTACTGGCTGCTCAGGGGTTGGTTGAACAAGTACTGGTGCACTTTGTGATACTTCTGGATCCTGACCTATAAGGCTCTGGCTTCTTCTTGGCATGAACCCACGCAAACTTCGGGCCTTTCGGAATATTACTGCAGCCTGAACACTAGTGAAAGCAGAATGGGATAAAATGCTGGTCTTTTCAAACTCTTGACTAACTGCTAAAGAATAGTATTAAAAAGATTGTTCTCTATATCTGCATCAATCCGATACACAGAGCAATACTAGAGAGAATGGCAAATGAGAGAAGATGCAAGTGTTCTATATTTTTTTCTCTCAGGTACTAGGAATCACGCTACGTTTAACTTCTCCTCAAACCCCGATAGCTTGAAACTCTATCTAGTGAGCTATTATCTGGGTGTTTTTAAAGATTTGAACTACACATTCAATCTTTAACCACCTACTAAAAGCCGGCTAGACCTAAGCTTAACAAACTCGAGCCTAACCTAGTGGACTAATTAAATTGTCCAATAAATAATTAATTGCACAACCCAAATAAACTAGTCCAATAATGTAGTTTATTTTAGTTCAGTCCCATGTTAATTTAACTATTCAATCCAGGCTCAAGTCCTAAATGATTAAATAACCCACTAAACCTATTTACTAATTCTCTCTTTGGACTTTTTATTTTATTCTAGCCTAATAAATTAACTATGCTAACTAAATAAAATCCATTTTATACAAGACCAATTCCTCAATCTAAAACCATCAGAACTTATGGGCTATTTTGAGGACCAAAAGGCACAGTGCCTTGGCTACTAAGATGACCAAAATACCCCAGTTACTTAAATAGCTATATGTTGCCTTTTTAAATATCTCCTCAAATCAACATAAGAAAATATTGACCCCAAAGACAATGCTACATTAGCAATTTCTTCGACCTATAAGTGTAATGATAAAAATACCCCTCAACACATCATTGTATTTTTAGAGAGGAAGAGTGTACAAACACTTCTCTAAAAGACATCCACCATTCTTTGACCTCTAATTCAATGAACCACAACTTCCTGGAATGTGTTTGCTTTCCAACGAAGCATCCTAAAGCAAACATCCAAGTTATGCTCCCTAGGCCCAGGATATTTAGATCATTCAAACATTCACAAGGGGTAATATAGTGTAGAAGCTATCTTGTACAAGTCTATTTTAACTAACTAGTCACATATCTCAACATACAAATATATTGGTCCTGTGATAGAATATCAACTATAGCATATCAAAACATACGCTTCCAGCTTTATCAGACCACCAACCCATCTCAAGTCTTAGGGTATAAGTCCAGGCTGTAGCAGTTGTAGTCTGGGTTTCTACCAAATAATACTTTTAGAAACTACTAATACAGGTCTAGTTCTACGTATTCAAAATACACTTATGTTATGTAGTGAGGGGACTACTCACTGGCTAAAGGTAAACCATTCTCCATTTGAAATTTATACCACAACAACCTTACCATGATGAGATTCCGAGTCTTATCATTCGGTTAAGAACATTATTTTATGTGCTAAGTAACCTGTGATCCATACCTTACTGTGAAAGACCTCATTTCACTTGGATCACTTAAATACAATGGGTCTTTTCCAACAAAATTGTGCAAAAATTAAATTTCAAAAACATAAATAATTTATGAGAATAAAACTTTTATTAATTTAGTCGAATTTAAATAATAAAATAGTCTTAGTGGACATACATTCTAACACATCTAGAGTATTCTCAAACCTCTATGGACCTCTACCGGTGAAAATAGAACGAAGGTGAAGAAGATTGGAAGAAAAACGGTAGAGCTAAAATGGTAAAGGAAAATCGAATGAAAAAATGACCAAGAAACTGGTGGCTTCGTTTTTTTTTTTTTTCCTATGGAAAATTGAAATCTCTATGTGTGTCTTTGTGATTCGGTCAACCCCTAGTACTAGGCACATGTAATGCCTTTTAAAGAATAACCAACTTTCCTATTCCTTCTCAAGTAAAAAACAAACCAGCTTCCTATATCTTTTCCTTCTTTTCTTTATTTCCTATATTTCCTTTTCCTTGTTTAGTGACAGCTCCCTAGGATTCCTAAAAACCCTTAAGTCATCACATCACCCTGGCGGGCAAAGGTTTTTCTTAATTAGTCCAATGACTAATTAAATAGTTCTTTTTTTAATTAATTAATCCACTTGAGCCCAATATAAAATTACCCAAGATAATTAATTAATAAACTAATTAATTAAATTGCCTAAATTAAAATATTCTAGCCCAAGTAAATAATTAATTGGACTCCAAGAATATTCTTTCAATAATAAATTATCACAATAAACCCATACAGTAAATAAATTTACTAAGATTATTTGAGCTACTCTGATGACCCAAGACATATTATTCTTGGCTACTAAAATGACCAAAATACCCTTGCTAGCAAATAGCTATTTTTTTTTTATCATTTTAAATATTCTATTTTTCACCATATTGAAATATTAACCCCGAGAATAATATTAAAAGTGTAATGTCTTCGACCCGCAAGTGTAATGACAAAAATACCCCTCTACATAACTGAAGGTAGATTGCGGTCTCAAGAAGCAGTTAAACAATCCGAAAAACACAAAAAAAGCAGTATGCAGCGGAAGAACGTTTGTACCTTTGCATTTATATTTGATCGATTGCTTTGGCAAACTTGATGGAACTAACATTGGTTCACTTGTTGATGCTTCAGGTTCTTGTCCGGCGAGTGTATAGCTCTATCTCATCAACGCTTGGCTTTCAGCCTTCCGGAATATTTCCTCTGCCTGATAGGCTAGTGAACGCCAAAGACTAGGAAAAGGTCACTGGTCTAATCTTCCTTCACGGCCTGCTAATAAGCAGTATGAGAGAAAAAAACTGGTTTTCTCGACTTCTTGAGAACAAGAAAGACAATCACCAAAACAACCAAGAGAGAAAGAAGAACCACAAACTACCCCTCTAACTCTACTCTATTAAGCAGTAGCCAGCCAGAAACCCTGAGATAACCATGATATGTTTATCTCTACAGAGTTTCAAACTACTTCATCTACCACCTAAACTTATCAGAGAAGCCCTAGTAAACTGCGCTTGGGCCAAGCTATTAAAATTTACGGTCCAAGCTATTCAGGCCAATAACATAATTAATTAATTAATCTAGGGTTTTAATATAAACCCATACATAATTAATTAAGCCCAAAAAGAACCATAAATCTATTAGGCCTTTTAACCTAATTCATACCTAGGCCAATTCTTCAATATTCAAGCTAGGTTCAAGCCCTGAATAATTAATCAACCAACTAAAATAGGCTATAGCGTAATTCTCGCATTGGGACTTTTAATTTTATTCTAGCCCTATAAAGAAATCATGCTACCTGAATAAAATAAAACTCATTTAAACAGGACCAATTCCTTAACCTAAAAGCATCAAGACTTATGGGCTATTCCATGGACCAAAAGACACATCGTCTTTACTACTAAAATGACCAAAATATCCCTACTATGTAAATCGTAAACCCTACCTAAAACTACCCTAGAATTAGAGGGATGGGTTGCATTTTATGATATATTGCATGACAAAAAAATTTTTGGATGAATTTATGTATTTTTAAATTATTATATATGGTCTATATGATTTATTTATATTTGATGAGTGTTGGGGGCAATTAGGGAATTTTTCTTAGAGATCAGAGAAGGAGAAGCTTAGAATTTAGAAGGGAAGATAATTAAGTTGGGAAAATAAATACGGGAATTAATGTGGTAAACTAGTTAGAGCTTTGTGGCTAATTCCTAAAGTCTTAAGTTCAAATCCCATCAACTAAGTATTATTTTTATTTATCCTAACTACTATTTGAATTTTATTTCTTGCATTCCATGAATTTAGGAATGCTATCTTGAGAAGACACATTGGTAATTTTCTGTGTAATACCCCGCCCAAAATCACCTTTGACGTATGGGGAAAAAGTTATGCATTGCATAGCATTTCGCATTTCATGTAATATCTTAAAATTATTTTTGCATGGGTGCATGTGATTTTTAAGGTTGTACTTGCATTAAATTATTTAAATGTGTTGTTGCATTATTTGAGAGTTGTTTTAAGTGAAGTTTAGTAGAGGAGATGGAGGGATGAGAATTAGGGTGAAAATAATTTCCTAGAGAAATGTTACCATCAGAGTTGGTTTGGAATAGAGGTGAGGTTTGGTGATTATCCTATGGTGACCCGAGTTCGAATCTTACCTCTTCCAAATCTTAGTTTTCCTTTTTGATTTCTTTTCCCTAGATTTCTTCATGCTTGGCCGAAAATCCCAGCTTTCCTTTTTAAATTTTCAGTGCCATCTTCTTAGGAATAAGTCTCCATAATTATCTCCTAAAATTCAAGGACTTTTCATAAGGATAAAGATTGATTTTATTTTCAGCTTTTATCCTTTTTGAATTTCAAAAATTCCAGCTAGAGTAATTAAATTCCAACTTGATTTTAATTTATCAGATTTTATAATGGATAGCTGGAATTAAATTATTATTTTTCTAGTTAAATATCTTGGTGATTTGATCAATGAACCTTAGCTGAAAAATCTAGAAATTTCTCCAGCTTAATACCGCTACTTTTGGAGAAGTTCTAGCTCAACTCAAACTCTTCCAATACTAGGAAATCTTATCCTAAATCCTTTAGCAAATCAGATTTTATTTCAATCCTAAACCAACTAAGTTTTACTCTTTCTTTTCTTGCAGAATCGGCAGCCTTGTGCATGCACAGGCTGCTCGAAAATCCTGCACTCCTAAGTGCATTTAAACTCTACAAAACCTAGCTCAAATCACCTAAAACACCTCTCACCAATTCAGATCACCTTAGCTTCATAAATCAGATTTTTATCCACTGAAAATTCTAGAATTTCGGCCAGCTTCTACACAGAAATTTTGACCAGCTTTGCACAGAAAATTTCAGCCAGCTTTGCACACCATATCACACGAAATTCTACACTCCACAACATACTAGAACTCCTTGTTGATTAAGCCAAACTACAGCACCTGAAAATCTCGTTTTTATCTCTGAATTGCGGGTAGAATAGTAGCTAAAATAGCCCAGAATTTTCCTTCTTTTGCTCACAGATTTCACACAGAATTTCTGGTTACCAAAACTGCACAAACTCCTTCTTGTTTTGGCCAAAAACCTAAACACGCACAGCCCTATTTTTGAACACTATTCTGACCAGCCTAGGAGAACAATTCCAGACTAATTTTCTCCTCTTAACCCCTCTAAAATTCGTCCAGCAATAAGAGTACAGTAAGCTGCAATTTTTCGCCATTGCTGCCAAAGAAACCTAGAGCCATTAGGAGTCCTCTATAGCAACAACTTCTAACCCTAAATCAACTTCTTCTAACCCTAAACCAAGATATCCAACAACTCCCTCCTTACTACATGAAAATTCCAGCAAATACTCTTCTACAATTTTTGAAAATCACAAAAGCAATCCCTAGCCAAAACCGATCACACCCTAAGGTAAGCAAAAACCATCTTAACTTCTTGATTCCTTTCTTCCATTGATTCTTCTCTTTTCCTTCCCTTGAATCATGCCACATAGAGGCTGATTTCATTCTCTTTATCTACCTTCAATCAAAAGGAGGTAAACTAGACAGCTTTTCTCTTCTTCTCAAGCAACTCGGGACGATTACCATAAGAGCATAGAGATCTTGTTAATCCGGTTGTTGCAAGGTAAGGGAATTCTTACCCTTGATATCGAAATTAAGATTTAATGAGATTTATGAGGTCTATGGAAGTATGATAGCATGATGTATGTGCTTAGTTGAGGTAGATGAATATTTTGAGTCGAGTAATTAATTAAGCATATTCCAATGATAGCAATGCTGTGTTTTATTGTGATAATAATGGATGTGAATTGTGATGGTCAAGTCAAGACCTTTTTAATATATTGTTCATACCCTCGATGGATATACAATCATAGTGTATGTACTTGAAGGATGAGATGATTTATTTGAAGTTAGATGATGGATCATGATTTGTTATGGGAATAAATGAGTTTAATGCATGCTTGAGTTGATTGAGACCCTGATCATGATATTATGTGATTCCAGATCAGGAGGGTATTTAAAGGAAGCAAGATGTGATTTTATCTTGTTTATCTGAGGCATATCAAGTAAGTCCTTGCATAAACTCTTTTATTAAATGTTGTGATGGCAAGTCGAATGTTGTAAAGCTTTGTGAAGCTATTGTTGAACTATGATTATTTAGGTTATAAATGTGGATGTTTATTCTCTAAATGGTTTTGTCAAACTAATGCCTTTATCAGAAACTATTTTCTCTCTTAAACATTTTAGAAAACTCCTTTTTCAAGAAAACCACTTTTACAAAGCCAAAGTATGACTTATTATTGTGAATCTGGAATTGACGGATATGTTCGTTGAGTACTCAATAAGGGTAGGCTAACAATACTAGTCTTGGAGGGCGTGAGTGAGTCTTCTGGCAAGCGGCTAGCTCTAGAAGATGAGCCCCGCTCAAAAAGGCGACAGTATTAGTTGGTCAGGCCGGTCCGAGCTAGCATTTGTACCTGGTAAGGTATTATTTATTTTCCTGGCATAGACGCCTGGATGGTTTTGTTGGATGTAGAGATGGGGGAGTATCTCACCCGATAGGCTATACACTTACCTTGATCAGAACGCCCAAAGTGTGGTAATCTAATCCCGTCTTGGTACACAAAGTGTGGTGCCTTGACCGTTTCCTGTCTTGGTGCACAAAGTGTGGCGCCTAGACCATTTTCTTATCATGGAGCCCAAAGCGTGGTGACATGACTATTTGTTCGAGTGGATGATTTATTTTGTACTAAGTGTGACAATAAGGAAAACCCACTCCTTGCAAAGTGAAATTATTTATGACTTGCCAGATATTTCTGCAAATATTTTACTATGCATTCACGAACTGTTCAAAGTACCACTGGACACACAGGACTTACTGAGATTTAATCTTACACTATTTTATATCATGTTTTCAAGAGCTTAGTTATGCTGAGCAGGCGGGATGTGAGATAGTTGAATCTTTTGTTATTTTCCATTATGTTTGAGAGACAGATGTTATTTTATGCTTCGGGATCAGATGATCATTTTTATTTAGTTTTGCTCTAGTTTTGAGCCTAATGTAATAAGAGTTTTCCTTAATTTATCTAAGTTTAATTTCTTGGGTTAGTCTTTATATTGTGTACCTCACTTTAAAGACCCCTTGTCCTCGGGACGGGGCGACATCCCCGCCCTTTTTAGGGTACGTAGTAGGGGAGGTGTTACATTTTGACCATGTGATCTTGTCCTAAAGAAAATCTAGAGGAGTTTTATCCTCTACTATTTTAGCAATCCTTGTCTTAACATATCTGAATTTGAAAATATTTTATTTCATGAATTCTTTTTATAAAATGTTCTAAATTATTATGGCCTTGGAATTTAAATAAAATTCCAGCTTTTGGAAACCTTTGGCCGAAACATAGGAGAGCTAAAAAAAGATTGTTTTATCTTCCAAGATTAAATCACCAAACTACTCTCCTAAAGAGCTTCATTTTTTGATATTCTTGTTATGGTGAAAACTAGAAAATACTATGGTTCATCTCTCAGCTATATTTTTGAAACTTCGGAGACTTATTACCATTTTTTTCCTTTGCAAAACGAGTAATCATTGTTAGGAGCAAAAGCTGCAATTTTTGGTGAATTTCGAAACACCTTTAGCTCCTTAAAAATCAGAAAATTTCCAGCAAGCAAGGAAGTCATTTAGCTAAGAAATTCTTGAGCATTCAGCACCATGGACTAGTTCTTCAATGGTTCCTCTTCTTCAACAAGAAGATGGCTAGAAAATCACCATTAATGGACCTCGAAATATGCCTACTTTGAAGTTGCAAAATCTGTTCAAAATACTTTGAATTTTTGCTAACAACTTTCCAACATTTTATCATTTCTTCTAGCTCAATTACTAAAATTTTTCCAGCCTTGCTAAACAAATGAAAATCAGTTTTTCCTCTATACTTTCACTCTTATTTTTGGCCACACTAAGAACTAAAGCTGAACTTCTTTTCTAACTTCACCAACCATAGCCACCAAAACTCCATTAAACACTTCAAACTTCTCCTAACTTCACTCCATTCAAAACATTTTGAGTTTGAAAATCAAATTCCTTGCATTGCTCCATATAACACTCACCAATCAAGCAACCAACTCCATCAACCAATTCAGAATTTCTACACACTTGCATCAAGAATTTCTGCCAGCTCTAAAGGCTAAATCATTCTCCATTTTCTTCTATAACATAGGCAAACAAATAAGCCTCCATTGAAATGCTAGAAACCTTCAAGGATAAAACACCATTAGAAATCTTTTACCTCAAAAACCTCCACCAATTCCTCAACCATTTCTCAAATTCAAAATTTGAATAAGCTCCTAGAATCTCTCTCCCTAAACAAACCGAATCATCACCGCAAGCTAGGCCATTCAGCCACCATCAAACCAAGAACACACTCTCACCTTCTTCCAATTTTCTCTCCTATCCTCTCAAGAACACACACTACTTTTCTTCATCCCTTTAGCCACTTCTAATCACCCCAAACCACTCTAAACCTTCAAATGCAGTAGAGTACAACCTATTTTCTCCTTTAACATATCTTATAACACCAAATCAACTAAAGCTCTTCCTTCACTCAGATCAAACAAGTATTTTTCTTTCCAAGCCAAGAAGAACACCAAAAGCTAAAATCAAGTCCAAACATCATCTCACTTCTTCTATTCTTTACTTTTTTTTTCTTCTTATTCTTATTCTTTTCTCAATCTCTCTCGCTTGGCCAAATTTGTTGGCGGCCATGGATAGATCTTTTCAACCGTTGGGCTCTAAAAGAACTCACCTTGGCATTCAAAACTCCTCGATTATCAAATCGACATCTTCAACTTGAATCGATCTTCAAATAAGTATTTTGATCTAAACTCTCTCATTTGATCTTCAGATAAGTATTTTGATCTTCAAGATTAATAGGATGATGACTAATAGAAGTATTGATGGGATTGTTGATGATCTTGTAATGATAGGGAAGATATATGCATATTTATATGATGTGGGTGATTTTATGATATGAGGGTTGAGACATGCTTTAGGACTGCTTTATGAATCATATTTGGAACTTGATTTTTAATGTGGGATTATGACATGTTTGTTAGATTTATGGGAATAGAATCTATATGTCATTAAAGCATGTGATGATATGGTTGATGTTGGAGATTAATGTTGTTATTGCTATTGCTTTAATATTATTGGCAGTGCCATCAATAATTATTATTGCTGTGCAAATATAATTATTGCAATTATGAACGCTACTTTTGCTGTGATAAATATTATTATTACTCCTACTTGCATGATTACTATTTTATTTATTAATAGAAAATTTATTACTACTTTTAATTATTAATAGCAATATTATTGTTGCTTTTGATACTTAAATTATTATCACTATTTTTATTATTACTAATATTATTTACATTGTTATTTTTTATGATGTTATTATTATTACTCATAATATTAGTACTATTATTATTAATTAGCAATGTTATTATTATTATTATTATTTTTTAAAAAAAATATTTATTATTATTACCCTATTAGAAATATTATTACTATCTATAAAATTATTAAAACCTACTATTAATGCTTTTGACAATATTATTACTTTGTTATACTTATTTATTACTTTTGTTACTTATGATATCATTATCACAAGTTATTTTTATACTAATAATAATATTAAACTCTAGAAATATTTTTATATCAATTAATTTAGGAATTCCTAAATCATTGTTGTTGTTATTTGAGTGTTTTTAATGTTAGATTCATTTAGATGGACATGAATATTTAGAGTTGGAAGTTATTTGTATCTATACAATTTTGTTGCTTGGTTTTGCACCAATAGTGACATAAACCCTATGTCTACCCCAAGAGGGGCTAGGTTGCTTTGAACAGGACTTGGAAGATTATTTTATCTATGATATCAAGTGCTCAAGTAAGTCCTTGCATAAAGCTATTTGTTGAACCACAACGCTTTTGCAAGTCAAATGTGTTGTTCACCATGAAGATGTACTTTGGGATGCAATTATAGACGTTTTATCTTTCCTTCTAAATAAAATTAATTTCAAAACAAGAAAAACAATTTTCCAAACAAAACACTAATTTTTTCTTAAACCAATTTGTACTAAACAGTCTGAATACCATAATTGCTACTTCAAATGTGAAAACACATTATTAATTTTACTTTTTCCCAAGTGGGAAAAGCATAATGTTTAGTACTCAATAAGGGTAGGTTGATTAGATCTAACCTTTGTGGAGGCCTCTATTGGGAGATAAAGTCTTTCTGGACAGGTGACAGTTCTGCTAGTCAAGCTGGTTCGTGCTAGCAACTCAGTCCATATGAACTACTCCATTTTTGGAATGACCAACTGGTAAGTTAGGGTATAGAGATAGAGGTGTAGCTCACCCAGTGGGCTGATCACCTACTTGTATTGTGATGCAAGGATTCATAGTACATGGTCATGATACAGGGTTTTATAGCCATGACTATGAAACAGGGCTTCATAGTCAACTTTATTTGAGTGTTTTATTTCCTTACAAGTTGTACACTTTTATTTTGCAAATGTTGATAAAATATTACTCAATGTTTAAACATGAATTCCGGGACTTGCAGACTTTTCATTGTGACTTGTTTAAAATTTGCATAAATGAAAGGTTTACTTAAATTATTATGAGCATGCACATAGGACTTATTGAGAAATATTTCTCATCACCCTTTTACATCATGTTTTCAGGTCGATCCTATTTTGAAGGTTGAATTACTTTGTGTTGCCTTGAGTTTTGAAGATTCTTTTTTATTGTATTCATTTCCTGAGAGATTTTAGTTATTATTTGATTATTTTGAGACTCGTGCAAGTATTGTTTTGGGTTGTAATAAGTTTTAAACTTAGATTAGTTCTTCTATCTTTTTATTTACCTAGTTATAAAGGCCCTTTATCCTATGGATGGGGTAACATCCCTGCCTCTTTTGGGGTACATTGGTAATGGAGTGTTATATAAATAGTTGTATTTTGTATTTTAAATATTTTCAAGCATCACTAAAAGGAAATATTGACCCGAAGGATAATGTTGTATTAGCAAAGTCTCTGACCTACAGGTGTTATATGACTTAATTTTCCCTCTACACATTATCATACATTTAGAAAGGAAGAGTATACTAACACCTCTCTAAAAAATATCTATCATCCTTAGACCTCCAGTCTAATGATCCACAATTTCTAGGAAATTTTTCGCATTCCAAGGGAGCTACTCTAAAGTAAACATCCAAGTCATGTTTCCCAGGGCCATAAATATTTAGATTATTTGAACAGTTACAAGGGGCGATATAGCATAGAAGGAATCTTGTGCTAGTGTTGTGTCCTAGAGGCAATCACTTGTACACTGAATATAACACATTTTATTTTAATAAAAGGCATTATTTATCTTACAGTTTCTTTTGTTTACTTTTATGTAATATAACTGTTCGATAAAGTCTCTAGTACAACACTGTGTTAAGGAAATCAAGATACAGATCATGATATTGAGATTCCTACTACATTGTATAGTGTTAATACTTAAATAATCCATAGTCATAGTATTATTGAGGTAGAACATCATTAATGCGTTAAGACTAGCATGTGTTAGACTTCCTGATTTGATCAGGCGGTGGTTTTCAAAACCGTGAGTATTGAGATACTCAAAGTTAACATATGGATGCTTGTTAATGGAACAAGTTTATTAGATGACCTAGCTTTGAGATAATCACATGGATAACTAATTAGTGCCAGTGATATATTCTTAATATAGCAAATGTGCAAGTATCCTTAGACTTAAGATCTCCAAAGTACTTTGTTTGCTGAGCTTTGTACATTAATTCCAATCTCTAGAGCTCGATCGAGGGCTACCTATGGGATAGATATTTGGTACATTGTAAGGTAAACGAAAGTAGTTGAGAGGGTCAATAAAGGATTCACCACTCCTAATAGTAGGGGCGAATGTCTCATGGCCACTTGTAGGAATTACTACTTGAGAAGTCCTTGGCCAAGGTAATTGTGTATTGGAAACAGTTCCAATTGATACACATCTAGAGTAGTGGATTTATGGTACAAGTACTATTGTATTCAGGTCAAAATTAATTCTGGAAGGAGTTGGCACTAATTCCGTTCTCCAAACCGAATGAGATATTATATGGTGAAATGAGTTAATTGCACTAAAGTTTGTTATTGAATGATTCATGTCAAGCCACTCGACTTCTTGGACTCTTAAGTGGTCATGATGTGTTGTTAGATACCGCTCATGATCTGGGAATATGGGTTTATTAATTGATGAATTAATAAACCAATCCTGATTAGAATTAATGGGATAAATTCTAATTAATTATGGATTATTAATCTCAAAGACATTTGCATTAATTCGTGTTCACTACTAATTAACTAGGAAACCTAATATGTCACACACTATAGAGGATTATTTACTCAATATGTTATTTGATAACATAGTGGAGTTAATTGAGAGAAAGAGAAGTTGTTGTGGACAAATTATAATTAGTTATAATTTGTGATCTAAGTTGTAATTGTGAGAACTTGATGTTTCCAATTACAATTAGGGAATTCTAATAGGATTAGAATTCTTAATTTTGGAAGGAATTTTGGTGTGATATATATTATAAGTCACACAAAGCCCTAGAAGGGGATCAGCACATGAAAAGCACAGCCACAACTGTCTTCTTTTCTCTCTCTCTCTCTCTCTCTCTCTCTCTCTCTCGTTTTGCTGAAAACGAAAGCAGTCCTAGCCGCCTTTTTTTTCTACTAGCACAGGAAACTTTGGTGCTTTAGTATTCTTCTATGTAGATTACTATTAGAGATAATCACACACTGTGATTATAGTGGTTAGACATCCAACACTTGTGAAGTTTGCATAAAAGGATTGCTGAATCGCGCCTTGACTTGAAGAAGAAATTTTTGTTCTTCGGACGATCACCCAAAGGTAAAAGTTGTTACCTTTATTATCATTATGTCTTTTTTTCACACATAGACGGGTCCTGGAATGGTACCTCGTTTTATTTTTCGCTGCACCGTATTGGATATGAGCCTGAGATACCCAACATCTTGTAAAAGTCTGTCTCGAATAAGTAGTCACATATACCTAGCATACAAGTACATAGTCCTACGATAAAACTTTAGCTATAGGAAACCAATAATACACTTCCATCTTCACCAGACCACCAGCCGTACTTATACAGTAGGGTATAAGTCTACACTGTAGGAGTAGTAGTTTAAGATTCTACTAATATTGTACTTGTAGAAACCACTACTATAGGTCTAGTTCTATGTATTCAAAATATATTTTATGTTATGAAGTGAGAGGACTACTAACTGGCTAGAGGTAAGCCATTCCCCATTTGGTATTCAAAACACAATAACGTTACCATGATGAGATTCTCATTCTTTTCATCCGATTAAGAATATCAGTTTATGTGTTAAGTAACCCATGATCCATACCTTACTCTGACCGACCTCCATTCACATAGATCACTTACTTAAATATAATGGATCTTTTCTAATAAAATCATGCACAGAATAAAATGCAAAGACATAAATAATTAATAAGAATAGAACTTTCATTAATCTAATCGAAATTACATCAAAGATATAGTTTTGGTAGGAATAGAATCCAACAAGTTTGTCTTGACATCCATTTGCCAGATATTGAAGTCATAGTGACATACAATGGCAATGAGGATATAGGTAGAATTAAGCATGGCTACCGGGAAAAAGATTTCCACATAATTGCCTCCCTCTTTCTAAGTACACCCGTTTACCACAAGCCTAGCTTTCAAGATTTCCACCTTCCCATCTGAACCTTTTTTTCTCTTCTACACCTACTTACACCCAATGGATTTTATCCATTTAGGTGAAGTTACAAGATCTCAAACCTGATTGAAGTATATAAACTCAATTTTGGCTTTCATTACTTCAAGCCATAGGTCTACATCGGCATCAACAATAGCCTCCTTGCATCTAGTGGGATCTTGTTCCTAGTGAATAGAGACTAGGTATAAAACGTCTTCAGTCCACATTTCTGGAAAACTAGATATCCTCCCACAACGATGATCGAGGCTCCCTTTGTACCAGTTGTTGAGGCTGGCTGTACCTCTTCTTGTTCAACAATCGGGTCAGAAGAAATTAATTCGCAAGATAACTTCTCTTTGAGTTCTAGTCTAATTAAATCTTTCATTGATGTAATCTAATCATCTTCCAAATATTAAGCACTAGTACTTACCAGTACTTTTTACTCTTTAGAATGATAAAAGTAACCACCATATTTTCTTTTTGAATATCTAATAAAATAGCATAATTCTGATCTTGGTTCTAACTTGTCTCCCTTGATTAGTATATAAGCTGGATAGCCCCATATCTTGATATGCCTCAAACTTAGCTTACGCCCAATCCACATCTCATAAGGTATCCTAGGTACTGACTTGGAATATACCAAGTTTAGAATATATAGCACTGTTTCAAGGGCATATCACCAAAAAGAAAATGGAAGAGTAGCATGAGACATTATACTTCGGATCATTTCCATCAATGTCTTGTTCCTTCTCTCAGCTATTCCATTCACTGGGGTGTCCCTGGTTCAGAGAGTTGGGTTACTATCCTATGATGTACTATGTAATCCTTGAATTCACGGAGAAGATACTCTCTACCATGAACCAACCATAAGGAATTAAATAGTTTACTGGTTCAACGCTCCACTTCAACCTTAAACTCTTTGAACTTGTCAAATGAGTCAGACTTGCACCTCATCATAGAAACGTAACCATACCTTGTAAAATCATCCATGAAAGTGATGAAGTACTCAAACCCTTCTCTAGCTGGTGTAGACAATGGATCACACATATCAGTGTGAATAAGGCTTAATATCTCCTTAGCTTTATTTGCCTTTTGGGTAAAAGACCTTTGGGTCATATTTTTTATAAGGCCGGATTCACATTGAGGTGAACTTTCCAATCTTAATGAGCCCAAAGACCCATCATAGATTGGCCTCTAAATTTTAGTTAAGTTAATGCGACCCAACCTTAGATGCCATATATAAGAGTCATTAATATTGGTCTTTTTCTTCCGACTTAAAGGTTCACTTTAAGCGTTATTTAATTGATTGTTGTAGGACTTATGAAGAATAGGTTTCCATACATGTGCCATGTATATAAAACATCTTCATTTCAACTGATAGTTATACAATAATGGAAAGAAACAGAATAACCATAATTTATTACTTTCGTAACTAAAATCAAATTCTATCTAAAACTAGATACATGTAAAATATACTTCAAAATAACTATCTTATTACAATAAAAAGAAGTTCTAGCTCTTCCACTGCCTAGGCCATTACCTGTGTTGTATTTCCCATGCGTAGTCCATGTTCACTCTTTTGAAGTCTTCTTATCTTCCTAAACCCCTGCAATGAATTACAAATATGATTAGTAGCTCCAGAATCAATAAGCCAACTAGAAGTTGATCTAACTATAGATACAAACTCTAGATAGTAAACATTACTTGTGAATTTTTTCTTGGCCTGAAGATCTGGACACTTTTTTTTTCAATGTCCCTTCTTCCTACATTTGAAGCACTTGCCCTTGGATTTGTCTTTGGGTTAGGATTTGGGCTAGGCTGTAGCATTACCGTTCTTCTTCTTGAACTTTCTGGGCTTGGGGCCAATTCTTGAAGAAAAAGCCTTAACTATCATAGCCTTTGAATGTGGCTTTATAACATTCTCTGCCACCTGGATCACCTTCATCAACTCTATTAAACTCATGTTTCACTTGTTCATATTGTAATTCAACTTGAAAGGAGTAAAAAAACCCAACAGAGATTCGAGAACTATATCCACTTAGCTCTTAGGGTCAATTACAGCCTCCAAGATTTCTTCTTCCTTGAAAGCACTAATTATCTTGAGCATATGCTCTCTTTGCCGTCATGGTGTTAATGATCATTCTAAGAGCTTGTTGCCTTGTAGGCCGGCTCTTATTAGTGAATATTGTGGCCAATGATGTGCTAATGTCATAAGCAGTAGCCTTGTGCTCGTGTTTTTACTAGAGCACATTAGACATGGAGGCCAACATGCAATACCGAGCCATCTTATCAGTCTTCTTCTATGCTTTCTTAGCCTCACGTTCTTCCTCAGTAGAACCTTTCCCAATAATAGGGCAGATTGCATAAAGGACATACTTATACTCCTCTACAGTGTGTATTATATCCAGGTTTCTTTTTCAGTCTACATAGTTTATACCTATTATTCTATTATCATGGAGAGTAATGGCCAAAGGACTGAACGAACCTTCACTAACCGCTTCTAAAAATAAAAAATAAAAGAAAATTCTTAATTTGTGAAAAATAAATAATTTGTGCACTTTATCCTCATATTAAAACTGATAATAGCTAACCTTATTACTATTATCTTTAATACGATCAGTTTGGCTCTTAGGAGAATTAACATAGCTTCTTGCAAAGATTAATAGTTTCCTAAGCTAAATATGTTAACCACTACAAATCAACTACCCTTCTTGGTAATAGTTTAGAAGATAATTCCTACAAGGGGATGGCCTTTTATTCTTATTTCCTCTAGACAATCCTCGTACTTTAGACTGTAACGTGGGCAGGCCAATCATAGTACATGTCCCGGGCATGAATTATGTCCATCCTTCAGGTCTAGATCCTTTTGGAATCCCCATCCTATGCAGGTTCACTCCTAGGGTAACGTGAGGAGAATCACGATCTCTAATGAGTGCCATGATGGAAGCCATGGGGTCGTTGGAACCCCTCTCCTACTTAGTCTTTTAAACAAAGGTTTTCCAACAAAATATCCTTTTGAAAATATCACATTAAGTATCCCTTAACTGTTGTAAAATATCTAAACCCACCAATATCTTTGTCACGATAAAATCCTTTAACAGATTTTTTATAGATTAATTTTACTTAGTTAAGAACTTAACAATTTTAAAAATTTCCTTTTAGAACTTTTAAGAGACTTTGGTCTTAAGTTTTATTTGAAAAAAACTATTTTTCTTGAAAAATAATTTAAAATGTTGTTCTATTTAACTCACAAAAATATCTAAATCCAAAATATTCTCTTTGTCAAGAAAAAATATTTTAAGAGAAAAATCAAGGATTAATTTTTATTTTAAGCTAAAATAACCATTTAATTAAGGAAAAATATTTTTCTTTGTAAAAAAAATTCCCAAAGACTTTGGTCTTTGAGAAAACGCGTACATAGGTCCATAAAAGAAAATAGCATGCTAGAAAACTGTAACCATTTTCATACTTTTCTATTCTTTTAAAATAGGTGTCCAAAATGAGAATTAAATATATTAATTAATTAATTAATAGTCTTGTTTAATCCTAAATCCTTTGCTAATATTTCTCATACAACATATTCCAAGAACATTAACTATGCAAAAATAATAATAACTTCACGTAGTATGGGACCCTAAATGGAAAAGAAAAATGCAAGAAAATTACAAGGAAAATAATTAAAATTTCCCCCATTCTTCATGCACCCGTCGTATTAGATCAAAAGCTGCAAACTAGATCAACCCACCATTGAAACCGTACCCGAACCGAACCCGAGGCTCCAGGACCAAGCCTCAGTCTGATTGAACCCAACAATTCATGGCTCGGCACTTAAATATGGCTTGAGTCGTGGCACTAGCCGTGGCTTCGGCCAAAATGCACCTAAAGCCACAGCCGGTTTGAACAAAGCTAGCCGCTTAGGCTATGTTTGGCCTAAAGCTACAGCTAACTCCTGTGAAGCCTGACCCGGCTTCATCTCAGGAAAACTGCTTGTTCTCCATTTCTTTTCTATTTTCCTCTATTCTACTTCTAGTTTCTACATCCAGATGACTCCACAGGCACCACTAATTTACAGATAACAAAAAAAAAAAAAAAAACCTCTATAAAAACTAAACGCCAATTCCCAGATTCATGGGCTTACACAAAGCCATCTACGAAAACAAATAAATTATAGAGCACCAATATCTTGACGAGTGAGACTTACAGAATGCCTATCCCATGCCAATAAATACGAAGAATCATAGTAGGCATTCAAAATATATCTGGCCAATTTCATTTAACCGAAGCATGCTTCTAAGCCATTAAAAACCTTACTCTGATACCACTTGAAGGTGGGTCTAGGACTTGGAAGTAAAATAGAAACATAAAAAATGTAGACAGAGAGACACCAAAAGTCATTTAAATAAATATATACATCTGTATTTCTTTTCTATTTTTCGCCTGGGTTGAACGGCCACTGGTTCACTCGTGGATGCTTCTGGATCAAAGCCCGCCAGACGTTGTCTTTGTATGGTATGGATGAACACCTTTTGGCCTTGTGAAATATGACTAGAGCTTGATAACTCGACGAAAGCCTTTTGAGAGAAAAGAATTGGCCTGTTACAATTTCTTCACAATCTGCTGAAAAGCAGTATCAAGAAGAATAGTTCTCTGTTTCTGTGTCATTTAGTGGAACCAATACACAGGGTAAAAATAGAGAGAGTAGTAGACGAAAAAGCTAAAACACTCGGTTGAGATAAGTTTTTTTTAGTCTGTTTTACCATATCAGAGCCTAGATAGCCTTTAAGAATTCAAGATAATTTCAAACTTTATCATTTGAGCTATCATCCGAGAGTGTAAATAATTGAACCGAACTTATATCATCCGGGAGTTAGACTAAGGCTATACAGGTTCGAGCCTAGCCTTTTGGACCCTGTTCTAAGCTATTGGGCCGAATTAATTATTTAAACCAAGACAAAATAAAAAGCCAAATAATTAATTATACAACCCAAATAAACTAGTTAAATACTATCTTAGTTTAGCCCTAGGTTAATTTTAATTACTCAAACCAAACTCAAACCCTAAACAATTAATTAACCCACTAAACTAATTAATTAATTCACTCTTTGGACATTTTATTTTATTCTAGTCCAATAAATAAACTAGGCTACCTAAATAAAATAAATTTTATTTTATTTTATGGGCTATTTCGAGGACCAAAAGACACATCACCTTGTCTATTAAAAAAACCAAAATACCCTACTATAGAAATAGATGGATTTTACATTTTGAACATTTTCAAATATTACCATAAAGAAATATTGACTCCAAGGATAATACTGCAAAAGTAATATCTCCGACCTACAGGTGTTACGACAAATATACCCCTTTTACGTAATGACGCACATTCAGATAGAAAAAGTGTACTAACACCTCTCTAAATGACATCTACCATCCTTTTATCTCATGTCCAATGATCCACAACTTCCTAGAATGCTTCTTCTTTCCAAGGAAGCTACCATACAGCAAATATCTAAGTCATGTGTTAGTGTTATACCCTAGAGGTAATCATATGTATTTTATATATTACACATTTATTTAATAATATAAGGCATTATTTATCATTTAGTTTGTTTTATTTATGTTCTTGTATGAATATAACTGTTAGATAAAGTCTCAAGTGCAATACTGTGTTAAGGAAATCATGATAGAGATCATGATATGAGATTCCTACTACACCGAATAGTGTCCGTACTTAAAGTATCCCTACTCATAGTATTAATGAGATATGATATCATAATATGTTAAGACTATCACGTGTTATACTTCCTAATTTGATCAGGTAGTGGTTCTTATATCCGTAAGTATTATGATACTCAAGTTAACACATGGATGCTTGTTACTAGAACAAGTACATTGGATGACCTAGCTATGAGATAATCACATGGATAACTATTTAGTGCCAGTTATAGAATTCATCATAATAAATGTGCAAGTATTCTGAGATTTGAGATCTCCAAGGTACTTTATTTGCCAAGCATTGTGCTTTGATTCCAATCTTTGGAGTCTTGACAACACCGCATGTGAGACGAATAATGGGTACAACGTGAAGCAAGTGAAAGTAGTTGAGGGGATCAATAAAGATTTATCACTCCTAATAATAGGGGCGAATATCCCACTGCTACTTATAAGAATCACTACTCGAGAAATCTTTGGCCAAGGCAATTTTGTATTTGAAATAGTTCCAATTGATACAAATGATAAGTAGTGGATTCTAAGAACAAGTACTAAAATATTCGGGCCAAAATTAATTAATATACTGGAGAGAGTTGGCACTAATTCCATACTCCAAACTGAATGAGATATTATATAATGAAAGGAGTTTATTCCACTGATGTTTGCTATTGAAAGGTTCAAGTCAAGCTACTTAACTTTTTGGACATTATTGGGTAGTCATGATATGCTACTAGATACCGCTCATGATCACTAAATATTGATTTATTAATTAGAGAATTAATAAATCAATCCTAATTAGAATTAATAAGTTAATTTTAAATTATTAAGGATTATTAATCTTAAATACGTTTAGATTAATTCATATTCTGCTACCAATAGACTTGGAAATCTAATAGGTCACCACAATAGAGGATTAGGTACTCAAGATGTTATTTGATAATGTTACACGGCTAATTGTGAAAAAGAGATGTTGTTGTGGTCGAATTATAATTACTTATAATTTGTGGGTCATATTGTAATTAACAAGATTACAATTGTATTTGGTAATAAAAGAATCCATATTCTTGATACATTTTGGTGACCACACACAGATAATATATCAAATATGCATGACATGTTTTTGATGATTGAATCAATTGAGAGAAAATTTATTTTTCTTGTGCAATTAGTTTTTCTCTTCTTCAACAACAAAAACCCTAGCCGCCAGATATTATATTCTGCTAGCAGAGAATTCTGGTGCCTTGAGTGTTATCCTCATATGGACTGTATTGGAGATAATCTCATACTGAGATTGTAGAGGGTTGACAAACGAATGATTCTTCTCTGGTTGGCAATCGACAAAGCGCAATCGAACTTGTTGGATCACGCCTCCAACAAAGAAGAAATTCTTGTTTACAGAGACAACATTAGAGGTATTCCCTTGCCTTTTCTTTGGTCCATTCATCATATATAAGGTGATTCAGGGTATTGTTTCACATTTAATTCCACCTATAATGTGATTGCATTATCGCGAGACCCTAACAGTGGCATCCGAGACAAGTTTTATGAGTTTATGGATCATTTATTTTTCCATGAAATTGTTTCATTGTAGTCTCTATTTCTTCTGTGAAAGTTGTTTCACGCGAGTATAGAATCTACAAAAATGTTTTCAGCTTTTTTCTTGAAATTTTTTCAAGAATATTTAGATTTTTCTTGTGCCAAAAAATTGTTAAATTATAGAAATTTTTTCTATATCTATTTCCTATAAAAATCATTTCAAGTTTGGGTCTTTGTTATGCTCTGAAATAGTTTTGAATGCACCCAATTTCTGGAAAATTGATTCTGTGTTGTCAAGTTATGGCGCATATGGGTTTTTGTAAAGGTTGCAGAAAGTTATGCAAACATGATTGATAGTTTGCATTTGGTTTTCCTGTGAATATTGTTTTCTGAATACATTATTTTCTTACAAAAATTTGTTTTTGTGATTTTTGTAGTTCTTCATTTGTTTTAACTTTGTTTTCAATTAATAGAATGTTTGTTGATTTGAGTACTGAGAATAGGATAAAAGTAGAATTCACTCAGAGAATTGTTCTCAAAAATCGCTACAAAAAATTTTTCTGGAGAAAAATAAGAAAAAAAAAAGTTTTGGGCTACAACTGCACACGACAATGTGAATGATGTGGCTAGCTTGGGCAATTTATTTTGCCTAATTTGTGGCCGGCAATTACCAAGCCTGTGTTTATATAAATAATTAAAATTTTCTTTTCTTGTTTTTTTTTTTTTTTGGTGCTTCACTAATGGCCTGTGGACTTTTTTTTTTTTTTTCATTTAGCACCCATACTTTCCGCAAAAAATATTGTTTTGGGACTAACTGATTATTTTTCCAAAAATTTTTAGTTTGGAAAATAATATATTTTCTAAAATATTAATTTTAGATTATATATTATTTAATTCCAAAAATATGATTTTATCAAATAACATATTTTCTAAAATATTGATTTTACATTATATATTATTTTAATTCCTAAAATATAATTTTAGCAAATAATATATTTTCTAAAATATTGATTTTAGAATTTATTCTATTTTTTCAAGATAGTGATTTTAGAGTTATTTGCTATGTTTAATTTTATTTTGAGCATAGAATTAGCATGGTGGTTTTGTTATAGGCTATGGACCTAATTAAACTGTTCATGCATTTTATCGCTTTGGTTTTAAATTAAATAGGGCCTATATGTCCTGCCTTCTCAAATTTTCTTTTGTAATATATCTCTTCTCATCTAACTCTCCTTGAATGTAACTCGAGGTTTTCTTTACTTGGATATTATGTAATTATATTACATATGTTAGATAGGATAGAATTTATTACAAGTCAAGGATAAGGTGGTCAAGACCAAAAGATGGATGGAAAAATTTTCTTCCTATATCATGCATGAACACTTAGGATTAGCCAAATTAATTTCCTTTGTGGTTCCAGGAAATTAATATAGAAAAGTCCATATCCAAACCATATTACTTAGCAATGTCTGAATAGTATGATATTATGCACGCAATGTATGAGACACAAATATCACAAAATCCCTTAATTAATATTAAACATAATGCCTTCCATTAATATAGTAAGAACGAGAGTCTTTTTTTGAGACCAGGTTGTTAGGCTAACCTAAGCCTACTTGACATCGGGCATGTTCAAGCTATGGAATTAAAATTCTTGATTAATGGATTGAGTTTAACTAGTTTCTTTATCCTGGTTGGGCTAACTCAAGCATAAAGAAAAACTACAAGCTTGATTGGGTTAGCTTCAATGATATATTGCTCATGGATGAAGATAAGCCTACTACTTCCAAAGAAGTTCTGAATAGTTTAGAATTTGACAAATAGCTTGAAGTCATGAGGTCAGAGATAGATTATATGTACGACAACCAAGTATAGACTTTGGTTGATCCATCCAAAGGAATCAAACCTATTGGGTGAAAATGGATTTTCAAGAAGAAAACTGACATGGACGGTATTATAGTCACCTATAAATCACGACTAGTTGCTAAAGGTTCTCATCAACAGCATGGTGTTGACTATGACAAAACCTTCTCACTAGTTGCTATACAAAAATCCATCAGAATACTCCTAGCTATTACCGCTTATTATGATTATGTGGTCTGGCAGATGGATGTGAATACAGCTTTCCTAAATGAAAACCTAATCGAGGAACTGTATATGATACAACTTGAGGGTTTCATATCCAACGATAGTACAAAAGTATGTAAGCTACAAAGGTCCTTTTATGGACTTAAGCAACTTCTAAGAGTTAGAACATCCATTTTGATGAAATAATCAAACAGTTTGATTTCATTCAAAACATGGATGAATCTTGTGTATACAAGAAAGTTAGTGGGAGTGCAGTCATTTTCTTGTTGTTTTATGTAAATGACATATTACTCATAGGAAACGATATACCTGTCCATCAATCGGTAAAAGTTTTGTTATCCAAAAAATTCTTCATGAAATGACTTGGTGAAGCAACTTATATTTTTGGAATAAGGATCTATAGGGATAGATGAAAAAGGTTGTGAGGTCTTTCATAGTCTACATATATAGATAAAGTGTTATAGAGGTTTAGCATAGATCAATCCAAAAAGGAATTCTTACCTATGTCTTATGGGGTAAGCCTTCCAAAGTCGATGCCTTCTAAGACACAAGTTGAAAGGGATCACATGAGTAGGATTTCATATACTTAGGCAATTGGATCCATCATATATGTTATCATATATACTAGACTCGATGTATCTTGTGCTCTCAGTTTAACGAGAAAATACCAATCTAACCTAGGTGAGATTTATTAGGTGGCTGTGATGAATATCCTTAAGTACTTGCGAAGGTCTAAGAATGTTTTCTTAGTATATGAAGAAGGTAATTTGAAAATAAACGGGTATACTAAAGTCGGTTTTCAATCTAATAAACGGGTATACTCAAGCCGTAGGGTATAAGTCTATGCTGTAACAAAAATAGTCTGGGTTTCTACCATATAGTACTTTTAGAAGCTACTACTATAGGCCTAGTTCTACATATTCAAAATATACCTATGTTATAATGTGAGAGGAGTACTTGTTTGCTAAAGATAAGCCGTTCCCCACTTGAAATTGATAACATAATAACCTTATGATGATGTAATTCCCATTCTCATTATCTGGTTAAGAATAACAATTTATGTGTTATGTAACTCATTATCTATACCTTAATATGAATGACCTCCATTCACATTAATCACTACTTAAACATAATGGGTCTTTTCCAATGAAATCATGTATAAAATAAAATGCAAAAAAACAAATAATTTATGAGAATAAAACATTTATTAATTCGATTAAAATTATATTAGAAACACAGTCTTAGTAAGCATACATTCCAATAATAAGATCCCCTGGATTTGTAGCTAATGGTCTTAGGAGTATTTTGGCACAAGTTTAAGGATATTTGGACTTGTAGATAAAAAAAAAAATGGCAAAAAACTAAGGCTTGCCACAAGAAGAAAATGCAAAATTTAAAGGATAAATATACTTGTCCTTGATGCCATTCATTAAGGAAAAATAAATAAATGTGCTAAAATGCCTTATGAATGGCCCATGAACAAGGAAAAATAAAGGAAGGAAGAAATGGATAGGTCGGGGAGGACGAACATAGCGCAAGTGTATTCAAAAATATTTTTCTATGTATGATGAAAATTGGAGATAAGAAAATAATTATTTTCCTTATTCATATAGTTTGTAAACATCTATTTACTAAGTGAACTAAGAATTTAATCTATAATGTAGGTGTAACTGTATTCTACTTCAATTAGTGAAGAATAAGAGTATAACAACACAAAATAGTGAGGACATAAGGTGAGTTCCCTTTAGCTTTTTCTAAAACAATGAATGGTAGTGAATTTTATGAATTGAATATTATGTTTTGGTTTTTCTGAGGAAAAGTCTGGTTTTCCTGCAGAAGTATAGTTCTGTACCATGTTATAGTTTGAAATGGTAAGTTTCCTGCGAATGATATTTCAACATCTTGATGAATAAATATTTCATAAGCTTGAAATTATGAAAAATAAACCTTTTAGTTTTCCTGAACAAGTTTAGGTTTTCTTGTACAAGAAATCCTTAATATTCCAAAATAAAGGATTTCTACAAGAAATTATTATTTCTTTGGAATATAAAGATTTACTATGTGTGAAAATTTACTTAGTGGCTTCTTTCTCACTTATGATTTAAGAACACGATATTATGTTACAAAAGTTCACATTTCATGATTTATGAGTAGAGGATATAATATATGATTTCCTTACTTTTATGGAATGAAATGTGATTCTTAAAATATAAGGCATGATAAATTGTTAAATCCTTAAATTTTTTTTCTTTTGGAACTAGAATCCTAGATTTGCTAAATAAAACACTTAGGTATGCATAATTGACAACAATACACTCAAGGAATGATTTCTAATGCATGAAGGACATTTTATCATTCGACGTTTTAGTTTTAGAGATTAAATACTTAGTATGAATTCAATCTTTGGAAAACAATATTTTGGCCCCAAAAATGGATTCTCTAGATATTCCTACAGGAATTGTGATAGCAGACTGGTGTTGTGAACTTGTGAAGACGTTAAGTACTCTACAAGGGCTATGATCTTTGTACTAGCCTGCGTTAGAGGTTGACATCCCTAAGTAACCTAGCTTGTTTTGGAGACTGTCTTAATCTAAATGGGGGGATAGAACATTGAGATTAGTAGTCCTAGCAAGCCGTTTAATGCTGGGCAATTACCTTTACCTTGTGTGCATAATATTTTGTGTTGTTTACGGTTGCTGGGTAGGGACACCTAGCATGTTCGACCCCTAGTCGCCTCGATAGTGATTGACATTAAGATTGGGACCCCTGGGCTTAAGGCGACAAGTTAATTTTTTAGGTGGTATGCGGGTATGCGCTCACCGTTCCGATAATGCAAAATTAAGTGATCTAGATTGATTTTATATCACAATAAGACTGTGATGTCAAAAGTGAAGCCTTGTGAGCTTTGCACACAGTCCGACTTCTATTAAGAGAAATGCCTACTTTTCTGAAATTATAAGGTAGTATTATTGATAAAATCTTGATTTTCCAATCGTGCCTAAGATTGTGAATAACTCTTGAAATGAAGTTTCTTTTTTATAAAGTTGTGAAGCTATTTTCAAGAGAAGCCAGGAAAAACTATTATGGAGTTGTTTTCAGTGGAAAATTTGAAACAAACTTTTTTCTCTTACTGCGTAAAAGTATTCTTCGAATTTGCCACACATTTTCTGCATAAAAACACTATAGCATTCATGGAACTCACTGAGTGTAAAACACTTACACCTATATTTCACTTCTTTCTCTTTAGAACTCGAGAGTAGAGATCCATAATTAAGGAAAAGATAATACGTCAAACTACGCACTTCACAGCACTATTATCAAGCTATCAATGTAAGAAATAATTTCCATCAGTTGTAAACACATTATTATGTCTACAATTACTATGGCTGCAATGCAATATTTTGTTCTCCTATTGCCTTGGCTATGTTTTGAATGTTATAAAGACCCGTTATTTGAAAATTCAGACGGGGCGACTACCTATTTATTGCACGCTTTTGGATATATATATATATATATATATATGTATATATATATATAGAGAGAGAGAGAGAGGGTTGTTACAATTGGTATCAGAGCCAAGCTTTGTAGCACAGTAATAGTATATACTTAGAGACTGATAGATTCCATTTATATTATAGGAATAACTAGTAGGCCTAATAAGAAAAAATGACCCTTAGAGGAATAGAATAAGGGCAAAAGGGGAATATAGGAGAAAGGAGGAAGGTCGCTCTCTAGAAAGCCTAAAGAAATATGGGTTGGACCTAAACCGAGCTATCTCCATGAAGAGATAGGACCAGGTCCTAAAAGACTGCCACCGACTTATGTCACTCACTCTAGTTGTTACCCCAAGAAGCTCAATCTAAACCTGGGTGGATTTTCTTTGAAGATGATGATATGGATGAGATTGAGACTGAAGATAAAAAAATGAGCGATTAATGAACCGAAACTAGACACTAGAGGTCAAAAAGCAATCGAAGTTGAATCAATGGATGAAGTTGTAGAAATTGTTGATAATCATAATGAGCCAGCTTATGAGGAGGATATCATATATTTTAGAGAAGGTTTAGGATCTGGGATTCTGGTGTAATATTATGTATCTCATGACTCTACACCACCAGTATTATATAGTAGGGATAGTGAATGAGCAGTTGCATGCAAAAATGTAGTTCAGCTCATGTAGTCCTGTGTAAATATGCTAAGTTCATAACGACAGTACTAATGTGCTGCTGCACATAGTTTTGCAATATAGTGACAAATATCAGTGTGTTACCGAACACAATTTTGTACTTTAGAAAAACTATGTTTGATAAAATAAAAGCTATACAAGTTGTTTACCACTACTTGGATCTCATATGTTCTTATATTATTGAATATTGCTTGTAGTGTCTCGATGGAGGTACATAGATAGCCTCAACCTAAAGGCAAGGATGCTTATCAAGTGATTATTAACACTCCATTAGGGAAACAAGTGAGTAGTAAAATGATCTGTATGCGGTGTGAAATTTTGAAAGGAAATATGAATTATTTACTTATAATGTTGTCCTAGGGATGGATTGGTTGTCTTAATATCATACCTAAGTAAGATGGTACTGTGATACCTTGATTTACACCACCATTAGTTCATGGAGAAAGTCATGCATAGCATAGCATCTTATATTGTATTTGATAAATTTGAACTTTTTTTTTTTTTTTGAAGTGTATGTGATTCATGAGTTTGATAATGCATGAATTAATTTAATGGGAAATAGTTGTGTTAGATGAGATATTAGAGCTTTTGTTCTTGTTGAGTAGAATTTGATAGAATAGGAATGAAGTAAGTTGAGTAGGAGTTAAGGGAATTTATTTGAGGAATATTTGAACAAGAGTTGTTATGGAATAGTGGTTAAAGTTTGGTGTTTAATTCTTGGTGTCTTGAGTTCAAATCCCAACTCTTGCAAGCCTTTTCTTTATTTTCCCTAATTTATTTCCTTTTCCCCTATTTTTCTCACTCATGGCTAAGGTTTCCACCAAGGTAGGTTCCTAATTCCTAAAATATAGGAATGTGATTATTTTGCGTATTTGATAAAAAAAATTAAAACAAATTAAATTCCAATTATTTCACAGGTTAATATTTAATCTTCATCTTTTAGGAAATTTTAAATATTTCAAAATCTAAAATTTTCAAAGCTATTATCTAGAGGATATATTAAGGAAATGAAATATAAAAACGTTTATCTTGGAAGCTATATTTTAGCCGCCATTTTTAATAGGAGAAAAGTCTCCATAAATTAATTTTCTTTAAAGAATTTTAGTTTGAAAAAATATATATATATATATATATATATATATATACAAGCCAAATGTGAGACTTGTAGTGTTGACATGTGTTATGTGTGAGAGGTTGACACGTGGTAGAAGAATGGCTGAGCTGATTTTGCATTCTTTCACCACTTTTTCACTCGGCTTCGTTCAACGTCTTTCATCATTGGCGTCTTCTTGCTCTTCTTAGATACAGTGGCTATGACTCCACCGGCTACCTCTGGCTTCTCAATTCTTTACTGACATACTTTCTCTGCGAGTGGAGTGGTTTTGCAAACACAGTAATTAATCATCTCAAAATATGTGTCGCCTCTTCGTTTCCTGTATCTTATCATTGTTTGTCTTTCATCATTCGAAGAATTTGCAACGACACAAAACTCAGTAGTTCAAAATCCCAGATCTGTGCCGACTCATGACTTCCACGATTTGGTGTGTTCTTATCTTCTGCCATTCAATCGATCGTATGCTGAGTTGCTTTTAATGCTCTTCGATCCTTGATCATTAACTGATGGTAAGTGTTCATTTTAGCTTTGTGACCAGATTCAAAGTTCGTCATTGGGTACGTGTTCGTATCTTTATTACTGTTGGTGCAATCAATAGCCTATATCAGTATCCTATATTGATTCATTTGTTATATAATAGTACATCATTAAGTATTCATAAGCTAAAAACACAGGAACAGAGCGGAATTTGACTGTCTTTGGCAGATTTGATTATACTTTTCTGCATCCTCGGTTGTGAAAAATGTTAAAAGACATATTCCAAATCGTCTATTTCAATGAGTTACCAAAAGGAAAACAAGAAAAATGTGTTTGATTTAGAATCATCCGATTGTGGGATACTTATAATGCTCAAAGAGCAGGAGAGATTATGAGTGTTGATTCTGTGGCCTTGGATGCAAAGGTATAAGCAGGTCTATGTTTGGCTGATAAATGATATGATCATAGATAATTCATTATTGTGCTTTTGAGATAATGGTTAAAAAAAAGATATGAATGATGTTGTTATATTTGTCTATATGCAACTGTCAACCCTTAATGTTATTTGTGATGTACATGTTGTTTGATGGTTACTTTTGGTTGTTATGCAGGATAATATGAGACACTGTACGATTAGAATCAAATTTGTTCCGAACTTTCAGAATATTATTCAAGAAGGATCTTTTTACATCATGAAAAACTTCACCTTCCAACCACCATGGCCAACCTAAAAAGTACTCGATGAGAATTTACAGATTCTCATTGATAGAAGCACATATATAGAGGAATTAAAGGATGAAATACCGCAAATACCAAGGCACAAATTCCGCTTTGTGGAGTATGAATATATTGAAGCTCATGCTGGAGATATCACACTCTTAGTTGGTAATTGATGAATTTCATAATCTTCTGTGAGACTATCTTTATTAGTAATTGGTAATTAGTAATTATGTTCTCTGCATGCATTGTTGTACTACATACAATTTGAGTTTGTGTAATATGCATATATTGAAGCTCATGATGGAGATATCATACTCTTAGATTGTAATTGATGAATGGCATATGCTTCTGTCAGCCTCTCTTTATCTGTAACCATCTTCTTTCGGCACATTTACCTGCCTTTTAATTTTGTTTTCTTCCTGCACTATTATTAGGTACTGTCATTCCAGAATCCACTTTTTAGCTCAAGCTTTCTTAAGATATCTGATCACCATGTTTGAAGTTAAAGGAGTTTAGTAATTCTAATGATTGTTTGAGTTCATGAATTTCAATGATTGAAAGTTTTGAGGCAGCAACTGTGTGTACTGCATTATTTCTATAACACCTATAAGAAGAAGCAAAAAGCCGAGCTATACTATAGTAGACATATTTATTCATTTTGTACATATTTGTTTCTTTTACATTTGGAAGCCAAGAGAACCTGTGTGAATTGATATACATCTTTGCTATGAGAATCCTATGGCAGATGTTATTGGAATGATAACAGGTGTGTCACCTATCCAACAAAGGTCCCGAATGGGAAACCAAGTAGATTTACAGTTTTTCACAATCAAGAATGAGAAGTAAGAATCTGCCATGAAATTGTAAATACACATACACATAAAGATATAGAAGTCTGATTGAAGCCATTTTAAAATGCAGGGAGCAGGAGATGCGGGTGACACTTTGGGGAAGCAACGCAAATGTGATCTAGCATACATATGTGCTTTCCTGCAAAACAGTGCAGGTGGTTGTTTGGACCTCAATGATAATGAAAAATGACCAAGGCCAACCATCAATATCCAGTAGTAGTGCAACAAAGATCTATGTCGATCTGGACATTGCAGAAATTGCGAGCATCAGACAGAGGTAATCCAAAAATCTGCAAAACTGTGCAGAACTGACAAATGCAGAGGTGAATTGAAATAAAGTAGATACTAATCTGTGTTCTGAAAAAAATATGAAACAGCTGTGAGAAGGACCATAAAGGTGAAATCGCAACAGAGTTGTCAATAGGAAACCCTGTGTTAACTGCAAAAGCACTTGAAGAAAACAAGGGAACTTTGGCCGAGTTGCATACAGTGATCAATAACGGCAATAAAATGGTATTGTTTTAGTTTGATTGAGAATTTGATTCATTTGTTTCTGCTACTATATTGTACAACAAAAAGCACTGAAGTAGACATATGAAAAAAAATAACACTGCTGCCTTTAACTTCATGAGACAGGAGAAACCATATTACTGCAGCGTTACTGTGTTGGACATTGACACATACAATGGATGGAGGAACAAATCTTGGACAAGATGCAGAAAGAAACTGAAAGCTTATGGAAACAAACTTTCATGTGAATCATGCATTGCACAGAAGATTACCCGGACACGAGGTCATTATAAATATCTACTGAAATCCATTTCCATGCCATGTAATACCCCGCCCAAAACCACCTTTGACTAGGGAAAAAAGTCATGCATTGTATAGCATCTTGCATTTTATGTGGTAGCTAGAATAATTTCATTTGCATGGATGCATGTGAATTTTTCCGTTACTCTTGCATTTGAATTAATTGATGTGAAATAGTTGTGTTGTTAAAGACTTGTTTAAGGGAGGTTTAGTCAAAGATTTTGAAGGATGAGTATTGGGGTGGTAAGAACTTCTTGTAGAAAAATTAGCATTGGAGTTGTTTTGGAATAGCGGGAGGTTGGTGATTTCCTTTGGTGACCTGAGTTCGAATCCTACCTTTTGTGAAGTTAGTTTCTCTTCTTGAAATTCTTTTCTTTAGACCGTTTCTTATCTTGGCCGAAAAAGAATCTAGATATCCTAGAGAACTTTTAGTATTTTTACTCCAAGAAAATAAGTCTATATATTTATTTCCTAAATTCAAGGACTTTGATGTGAATAAAGTTCACCTTTAATTTTCAGCTTGTGTTCCTTAGGATTTTCGAAAAAACCCCTAGCTAGGAGCCACTTTGAAGAATTTCAAGTGGTATAAAACTCTTCTTGATGAATATTAGAGATAGGGAATATATTAGGGAAAAATCTTATTTCACCTCTTCAAGAATTCTAGCAATAATCCTTTTATTTATTTAATTGTTTTAGAGAAATATTTTAACTAAAGTCTTAGATATTTTCTTTGGGATTAAACACCACTTCCGTAGGAGTAAGACTCTATATTTAACTCCTAAGTTCAAGGATTTTAGCTAAGGATGAAATTTGTTTTATTTTCAGCTTTTGTTCCCTTGAATTTTCGAAAACCATAAGCTGGAAATATTCTGGAAATTTTTCCAGATTTTGTCCACCACCTTGGAGCACCTTTAGCTCAATCCAAACTCTTCTAGGACTAGAGGAAATTCTATCCAAATCCTTGATAAAACCAGATTTTATTTCAATCTAAATTCAACTAGGATTTCTTCCTTTTCCTAGCTGAATTTCGGCAGCCTTGTATCAACACAAGCTGTCCGAAATTCTAGCTATCTTTAACTACAATCCAACTCTGAAAATCCTAGCTCAAAACACCTAGAACACTCCTTAACAATTCAACTACCTTAGCTGCACAAAACCAGAATTTTATTCACACAAAAACACTGAAATTCGTCCAGCATATACACAGAAAAATTCGGACAGCTTTGTGCAAGATTTTCGCCCAGCTTTGTGTTCCTACTTCAACCGAAATTCTGCACACATCATTCACTGAAAAACCCCAGCTGAACAAGCTATTTTCATTGCCGAAAACCCTCAATTTTCCGCTGGAAATTTTGGTAGAATTATAGCAGCCAAACCAGTCCAAAACTTGCTACACTTGCACAGAATTTTCACAGCACTTGCATAGGATTTTTCAGTCATCAAAACTCACTCAAACTCTTCCTTGTTTGGCCCAAAATTCTGAACATATTCAGCCCTTCCTTTGAGCAGTATTGCGGCCAGCATAGAGGAGCAAATTGCAGAATCTTTTCCTCCATAAAACTCACCTAAAAATCGGCAGCAAGGAGACGCGCGCAAGCTGGAAATTCCGCCTTTGCTGTCCAAGAAACCTAAAGCCATTAGGAGTCTATCTAAACATCACCATCTAACCCTAAACCAATCTTCTCCAACTTTAAATCATAACAACCATCTACCCTCTCCATTCTACAAGAAAATTTCAGCAACTTCTCTCGGCAAAATTTTCGAAACTACAAGAGTTATTCCAAGTAAAAATCGAACACACCTTAAGGTAAGCACAAATCCTTTCAACCTCTTGATGCCGTTTTCTCTAATGATTCTTTTCTCTTTCTTCTACCCTTAAATCACGCCCTATAGAGGCTGATTTCCTCTTCTTCTTAAATTTTCGGTCAACTGAAGCAAAGGAGGTAGCTTCTCTCTTCTTCTCAAGCGAACTCGGGACGATCACCATAGGAGCATCGAGACCTCATTACCCGGTAGTTGCAAGGTAAGGGAATACCCTCCCTTGATGTCGAAAGTAAAGATTAATGGTGTTTATTAGCGAGATAAACATGTGGTCATAGTATTTGATCTTTGGGGATTGAATAGTTTATTTGGAATTAAATAGGAGGTTGCGAATTGTTATGAAAATAAATGGGATTAGAGCATCTTTGAATTAATTGAGACTCTGATCATGATATTATATGGTTTAGATCAGAAGGACAATTAAGGAAAGCCAGCTGTGAATTTATCGCATTTATCTGAGGCATATCAAGCAAGTCCTTGCATAAACTCTTTTATTAAATGTTGTGATGGTAAGTCCTTTTATAAACTGTTTTGTTAAATGTTGTGATGGCAAGTCCATGTTGTGAAGCTTGGTAAAGCTATTTTTAAACTATGTTTGTTTGGGTTGTAAACGTGGATATTTATTCTTTAAACGGTTTTGTCAAACTAATGATTTTATCAAGAAAACTATTTTTTTCCTTAAATTTTTAGAAATCTCTTTTAAAGAAAATCACGTTTTACAAAGCCAAGGTTTGGAAATATTTTTAATCAGGAATTGACGGATATGTTCGTTGAGTACTCAATAAGGATAGGCTAACAATACTAGTTTTGGAGGGCTAGCGTAAGTCTTCTGGCAGGAGGCCACCTCCAGAAGATGAACTCTGCTTGAAAAGGTGACAGTGTTGGTTGGTCAAGCCAGTCCAAGCTAGCATTATGCCTGAAAGGTATTATTTATATTCCCGACATGGACACCCGGATGGTTTTGTTGGGTGTAGAGATGGAGGAGTATCTCACCCGGTGGGCTGTACACTCACCTTGATCAGAACGCCCAATGTGTGGTAATCTGGTCCGGACAAGGTGCACAAAGTGTGGTGCCTTGGCCAATCTGTTCCCATGGAGCCCAACGTGTGGTGACATGACTTTTATCCGAGTGGAGGATTTATTTTGTACAAAGTGTGACATTGAGAAAAACCCACTCCTTGCAAAAAGAGATTGTTTATAACTTGCCAAATTATTTTTACAAATGTTTTACACTTTACATATACGTACTATTTAAAACACCATGTGCACACACAGGACTTACTGAGATTTATTCTCACACCGTTTTACATCATGTTTTCAGGAGATAGACTGTGCTGAGTCAGCGGGGCATGTAATAGTTGAGGCTTTTGCTATTTTCTCTATCCGTTCTAGGAGACATTTATTGCTTATGCTTCTAAACAATATTTTGTTTTATTCCGTTTTGCTCCAAGTTGAGCCTGATGTAATAAGAATATTTCTGTATTTATCTAAGTTGATCCTTTTGGAGATTGCCTTTATATTTTATACCTCGTTCTAAAGACCCCTTGTCCTACGGGACGGGGCGACATTCCCGCCCTTTTAGGTTACGTAGTCGTGGGGTGTTACACGCCAGGATAACAAAAACAGAAAGAAATAAATGCCTAATATCTTTTTACTACAGGTATTGACTGGAGGCCATTGTTGGTGACCACACAGCCCAAAGGCGATTTATTTTCTTTGATAGAGATGTTGAGAAGATTGTAGGGATACAAGCAAGTGAACTAGCCCTCACCATATCACAGGTATATCCATTTCATAATCAAAAGAAAAGGTATAGTTAGAGAGTCCCTCAAAACTGAATATTGTCATATAGGAGAGACTGCATGATGCCATACCCGGACCATTGAAGAATATGATAGGCAATGCATATATTTGCTAAGTGAGATTCAATGAGCAAACAAGAGGATTGCCAAGAGAGAGTTTTACTGTGAATCGAGTTCATCATATGTAGGATATTGTTCTGAAAAAAGAACAAACAAAGGTTAGTAACATGAATGTTATCCCCATGACTGCGTACCAAATAAACAAAATTATATATGTTGCGTGACATTTTACATGCAAAAACCGTGTAGGCTACTGAGGAATATAGAACAGATGCAGAAGTAAGAAAAGCTGATAATGTGGAACAACTTAAAACACCCAGCAAAAAAGACACAAAACGAGAATGCATTGCATGGTACGAAAACCAAATGCCACCAGTGATTCTCCTATACATATTTAAATTCTCACTACAACATTTTCTTTTATAGGCTATCGCCACGAGCAACGAACAAAGAGATGGCAGACGCCGAAACAAATAAGAGATTGAAATCTAACTAATTAAACAATAGAAGAGAGACAAACTGCAGCATTATGGACATAATATTTTGTTATTATGATTGAATATTCAGAACTTTATCTACAATTTTAATTTCTCCTGTTACTTAATTTACAACAGACATTTACTTAGAAGAATCCTTAGAATTGTTTTAACCTGCTTGGACGATGTTATTAGATGACCATGGTACATGATGTTTGTTAAATTCACTTTTAAATTGATGAACTCTTCCAATGTTGTGATACTGTTGTGGCTTATGAATTGGTCTGCCTTCACTTCTTCGTGCACAATCTTTTTAGGCAGCTGAAGAACATAGAATAGAGACCAAAATAAACAAACAGGTGGTGGAGTCTCAAACAAATAACAGACTGAAATCTTACCAAAGAAATAATATCTGAGGATTAAAGAGCAGCACTGTGGAACATCTTGCAGAATTATATGGAAAAAAATATTTTGTTATTATAATTGGATATTATAGTTACAGTAGTCTTTTCATATTCTCATTTCTCTACAAATCAACAGCTACACAGTATAAGATGCTGCATGGTTCTAACTGCAATATTTTCTTTTATAGGAGACAAAAGATAGCAATAAACAAACAGCTGGCGGACTCTCAAACAAAGAAGAGATCGAAATCTTTCCAAAGAAACAAAATCAAAGGATCAAAGAGCAGCAGTGTGGAAGATGCTACAGATCAAAAAGCATGGAACAGAGATAGAAATACACACACAGGTGCTAGACTCTAAAAAATAAAGAAGAGGTTTAAATCTTACCAAAGAAACAAAAACAGGGGATCAAAGAGCAGCATTGTGGAAGATGGTGTAGAATAATCTGAAAAAAGGAATTGTTATTATGCCTGGCCAAATGAGAGGCGGAAAAACATCCTCGGTGTATCCTATGACAACCTGTGGAGATTTTTGCTTGATTGAACTCGAAAAAAAAAATTGTGTCTTTGTTGTTTGTATTCTAACTCTATTACAAGTTTCATATAAGTGAGTTTGTAAGTTCAGACCTCAATTGTCTACTGTGTTTGGTTTGCAATAAAGCTACGACTTTGTTCAATATTATTAAACTTTTGTCACATACTTATGCAATTTTCACCTAAATTTATGTTCTGGAATGAAGATCAATGAAAGGTGAAATTATACATCTTTGACATAAATGTCTTTTTCCCTTATTTGAACTTTAGCACATCCTTGAATGCTAGATTTCCATATGCAAATTTCTTTGCCTTTATATCAGAATAATGTCATATGCAAATTTCCAGAACATCAAATTTCCATACGCAAATTTCTTAATGAAGAAGATAATGTTTCCATATACAAATTTATTTGTAAAATTTGATGATGTTTTATTTATTCAATTTCGATCACTTTTGCTTTATTTGGGGCTACCCTAAGCATCTTCATAACATTCAGCTGTTTAACATATAAGGACAATTTTGACAGCAAAGAGATAAGGTGGCTTTGTAATTGACTCACTTTAGACAAGTATTGCTCGATTTTCAGTAATAGAAAAACAGAGGAACTAGCATTGTTGACTGAAGACTGAAACAGAAGGGATGTTTGAATTTGTCTCTACCATTCAATGGCAAACCCAAATCAATGCTGCCTTTCAATTTGTTTCTGATGCAACCATTGAAGCATTCTTCAAAAATTATTTCACACGTCATATACTGTAAAACCATTTTTCTCTAACAAAATATGAAACTTTCTGACCTTTTCATCTCCTGATCGCCCTTTCAAGTCTTGAAAGAAATAGAAAACATTTCAAGATCAAAATGAAATGAAATGAAAGAAAAATTCATCACACATTTACAGAAGAAGATTGATTCGGGTTGCACTCGAGAAGAGTTTACATTATATATATATATATATATATATATATATATATAGTGAAATAACTACGATGATGGCATATCATCACCGCTACAATATATCATGTAACCATTAAAAACAAAATAAACATTCAGGAAATTCAAACATGACTAAATATTCAGGAAATTTCAACATCTTAAGTCTTTCTAATGAAATCAACCACTTCAGTAGCCTCTGCAGAAGAACTTTCCACTTCCACCATTTCAACATTGTAGTACAGCCAAATAGAATTTTTTGGATCTATTAGCAACTGAAACTTCCGTTTGCCAGTGTAGTGCTTGAACAATTCCTTATGAGTGTGGTACTGATTTCCAGATTCAACAATAGCAACAGCAAATGGTTGATAGAACTTCACATATGAAACTATTTTACGGTTAGTCTCTCCAGCCTCCAAATATTCTTCATTCAAAAACAGGATTGATAATGGATGTTGTAATCCATGCACATGGAATACCCAGGGATGAGAATCAATCCACCAATTGCATCTGGTCGCACACTCACTTATCACAATTGTAGACATTGGAATAAAAATTTTAATGTACTCATCACACTCATATGTTGTAGCATGTAAAACCATTCGGACTCTATTTGCTCGCCTATCAAGTAAGGCCAAATATGGTTTATGTGACTGCAGCTGCTCTGTTGATAAAAACATTGTTTTTACAATAAAGGGTTGAACACTTGGCTTGCCAACCAATGTATGTTCGATAGGCATGCCATTGTATGACTCCATATTAAAATGAAACCAAAAGGACAACAAACAATGAACAACAACTCTCTGTAAATATCTATATATTTATAGGCAAATAGATTACTCACATAATGAATGCGTGACTCTACCAATTTTCGAAGATATAATTTTTAAAAAAAACTATTTCTTGCATTATTTGTCTGCAACCAAAAGACCTTTCAAATCCCAATTATTTATTCAATGAATTACCGCAGGATTGATCCTTCTATACCAATCATCATATTTAAAAGACCAAGTCCTTTCACATCAAAACGTATTTAATAAATACTACACGATGCAATTCTGATAACTGAATCAGCATTCAGATTAATTCCATAGTTATCAACATGCAATCCAAGAAATGACCCTTCGTCTTATTTATTTAATGAATTTGACGAGATTCATTCTACACAATTTGGATTATGGCTATTGTAGCTCTGCGGGATCTGCGCTTCAATAAATGGTATAATGCAAATTTGAATTTCACAAAGCACATGGAAAAGCTAAATAAATAATTGATGTAACATCAGATTAATAACCACACTCAACAACTTTTTCCACAACTACCAAATCTAAGCAAACAATATTAAATAGTATTCCAAATGCTACAAATTTGAAACCGCAGCCACCTGAACATTACAATACAAACCATACAGATTAACACTCAGCGACGTCCAAATATCAATGTCCACCTTCAACAACCCAAGTACCGAAGCTAACTTACATATCCGTAAGCAGTCTATTTGTGCATGCAGGTCTTTTGCTAAGAACAAAAATAATACCTAAATGAAATGTTTTTTACTACTATCAATACACTTTGATTAATATGATGTATGAATTTATGCAGATTCATTACAACATGACAATGCAAAAGAAAATAGATTACGAAGAAAGGAAGCCTTGAACATCAAAAGGAAACATCCTTATTCTAAACAAATTAACAAAAGAAAAAGAGATCCAATATCAGAAAGCATCTCTTCTACTGACCTACAATTGCAATATATACAGAATATAGGTAATGATTCTTATTAATAGAATACTTTTCATCAAAATTTTGTTACAGTTATACAATTCACACTGAATAACAAATACAGCTAGGCAAGCAGTGATGCATAGAAAAAGGAGGATTGATATACGTAGAGTAAAGCAAAAGGTCCATTCCCAGAACTTTGAAAAGCATGATGCAGCCAACACAACTACTTCAATGAGTATTCAAATAGGTAACATTCATACCACAATTCTTTTAATCATATGTTATATATTATGGGTAATATTAAATTGTAGCATTCTGATTGTTGATATTAGGTCCTCACATAATCTATGTACCGTATACTACAAATAATAGCTAACTAATTGCAAATTTAATATCAAAACAGATTCTTCAACAACACATGTGCTACATTATGGACCTCCTACGCTTCAATGCACGCATAGTGACACAATATTCTGGGAGCAAGAGAAAATCAAAGGGCAACCAAAAAGATTGTATCCAAAATTCAAATTATGTTGTAAACAAGGAAGAGTCCAACTGGCAAAAGGGAGACATCCACCTGAGCCTCTAAAGAGTCTGCTGACAGGAGTAACCAACGAAAAATCAAGGACATTTCTGGAAAATATCAGAGCATACAACTCAACGTTCTCAATGTCTTCTATGGGTGCAAAAGTTGATGACCAAGTGAATGAAAGATCTGGACCGTATATTTATAGAATCAATGGTGCAAATTATCATAGACTTTGGTCATTAATACCGATAGATGGATCAGATGCACATTTTATCCAACTCTATTTTCATGATACAAAAAATGAGGTCCACAACAGAATTCAAGCAGTGAACAAAAAGCAGCATAACATGAAAATAAGAGCCGACATCACACAAGAACTCATATCAATGCTACATACTTCTAATGAGTTGGTTAAAGTTTTTCGAATGGCTAGAGATAAATACTCCTCAGGAGAAATACCCAATTTCAAAATCAGATTGCATCATAGCAGAACTCTCACAGGAAGACAGTATAATGCACCAAGAGCATCAGAAATTGCGGCTCTAATTGTTGGGAATCTGAATAAAACAACGAAAAATCGCGACATCATTGTTGAGATGAAATCTGGAAGTCTACAACGAATAAGCTATTTACATACTTCTTTCATGGCTATGCAATATCCATTACTTTTTCCATATGGAGAAGATGGATATCATCCAAAAATCAATTACGTACAAGATGGACACCACAAAAAACCCAAGAGATCTTATGTAACAATGAGAGAATACTATGCACATGTACTTCAATACAGGCGTACTGAAGCAGCCACTTTGATTCACTCAGGAAGGCTATATCAGCAATTCATTGTAGATGCTTATACATGCATTGAACAGGCAAGGCTAAAATGGATTTCAGCAAATCAAGGAAACTTGCGAACAAAATTATATAGAAATGTACAAGATGCAATTGACCATGGTGATACAGATTCAAGAAAGATTGGGAAAAGAACAATACTACCATCAACATTCACTGGTGGTCCTTGGTATTTGGCTCAGAGCTATTAAGATGCTATGGCACTATGCAGATTCTTTGGTAACCCAGATCTATTCATCACATTTACTGCCAATCCTAATTGGCCAGAAATAACAGACCTCTTAAATGAGATACCTGGCCAACGACAAAAAAATCGGCCTGAAATTGAGGTTCGAGTATTCAAGATGAAATTTGATGATATGATCAATGACATATTAAAGAACAAAATTTTTAGCCAAGTAGATTCGGATATGTTACTCAAAACAAAGATATTTCCAACATTTTACCTTTACAAATTCTGAGTGTATTCGTTTTAACTTACCTTTTACTTTTGTAAAATAGTTGTATACACAATCGAATTTCAAAAACGAGGACTACCACATGCACACATCATCATTTGGCTACATCAAAGCTCAAAGAAAAAGACCCCTGAAGAAATAGATAACATAATATCTGCTGAAATTCCTGATCCATTTACTGATTTCATTGCCTATAAGAGTGTGGCAGAATTTATGATGCATGGGGCATGTGGAATTGGATACAAGAACTCACCATGCATGGTACAAGGTAATACTTTCTTTAATGAGCCAATATCTAAAGAATAGTACATACTGCTGGATAAAAACTAATACATTTATTTTTAACACAGGACACTGTTCAAAGCATTTTCCTAAGCGTTTCCATAACACAACATCAATTGATGAATCAAGATATTGTATCTACAGAAGACGAGATAAATCTATAACCATTGAGAAGAATGGATTCTTCCTCGACAATAGATTTGTAATACCATACAACCTTCATTTATTACTGAAATACCAAAGCTATATTAATGTTGAAATATGTAGTCAATAAAAAGCCATTAAATATTTATTTAAATATCTCAACAAAGGTCCAGATAGAACAACAACAGTCATAGAGAAAAACTATGTTGAAAACAATATGCACGTTGAATCATAAGCGTAGAATTTGAATAAAGTCAAAACATTTTTGGATTGTAGATATATATTAGCGTGTGAAGCATCCTAGAGAATATATGAGTTTGATATTCAATTTCGGACACCAGCAGTCCAGAGATTGGGGTTCCACCTTCATGAAGAGCAGAATATCATATTTAATGATAACAGTTGTCTTCCTAATATTGCAATGACTGAAGATGCAAAGAAGACAATGTTTACAGAATGGTTTGAAATGAATAAGGCGGACTCAAATGCAAGAAAGTTGAAGTATGCAAAATTCCCATAGCATTATTGCTGGTACAGAACAAAAAAAGTACGGAAAAAGAGGAAAACCAAAAAGTGCATTGGATGGATCACCTTCGCACATCCAGCCTCAGGAGAAAGATACTATATGCGATGTTACTTAACCATGTCCCTGGTCCTAGAAGCTACGAAGAAATTAGAACATATGATGGGAAAATATATTCAACTTTCAAAGAGACATGCTATGCAAGAGGTCTACTGTAAGATGATAGAGAATGGCACGAAACAATTGATGAAGCAGCTCAATGGGCAACAGGATTGCAACTACGCGATTTATTTGTCACAATTCTTATTTTTTGTAACGTTGCAGATGTGAAGAATCTCTGGGAAGTAAATTGGCCAAAAAATCAGTGATGATATTAAATACAGATAAAGAAAAGTCCTTGGATTTCCGTCTTTACATCTCTCAGAAGATCAGGTCAAAAGCTATACCTTGAGAGAATTACAAATTCTACTTCAAAAACAAGGCCGAAGTCTAGAAGAAATAGAAGAAATGCCTTTGCCAAATGAAGAGTTGCTGAAGGATCTATGAAACACATGCATAAGAGAAGAAATCATGTATGATACAAATATCCTAAGAGCAGAACACGAAGTTATGTATGCACAATTAAATGCAGAACAAAAAGATATATATGAAAAGGTCATAAATGCATTTGATGATAATAAAGGGAAGCTCTACTTCTTATCCGGTTATGGAGGCACGAGCAAAACATGTCTCTACAAAACAATTATCAACAAGCTCAGATCAAGATCACAGATAGTACTTGTAGTAGCATCATCAGGTACTACTTTCTTATACACCCCCCAAAATTATTTAATTGTCAATCACATTGTAACATCTTCTTTGCTAATGCATCGATTTTATTATACATTGTTATTTACAACGTTGAACAGGGATTGCATCATTACTACTACCAGGTGGAAGGACGACACACAACAGATTCAAAATTCCATTGGTAACCTCAGAATACTCCACATGCTCAATAAAAACAAATACTCAACTTGCAAAATTAATTAGAAGAGCAGTACTCATAATTTGGGATGAAGCTCCTATGAATTCGAAATATGTTTTTGAGATTGTTGACAAAACACTCAAAGACATACAAAGAACGGCAAAAAATTTCAATGAGAACAAGCCTTTTGGAGGCAAAACAGTACTATTAGGGGGAGATTTCTGACAGATTCTTCCGGTTGTACCAAAAGGTCAAAGAGCTGATATAGTGAATTTGACACTCAATCAATTAGAGATATGGAACCACTGTGAAGTCCTTCCACTAACCGAGAACATGAGGCTTAAAGAAGGAAATGGGTTAGAACAATCAGAGGCCGAAGAATTAACATCTTTTGCCAACTGGATACTGAGAATAGGAGATGGTCCAGAACGTGCAAAGTGTAGAGGGAATGATAATGAACCTACATGGATCATAATGAACCTACATGGATCAAAATCCCAAGCAACTTGATGCTAAAATCAAATGGTGATCCAGTGGAAACAATCTTCAACTCTACTTATCCAAATTTTCAAGAGAGGTACACATATCCTAGCTACTTGATGGAGAGAGCAATCCTAACACCAAGAAATGAAACAGTTGCAAAGTTGAATAATTTTTCTTTGGATAAAGTACAATGATCTATTACTGAATATGTAAGTGCAGATAGAATAGACAATGTCATAGGCCCAATGAAAGATGCAAAAAACATGTATCCAACAGAATACCTCAACAGCATTAGTTTCCTAGGTATGCCTGATCATGTTTTACAGATTAAAAATAATGTGCCAATTATGCTACTGAGGAATGTCAACCCAGGAAATGGATTATACAATGGCACAAGGCTGATTGTGACACAAACAGGTAAAAAAGTTACTGAGGCACGTATCATTTCAGGCTAAAAAATAGGAGCCAAAGTATGTATTCCAAGAATAGATATGTCTTTGACAGATTCAAAGATTCCTTTCACAATGATAAGAAGGCAATTTCCAGTGAACATATTCTATGCAATGATGATCAACAAAAGCCAAGGACAAACTTTGTCGACTATTGGACTGTACTTACCAAAACCTGTGTTTTCTCATGGACAATTGTATGTTGCGCTTTCAAGAGTCAAATCGCCAAGAGGAATAAAAATCATAACACATGAAGATGACAGAGAGTTCAAGTCATATACACAGAACATAGTCTATCAAGAAGTATATGATCGACTACCAAAGGTAACTTTAAATTGTAATTTTCCAGATTCCTACACTTCCAACTCTAAATTCACACATTAATTCTAACAAACAAAATATCTATTCTTAAATTCAGGTTGCAAAACACACATGATATGATCTAGTAAACAGCAGCTCCAGAACAATGAAGAGTATAGATAAAGCAATGCAGTCAGAGGAAAAAAGTACACTCTACACAGAATTGCCATAAAGTCAACTTTATAAAATAAATTATGTTATTGTTATGATTATTAATACAACATCCTTGCAAAAGCCTGAATGATTGACAAACCTGCTTATATTGAATAATTAAATTGATCTTATCAAATCTTCTTCAACTCACATACTTAATTATTGACGCGCAATATACATAGCACACAAACATGTTTTTGTTCATGACTTTGTTCATAACTTCTAACCAACTAACTGTAACTATTAAATTCCATTTCCTACAACAAGCCCCAGCAAAAACAAACCACAAGCTGCACAAAAAACATACACTTTATTATATCCTAAGTATACTCTATGTGACAATTTCACTTAAAATGAGCGAAATTAATTAACATTTGCAACTCAAACAAGCACATTTTGTTACACAAACCATAACAAAACCTCCCCAATTCAAAGATCAATTTCTAAACACCTATTCAGCAATGTGATGTCTATTCTATGCCAAAATTCAGGAACAGCAAAGAAATTTTCCAAAAACCTAAGCAATTCCTCATAATGTCCTTAAAAAGATGAAGAAAACTTCCTTTCTTTACTGCCAATTTATGGATGCTCCACTACTGTGCCCTCAACATTTACAATACAATTATTAAAAATCACCAAATGAAATTCTATAAATCAATCAAGATTTAACATGACAGCCAACATCTCCCATTCAATATCATCGTCCAATATGTACGCATCAGCATACACCACCTGTAAAGAACAAAACATAATTTTAAAATGTATACTAGATATTTCATACAAAATAGGCCACAAAGAGCTGGTCTAGGACCATAGTTATTCAAAAAATTAGGCCAAATAGGCAAGTTAAGCATTATTTAATAGATGGTTTGTATTTTAAGCAACCAAATCTAATTTTAAAGTTTTTCAATAGTTTGCTTTCAGTTTTCTCAATTTCAACAACTGCTAAATGTTATTAAGTTAAAATGTCACTTAAAATAAGCAAGCCAAAAACAAAATTCCACAAGAAAAGTCACAAATCTCAACCAAACTGCAGTCCAAAATTCTGCACTTAATTATGTGTTTAGTAGACAACCCAATATGCATGTCCATGAATTGTGTATCATACGTGGGCTTCTGATGGTAAACTATCGTCGCAAAACACCGAATGATTGCCTAATCATGCATATATTGATGCCCAATATACTTAGCACACAAACATGCTGTTGTTCATGACTTTGTTCATGACTTCTAACCAACTAAATCTACCTATTAAATAAGAAAAATCACAAATCTCAAACAAACTACAGTCTAAAATTCTGCACTTAATTATCTATTTACTAGACAACCCAATATGCATGTCCATGAATTGTGCATCATACGTGGGATTTTGATGGAAAACCATCGTCACAAAACATAGAATGGTTGTCCAATCATGCTTATATTGACGCCCAATATACTTAGCACACAAACATTGAATTTTTCAGGTATTTGTTCTCCCAAAATCAAGATAATCAAAGATCATAAAGAATTCAAAACAAATAAGGATAAGTAAAACAACAAATTTAAGCTATTTCTTATCATCAAATAATCCTCTATTCATGAAACAAAAATGTGATTTAATAAATGAACTAATGAGCTTCAAAATTGACATCGAATGATTCAAAAATGGAAAGCAGACAACTATACAGAAAATAGTTATTAGAACATGCCATGCACAGACAAATTCATAAAACAGTATCTTCAGTCTACTTAAACTATGTGTTTTGAGTATACTCAAGCATGCTTTTTTTCATGGACAAGCATATGAAGTTTCTAAGGATACCATTTGTCTAGAGATTCCAGCAAAAATAGCCACAAATTTCAACCAAACTATAGCTAAAAATTCTACACTTAATTATCTGTTTAATAGACAACCCAATATGCATGTCCATGAATTGTGCATCATATGTGGGTTTCTGATGGTAAACCATCGTCGCAAAACACCAAATGGTTGCCCAATCATGCTTATATTGATGCCCAATATACATAGCACACAAACATGCTGTTGTTCATGACTTTGTTCATGACTTCTAACCAACTAAATCTACCTATTAAATAAGAAAAATCACAAATCTCAAACAAACTACAGTCTAAAATTCTCCACTTAATTATCTATTTACTAGACAACCCAATATGCATGTCCATGAATTGTGCATCATACGTGGGCTTTTGATGGAAAACCATCGTCACAAAACATAGAATGGTTGTCCAATCATGCTTATATTGACGCCCAATATACTTAGCACACAAACATTGAATTTCTCAGGTATTTGTTCTCCCAAAATCAAGATAATCCTAGATCATAAAGAATTCAAAACAAATAAGGATAAGTAAAACAACAAATTTAAGCTATTTCTTATCATCAAATAATCCTCTATTCATGAAACCAAAATGTGATTTAATAAATGAACTAATGAGCTTCAAAATTGACATCGAATGATTCAAAAATGGAAAGCAGACAACTATACAGAAAATAGTTATTAGAGCATGCCATGCACAGACAAATTCATAAAACAGTATCTTCAGTCTACTTAAACTATGTGTTTTGAGTATACTCAAGCATGCTTTTTTTCATGGACAAGCATATGAAGTTTCTAAGGATACCATTTGTCTAGAGATTCCAGCAAAAATAGCCACAAATTTCAACCAAACTATAGCTAAAAATTCTGCACTTAATTATCTGTTTAATAGACAACCCAATATGCATGTCCATGAATTGTGCATCATATGTGGGTTTCTGATGGTAAACCATCGTCGTAAAATACCAAATGGTTGCCCAATCATGCTTATATTGATGCCCAATATACTTAGCACACAAACATGCTTTTGTTCGTGACTTTGTTCGTGACCTCTAACCAACTAACTGTAACTATTAAACAAAAATAGCCACAAATCTCAACTAAGCTACAGTCCAAAATTCTCCACTTAATTATCTATTTACTAGACAACCCAATAAACATGTCCATGAATTGTGCATCATACGTGGACTTCTGATGGTAAACCATCGTCGTAAAACACCGAATGGTTGCCCAATCATTCTTATATTGACGCCCAATATACTTAGCACACAAACATGCTTTTGTTCATGACTTTGTTCATAACTTCTAACCAACTAATTGTAACTATTAAATTCCATTTCCTATAACATGCCCCAGCAAAAACAAACAACAAGCTGCACTAAAAACATACACTTTATTCTATCCTAAGTATACTCTATGTGACAATTTTCACTTAAAATGAGCGAAATTAATTAACATTTACAACTCAAACAAGCACATTTTGTTACACAAACCATAACAAAACTTCCCTAATTCAAAGATCAATTTATAAACACCTATTCAGCAACGCAATGTCTATTCTACGCCAAAATTCAGGAACAGCAAAGAAATTTTTCCAAAAACCAAAGCAATTCCTCAAATGTCCTTAAAAAGATGAAGAAAACTTCCCTTCTTTACTGCCAATTTATGGATGCTCCTCTATTGTGCCCTCAACATTTACAATACAATTATTAAAAATCACCAAACGAAATTATATAAATCAATCAGGATTTAACATGATAGCCAACATCTCCCATTCAATATCATTGTCCAACATGTAAACATCAGCATACACCACCTATAAAGAACAAAACACAATTCTAAAATGTATACTGGATATTTCATACAAAATAGGCCACAAAGAGCTGGTCTTTTAACAATTAACTGTGTAAAATAGGACCATGGATAATAAAAAAATTAGGCCAAACAGGCAAGTTAAGCATTATGTGTCACTTAAAATGAGTAAGCCAAAAACAAAATTCCATAAGAAAAGACACAAATCTCAACCAAACTGCAGTCCAAAATTCTGCACTTAATTATGTGTTTACTAGACAACCTAATATGCATGTCCATGAATTGTGCATTATACGTGGGCTTCTAATGGTAAACCATCGTCGCAAAACACCAAATGGTTGCCCAATCATGCTTATATTAACGCCCAATATACTTAGCACACAAACATGCTGTTGTTCATGACTTTGTTCATCACTTCTTACCAACTAAATCTATGTATTAAATAAGAAAAGTCACAAATCTCAAGCAAACTATAGTCCAAAATTCTGCACTTAATTATCTATTTACTAGACAACCCAATATGCATGTCCATGAATTGTGCATCATACGTGGGCTTTTGATGGTAAACCACCGTCGCAGAAACATAGAATGGTTGCCAAATCATGCTTATATTGACGCCCAATATACGTAGCACACAACCATTGAATTTCTTAGGTATTTGTTCTCCCTAGATCAACATAATCCTAGATCATAAAGTAAGCTATTTCTTATCATCAAATAATCCTCTATTCATGAAACCAAAATGTGATTTAATAAATGAACTAATCAGCTTTGAAATTGACATAAAATGATTCAAAAATGGAAAGAAGACAAATATACAGAAAATAGTTATTAGAACATGCCATGCACAGACAAATTCATAAAACAGTATCTTGAGTCTACTTAAACTATGTGTTTTGAGTATACTCAAACATGCTTTTGTTCATGGACAAGCATATGAAGTTTCTAAGGATACCATTTGACTAGAGATTCCACTTAAGAAGTTTCTCTGCCTATCAACATGAGAAGCAACCTGTTGTAACTCATTATCATTATAACATGAATGTTTCAATTCTGGGGTTTTTAACTTATTTCAGAAGTCAATGTGAAGTGCTTTTCTCTTTTTAGCTATCCTCTCTTTTTCCTATGTTACATACCTTTTTGACATATTTAATACTAAGTATGCAGTAGTGAAACCATTTACAAATTTATGGCCAAATACCTTAGCAAAATTCCCTTCTCCTTTCGTACTCTACAATTAAAAACGCATTTACATATTTAATGCTAATAATATTTTCATGAAATTGTGTATCATACGTGGGTTTCTGATGGTAAAATATCGTCGTAAAGTACTAAAAACTTCCCCAATCATGCTTATATTGATGCCCAATATATTTAGCACGCAATTATTCCTTTCTTTATGACCTTGATCATGACTTCTAAACAACTAACCCTACCTACTAAACTCATGCCATAACCACTCAATAACAACAATGCAAAAACAAAATAACCAATACTCAATTACACCCAACCCAACATAAGGCAGCAAATTATAAAACAACACATTGCCATTCAAGCCTTCATTTTTAACAAGCTACAGCCAAAACATAAACTTCACTCCATTTTCAAAGGAACAGCAAAGAAATTTTCCAAAAACCCATCAATTCCTCAAATGTCCTTAAAAAGATAAAGAAAACTTCCCTTCTTTACTGCCAATTAATGGATGCTCCACTACTGTGCCCTCAACATTTACAATACAATTATAAAAAATCACCAAATGAAATTCTATAAATCAATCAAGATTTAACATGACAACCAACATCTCCCATTCAATATCATCGTCTAATATGTACGCATCAGCATACACCACCTGTAAAGAACAAAACACAATTTTAAAATGTATACTAGATATTTCATACAAAATAGGCCACAAAGAGCTGGTCTTTTAACAATTTACTATGTAAAATAGGACCATGGTTAATCAAAAAATTAGGCCAAATAGGTAAGTTAAGCAATATTGAATAGATGGTTTGTATTTTAAGCAACCAAATCTAATTTTAAAGTTTTTCAATAGTTTGCTTTCAGTTTTCTCAATTTCAACAAATGCTAAATGTTATTAAGTTAAAATGTCACTTAAAATGAGCAAGCTAAAAACAAAATTCCATAAGAAAAGTCACAAATCTCAACTAAACTATAGTCCAAAATTTTGCACCTAATTATGTGTTTACTAGACAACCTAATATGCATGTCCATGAATTATGCTTCATACGTGGGCTTCTGATGGTAAACCATCGTCCCAAAGCACCAAATGGTTGCCCAATCATGCTTATATTGATGCCCAATATACTTAGCACACAAACATGCAGTTGTTCATGACTTACAAAATTCTACACTTAATTATCTGTTTACTAGACAACCCAATATGCATGTCCATGAATTGTGCATCATACATGGGCTTCTGATGGTAAACCATCATCGCAAAACACCGAATGGTTGCCCAATCATGTTTATATCGATGCCCAATATACTTAGCACACAAACATGCTTTTGTTCATGACTTTGTTCATGACCTCTAAACAACTAACTCTAACTATTAAATATAAAAACCCACATATCTCAACCAAACTACAGTCCAAAATTCTGCACTTAATTATGTGTTTATTAGATGACCAAATATGCATGTCCATGAATTGTGCATCATACGTGGACTTTTGATGGTAAACCATCATCGCAAAACACAGACTGGTTGTCCAATCATGCTTATATTGATGCCCAATATACTTAGCACACAAACATGCTTTTGTTCATAACTTCTAACCAACTAACTATAACTATTAAATTCCATTTCCTACAACAGGCTCTAGCAAAAATAAACAAGAAGCTGCAGCAAAAACATGCACTTAATTCTATCCTATGTATACTCTATGTGACAATTTCACCTAAAATCATCGAAATTAATAGACATTTGCAACTCAAACAAGGACCTTTTGTTACACAAACCATAACAAAAATTCCCCAATTCAAAGATCTTTTTCTAAACACTTATTCGAGCAGTGCAATGTCTACACAACTCCAAAATTCAGGCACAGCAAAGATATTTTCCAAAAACCCAAGCAATCTCACAAATATCCGTAAAAAGATGAAGAAAACTTCCCTTCTTTACTGCCAATTTCTGGATGCTCCTCTGTTGTGCTCAGGTATTTGTTCTCCCTACATCAAGATAATCCTAGATCATAAAGAATTCAAAACAAATAAGGATAAGTAAAGCAACACATTTAAGTTACTTCTAATCATCAAATAATCATCTATTCATGACACCAAAATGTGATTTAATAAATGAACTCTTCAGTTTCAAAATTGACATAAGATGATTTAGAAATGGAAAGAAGACAAACTTATAGAAAATAGTTATTACAACATGCCATGCACAGACAAATTCATAAAACAGTATCTTCAATCTACTTAAACTCTGTCTTTTGAGTCTACTCAACCATGTTTTTGTTCATGGACAAGCATATGAAGTTTCTAGGGATTCCATTTAACTAGGGATTCCACTTAAGAAGTTTCTCTACCTGTCAACATGAGCAGCAACCTGTTGTAACTCATTACCTCTTAAAAAACTTCAACCAATTACAATATGGAGTTACTTCATCGTCCTACCTAAAACCTACAACAACTAATTTCTATTCCAATTTCCACCACTGTAATGGAAAAGAAAATAACAAATGGAACAGTAGAATAGATGCCTTGGCATCTCTATTACTCTACTTCACAAATTCCACATGCCCTATATAATTGTATTCCAGAAAATAAACCCCAATATAAAGAAAAATAAATAAAGGCAAATCTACCAAAAACATCTTCACACATTAAGTAAAACTATTCAAAGCATGCGGCAGAACCAAGGGATCTCCTACACCATAAACATGCAGGAGGTCAGAACCTTGGAAGAACACTTATCTTAGCAGGACACACCACATTCAATATATAGCTTGGTCATGTTGCAATAATAAAGAATAAAAAATCAAATCAGACAATAAAATAACACATGAGAAAACCACATCTTCATCTAAACCAAACGATGGTCTCATTGATGTCTATAAACTCGATCAAAAACATAACAAAAAATACCCAAAAAAACCATCCGACGATAATCAAACTCTATTCATAGAATCAAGCGAAAAACAGATTACAAAAAAAAAAAAAAAACCCTTCTGCTAAAATTTATTAGACGAAAATCACATTGATCAACGAAATCTTACCATTAAAACAGATATAAATCCAAAGCTGATCCTACAAAATCCATCAACAAACTCTGCCTCTGCTTCTGACAAATGAACACTTCACACAAAGAATAATAAACCTCATCGCTAAAAAACATCCACATTGCATACAAACTATCCGACTCGCGTCGAAAAACAGAACAACACAAAAGAAAAACCCTAGATCGAAGCTCAGAGAATGGAACGGAGAAAAAAAAATGAAATCATGAATACAAAATGCAAACGAAGAAGATAAACTGTTGTCGGTTATAATAAGCTCTCGGATCTGAGTAGACAGACAACAAACACAAATGACACCTGAGAGTATTCAACCACAAGAAAAAAAAGACGACGAAGAAAAAATGACAACAGTGAACAGATCCCCCTTACCGTTCTTACATGATGCGGATGCCAAAACAAAATTCAATCTAACTAAATCCGGAATCCAAAAGTCAATTAAATCCACCGAATTTGACCCTCTGACATAAACACATTAAAGACTTCAGAATACAGACAAAATATCCAACTTCAGCAATTCCAAGAAATATAAGCATTGAACATCCGGATCCGAAAATGGACTACCTAATATCCATTGGACAACGCATAAAAAAAGCCCAAAACAAAATGACCTTAAAAAGCCCAACAATTAATTCACAAGTAATTTAATGTCCTGTTTTTTAAAAAAAGAAACCCTAAAAAAAATTAAATTTGAATACAAATAGAAATTATATATTAGACATATATATATATATATATATATATATACATACATATTTAATATTAATAGATGAAATTTGAACACAAAAAATTATTTTTCAAGGAGATTCCAAATTCCAAATTCCACCAATTCTAAGCATATTCCAATTCTTATAAAAAAAAAAAAGTTTCAAAAAATGATAATCAAATGAAAACTGAAACGAAAAAAAAAAAAAAAACTAAAACATTAGATATCATGATAACATAAAACCTTCACTTAAAAACCAAAAAATTAACCCCACACACACACACACACACACACTATTTAAAACATTAAAATCTGAAAATATCTATATAAAAATATATTACATCACAAAACTTAATAATAACATTTTCCAACAAATTTGAGATACTCATAATGCTCATAATAATTTAGCTGCAACTAAAAAAAAAAATAGAATCTATAGAAACATAAAACAATTAAATTAACATAATACTTTTTATATAAAAATTCAAACTTCTCATATTATTACAAATCCTTAAAATCTATTATAATTTTTATTAAAAAAAAAAATTACTTATCCCGAGCAACGCTTGGGCCTACGACCTAGTAAAGAGATAATGATAAACTTTTAATTTAAGAAAATATCTCTTGGGATTATGCTATTTTCAAAAATAAGAAATTGGGGAGAAAAAATTTCAGCATTATCTTTTAAAAACCAGATTTTATTTCTACATATAAATATCTTGTAAGTGCTTAATTTTATTTAAAGTAATTTAAGGCATTAATTAAATTATATATTGGATTAATATCCTATTTTCCTTGAAATTTCTGGAAAAACCAATACCCTAGCCTCCACCTTCATAGCTAGTTTAGCTTAATTCAAACTCTTCAATCTTGAGATAATTCTATCCAAGAAAACCTACAACCAACCAAAATTCATTTAGCAAAATAAACACAAAAAATTCTCTTCTTTTCTCCACAATTTTAGCCACTTTATACACACGATATGCACGAAATATTTCAGCAGTAAATGCTCTCAAACTCTCATTTTATCAAAAAATAACACGCCAAAGGACATTACTTTTCGTCTCCTAGTTTTGGCCAAGCATGAGCTGAAAACCAAATTTCTTCTCCTCTTTTTACCCACTTATTTCTGGCCAAGTCTAGAACCAAAAGACAGCCAAAATACTCCCCTAAACACTGCTTAATTTTGGCCAAACCAAGAGGAGAAAAAGCTGCCATTTTTCTTATTTTTTGATGAAGAGTCCAAATAAAGGTGCAACTTTTCCAGACATCAAAACACCTAAACCTAACATATTCTTTTCATCAAATTAGCCACCTATCAAACCCTAAACCTCTCTTCTACACAAAAAAAATAGCCACATTTTCTCTCTTAGATTTCGGCCATCACAACTCAAAACTCCACCAAAATAAAAAATTAAACCTAAGGTAAGCTCTTCAGCCTTCATAAACTTATCTTCAATTTCTCCCATCTTTTCCTCTTAAATCTCGATCAAAAGGGACTCATTTACCCCTATTTTGTGTGACCTTCAGACTAAGGGGATCAAATAGCACCAATCCTTTTTTCTTCTCAAATGAACTCAATCAATTAGCAAGGAGTCACATTTGCTCTTTGTTTTGTCTCACCAAGAGGTATTTTTGAGGCTCAATCCCCACTGATTTAGATGAGTTAGATTTTATAGTGATATTATTATGTACAAAGTTTTGCATGATTTGATAGGATTGTTGAGTTTGATGGTGCAATAATTGATCTAGCCATATATGGAGTAAAATATGGTTATATCATGTTATGTTGGACCTAGATCTAGTCTATGTTGGTTAAAAATAAGATCTTTTGAATCAAATAGGGTTATTATGATAGTTGAATATTGGAGTTATCATGTTGATGGCTTGTTTTGAGTAATTGCATGCTTGATGATGAGTAGCACATCAAGGAAAGGTTATGGGCATAGATTAATGAATTAATCTATCTAGATGCCATGGTTGATTTAGGTGATTAATGAGATAATAGGGATTCATGTTGCATGAAATGATAGTGGATGTAATAGTTGGATTCTAATTATAAAATCATAGATTTTAGATACGGAAGAAATTTGAAGTAAGGGCAAGTATTGGCTTTAGTTTGACTGTTTTAGTATTCAAGTAAGTCCCTGCATAACTGTTTTATTAAATGGTACATGTTTGCAAGTCTCTTGTAACACCCCACTACTACGTACCCTAAAAGGGCGGGGATGTCGCCCCATCCCGGAGGACAAGGGGTATTTAAAACGAGGTATAAAACATAAAGTCAAACCCTAAAAATCAAACTTAGATAAATAGAGAAAAAATCTTATTACATCAGGCTCAAATTGAAGCAAAACAAAATAAAACAAATATCCAATTAGAAGCTTAAAACCATAATTGTCTCCTAGAACATAATGGGAAAATAACAAAAACTTCAACTATCACATGCCCCGCATGCTCAGCATAATCTATCTCCTGAAAACATGATATAAAATAGTGTGAGATTAAATCCCAGTAAGTTCTGTGTGTGCACATGGTACTTTGAACAGCTTCGTGTATGCATAGTGAAAAACATTTGCAGAAATATTCGATAAGTCATAAATAATTTGCTCTTTCGCAAGAAGTGGGTTTTTCTCATTGTTACACTTTATACAAATAAAATCATCCACTCGAATAAGAGTCAAGTCACCACATGTTGTGCTCCATGAGGACAAGGCACCACACTTTGTGCACTTTGCCTGGACCATATTAACACACGTTGGGCGTTCTGATCAAGGTGAGTGTACAACCCACCGGGTGAGATACTCCTCATTCTCTACACCCAACAAAACCATCCGGGTGTCCATGCCGAGAAAATAGATAATACCTTACCAGGTACAAATGCTAGTTCGGACCGGCCTGACCAACCAACACTGTCGCCTTTTCGAGCCAAGCTTATCTTCTGGAGGTGGCCTCCAGCCAAAAGACTTACTCTAGCCCTCTAAGACTAGTATTATTAGCCTACCCTTATTGAGTACTCAACGAACATTTTCGTCAATTCCTGATACAAAATATTTCCATATCTCAGCTTTATAAAACGTGGTTTTCTTTAGAAGAGTTTTCTAAAAATTTAGGAGAAAGATTAGTGTTCTTGATAAAATCGTTAGTTTGACAAATCCGGTAAAAGAGTAAATATCCATGTTATAACCCAAGTAATCATAGTTCAACAATAGCTTCACAAAGCTTCACAACATTGACTTGCCATCATAAATATTTAACAAAAGAGTTTATGCAAGGACTTACTTGATATGCCTCAGACAAACAAGATAAAATCACAGCTTGCCTCCTTCAAATACCCTCCTGATCTAAAATCATATAATATCATGATCAGGGTCTCTATCGATTCAAACATGCATTAAACTCATTTATTCCCAAAACAATTCACAATCCATTATCTAACTCCATAAATTATCCAATCCTCAAAGCTCATACACTATGACCATATATCCATCAAGGACATGAATAATAAATCAAAAAGGCCTTGCCATAGCCATCACAATTCATATCCACCATTACCACAATAAAATATAGCATTGCTATCCATCGAATAGGCTTAATTAATTACTCGACTCAAAATATTCATGTACCGCAACTAAGCACATCCATCATCCTTTCATACCTCCTTAGGCATCATCAACCTTATTAAAGGTTAACTTCAACATTAAGGGTAAGAATTCCCTTACCTTGAAACAACCGGGTTATCAAGATCTCGATGCTCCTATGGTGATTGTCCCGAGTTCGTTTGAGATGAAGAGAAAAGCTGCCTTCTTTCCTTCCTTTTGACCGAGAGTGGCTAGAGAGGATGAAATCAGCCTTTAGGTGGCGTGATTCAAGGGAAGGAAAAGAGAAGAATTGATGGAAGAAAGGAATCAAGAGGTTAAGATGGGTTTTGCTTACCTTAGGGTGTGATCGGTTTCTTGCTAGGAATTGCTCTTGTGATTTTCGAAAATTGCATAAGGGTTCTTGCTGGAATTTTCGTGTAGAATGGAGAGAGTAGTCGGCTACTATGATTTAGGGTTAGAGAAGATTGGTTTAGGGTTAGATGGTGGTGGTAAGAAGGACTCTTAATGGCTTTAGGTTTCTTGGACAGCAAGGGCGAAAATTGCAGCTTGCTGTGCCCTTTGTTGCTGCCAAATTTGGGAAGGTTTAAGAGGAGAAAATATTCTGGACTTGTTCTCCTATGCTGGCCGGAATATTGCTCAAGGAAAGCGCTATGTGTGTTCAGGTTGTTTTGGCTGAAACTAGGAAGAGTTTGAGTAGGTTTTGACAACTAAAATTCTGTGCAAGAATGGTGTGAGTGCTGTGTGAAAATCACTGAACCAAAAGAAGAAATTCTGGACTGTCTTAGTTGTTGTTCTGCCGCAATTCATAGAGAAAAAGTGAAGGTTTTAGGTGCTGAAAATTGGCTTAATCAGCTGAGGGTTTTGGTGTGTCTTGGTGTGTAGAATTTTCGTTTGATTTGGAGTGCAAAGCTAGCTGAAATTTCCTGTGCAAAGTTGGCCGAAATTCTGGCTCATAAGCTGGCCGAAATTCTAGAATTTTTGGTGGATAAAATCTAATTTTATGTAGCAAAAAGAATTTGAATTGATGGAAGGTGTTTTGAGTGATTTAAGCTAGGGTTTGAAGAGTTTGATTGCACTTAGGAGTGCAAGAATTTCGTGCAGCTTGTGCTTGCTCAAGGCTGCCGAAATTTTGCAAAAAAAGAGAGGGTAAAACCTAGTTGATTTAGGGTTAGAATAAAATCTTATTTTCTAAAGGATTTAGGATAAGATTTCGTAGTATTGGAAGAGTTTGATTTGAGCTAAAACTCCATCAAAGGTGGTAGCACTAAGCTGAAATTTTTTTCATATTTTTAGCTAGGGTTCTGTATTCAAAATCAACAAGGAATCTAACATGAAAATTAACAATTTAATTCCAACTATCAATTACAAAATCTGATAAATTAAAATCATGCTAGAATTTAATTATTTTAGCTAGGGTTTTCGAAAATCAAAGAAAGCAAAAGCTAAAAAGAAGATGACGCTGAAAATTCACTAGGATAGCTAGGGGTTTTTCGGCCAAAGCATGAAGAAATCTAGGAAAAAGAATTTCAAAAAGAAATGTTAAGATTTGCAAGAGGTAAGATTCGAACTCGGGTCACCAAAGGATAATCCCCAACCTAACCGCGATTCCAAATCAACTCCAATGCTAATATTTCCCAAGGAAATTCTTTTCCACCCTAATTCTCATCCTTCCATCTCCTCTACTAAACTTCACTTAAAACAACTTTCAAATAATGCAGCAACACATCTAAATAATTTAATGCAAGCACAACCTTGAAATTCACATGCACCCATGCAAAAATAATATTAACGTATCACATGAAATGTGGAATGCTATGCAATGCATGACGTTTTTTCCCCATTGGCAAAGGTGGTTTTCGGTGGGGTATTACATCCCCTCCCCCTTAAGAGAATTCTGTCCCAAAATTCAGATTCCATACCCTTAGAGCATATCCGGATACTTCCGTCTTAACCATTCCTCGATTTCCCACATTACATCTTGTGCTCTATGATTATCCCAAAGTATCTTTACCATAGGTATTTGCTTGTTTCAAAGAGTCTTGATACTCCGCCCCAAAATCTTGTCTGGTTTTTCCTCGTAGCTCAGATTCAGTTGCAACTCCAACGGTTCCTCATTAAGTACATGACTTGGATCGGGGTTGTACTTCTTCAACTAAGATACATGGAAAATGTCATGCATCCCAGTTAGTCCATCAGGTAGATCCAGTCTATAGGCAACCAGCCCAACCTTCTCCATTATTGGAAACGGTCCCAAATACCTAGGACTCAGCTTGCCTCCTTTTGGATGCCTCAAGATTCCTCTACTAGGAGTCAACTTCAAGAATGCACAATCACCTACTTGGAACTCCAGTTCCCTCCTCCTAGAATCTGCGTAGTTTTTCTGCCGACTTTGCGCTGCCCTTAGCCTTTCTCGGATAACCTTGACCTTGTCCGTCATTTCCTGAATACATACCTCACCAGTCCTTCTAATATGCCCATTTTCTGTCCATCCCCAGTATATCGGTACTTGACATTTTCGCCCATATAAGGCTTCGTACGGTGCCATCCCAAATGATGCCTGGTAACTGTTGTTATACACCATTTCAGCATGCGGTAAATACTCGATCCACTTGTCCCCAAAGTCCAAAAGACACGCTCGGAGCATATCCTCTAGTATCCAAATGACTCTCTCGGATTGACCGTCAGTTTGCGGATGACCAGAGGTGCTGAATTTCAATATAGTACCCAAAGACTCTTGGAATTTGCTCCAGAAACTCGAAGTGAACCTAGGGTCTCTATCTGATACAATGCTTGACAGTACACCATGTAACCTGACAATTTCCCGGGTATACGTCAAAGCTAACTTTTCCATCGAATCCCTTACGTTCACCGGTATAAAATGCCTTGTCTTCGTCAGTCGATCCACTACCATCCAAATTGCATCCTTGTGTGACTTGGTAATTGGAAGGCCAGTCACAAAATCCATAGTCACCTCTTCCCATTTCCACTCGGGAATCGGTAACGATTGCAGCAAACCAGCAGACTTCTTATGCTTCACTTTAACTTTCTGGCACCTCAGGCATGTTAACACATATTGAACCACATCTCTTTTCATTCCAGCCCACCAATACTTCTTCTTCGGGTCATGGTACATCTTTACTTCCCCAGGGTGTATGATATACTTGCTTTTGTAAACTTCGTCCAGTATCCTCTTCCTTAAGTCTTGGATGTCAGGTACATATATCTGGTCCCAAAAATACAGTACTCCCTTCTCGTCGATCCGAAAATCGTTTCCTCCCCTCGTGATTTCTTTCTCCTTGAAGGCCTGAAATTCCACACTGTCTTGTTGGGCTGATACAATCTCCTGCTCTAGATCGGGTTTCAAGGTCAAGTTGCTCACACAGATCTTTCTCTTTTGAACTTCTGCTTCCTGCTCCAAGATTTCTTGCACTGCTGATACTTCCTGCAATCTCAAATGTGCTATCTTCACTTTACGGCTCAAAGTGTCAGCTACCACATTCACTTTGCTAGGGTGATAATTAATAGGACACCTATACTCCTCTAGGAACTCCATCCATCTACGTTGTCGGAGGTTCAAGTCCTTCTACGTGAAGATGTACTTCAAGATCTTATGGTCAGTGAAGACTTCATATTGGGCTCCGTACATATAATGTCGCCACTTCTTCAATGCAAATACTATGGCTGCTAGCTCTAGGTCATGCATTGGATAATTAGCTTCATGCGGCTTTAGCTTCCTAGACGCGTAAACTATGACCTTCCTTTCCTGCATCAGAACAGCTCCTAGACCTTCCTTGGATGCATCCGTATAGAGTGCATAGGACTTGTCAGCCTTAGGTAGGCTCAATACGGGTGCTGTAATCAACCCCCTCTTAAGCTCTTGGAAGCTCTTCTCACACTTCTCGTTCCAAACAAAAGCGACATCCTTCTTTAATAGTTGCGTCATCGGCGAAGCCAGAGTAGAAAAATTCTTAATAAAATGCCAATAGTACCCAGCCAACCCAATAAAACTTCGTATCTCGGTAACGTTCTCCGGTTGTTTCCAATTAGCTATGACATCCACCTTGGCAGGGTCCACCTTGAACCCTTCCTTGGATATCACATGACCGAGGAAGGATACCGAGCTCAACCAAAACTCACATTTACTGAATTTAGTGAAAAGTTTGAATTCCCTCAACTTTTCTAGGACCAACCATAAGTGATCCGCGTGATCCTCTGGACTCTTAGAGTAGATTAAGATATCATCGATGAAGATAATCACAAACTTGTCCAAATATGGTTGGAAGACAAGATGCATCAAATCCATGAAAACTGCCGGTGCATTGGTTACACCGAACGGCATTACCACAAATTCATAGTGGCCATACCGCATGTTTAAAGCAGTCTTAGGAATGTCTTCTTCCTTGATCCTCACCTGGTAGTATTTTGCCACAGGTCCAACTTCAAAAAGTAAGCGGCATCTTGAAGTTGATCGAACAACTCGTCGATCAAGGGTAGGGGGTACCTGTTCTTGATCGTTAAGTTGTTCAGTCCCCGATAATCAATGCATAACCTCAAAGTACTATCTTTCTTCTCAACAAACAACACCGGTGCTCCCCATGGCGACGTACTCGGTTGAATGTAGCCTTACCTCACCAACTCTTCCAATTGCTCCTTTAACTCCTTCAGCTCCGTCGGTGCCATCCGGTAAGGGGTTCTTGACACCGGTTCTGCTCCGGGAATCAGGCCCACGGTAAACTCAACTTCCCACGTAGGGGTTAGAGAAGTGAGCTCAACAGGGAAAACGTCTGGAAAGTATTTTACCACATTTGTACTCTCCAAGGTACACTGATCCTTGGGTTTGTTCAGAAGATACGCCAAATATCCCATACATCCTCTTTTGAGCAACTTCCAGGCCTTAGCACCAGCAATCAAGAACTTCAGTTCTTTGCTCGCTTACCATTAAATTCAATCACATCCAGACGGGTCTCACAAACTACGCCATCTTGATCTTACAGTCTACACGAGCTCCGTGTTTCGACAACCAATCCATGCCCAAGATCAGGTCATAATCGTCTATGGGTAGAATTATGAGGTCTACTTCTAAAATCTCCTTCCCTACCTCAACTTCACAGCTCCCTATTTTCTTACCCGCTTCTACCACCTTTCCTAAGGGTGAGCTTACTACTAGGGTATAGGGTAATTCCTTTCCTTTCCAACCCAGATGTGATGCACATATTTTGCTTACGTAAGAGTGTGTGGATCCTGGATCTATCAAAATGTTAACAAGATGACCTTGGATAGAAAGGTTACCTTGTCCACTCTCTCCATTAGATTCTGTAGGATTAAATCCATCTTATCGAAAGCCTATCCCATGGTCATATCTTGAGACCTTTCTGAAGCTAACTCCTGCTCTCGCTGCAAGTGCTCCTCCACATCGGGTGTGGAACGATGCATCTGCTCAAATTCTGGGGTGGAGGATGCACATTCATGCACTGTTCTGCTATGAATGACTGTCCTGCGCCTTGGTGCCATCTTTGATCACATTCACTCAGAGTCAGATAGTTACCAATGGGGAAAAAGTATGCTTAGGTGCATGATCAGTTAATAGCAATGTTATCTACTCATTTTAAAAGAGAATTTGATGATATTATGTAGGGGAAAACCAAGTAATAAATGAAACTCATGCTTTTCAAATAAACCATGCTTTCATAAAGATGGAGTTATCACATGCGATACCCTTTTATTCAATAAAATAATAAAGCCCTATAAGCAACATGCTTCTTTAAAAAGAGTAAATAAACAAAGGAATGAAAATCCCGAATGAGAAAGAGTAAATGCTGCTAGTCTTCTATACTCGACTCTCTCTAGTTTCAACAGAGGCATCGGAGTCGTCAAAGGCTGGTTCCACAAGCCACCCCACAGAGCTATCGGGTCTCTCTATGTAATCCCTTGCAAAACCAACACTCTCACTTTGCTATCCTGACTCACCCTCATGGCCCCTCATGGCTCTCATGGACGTCTCATAAAGCTCATCAAATGGCAATCTAACCGCACCCCTAGGCGCAGGCCTTTCATTCCCCGAGTTAGATAGATCAAACAACCCCTTTCTTCTCAACTTTGCATCTATCCCCAGTCCATATTGAGGTCCGCACCCCTTAGGACCCTCTTCTATTTTCCTCTTTCCCTTATCCTCCATTCCTAGAGTGGACTGCCTAAGTTCCCTCACTCCCGAGGTAACTCCATCATTCGGCCTATGTCCCTCACCACAGGACTCCTTAAAGTCATAGCAAGTAGGAGTCCTATCAAATTCACCTATCTGCGGGGTCCGGGGAACCTCCATCACCTCCTCATCCTCTTCTTCTATCCCAGCCATCTCTCCTTCACTCTCATCGTCTCCCTCATTCCCAAGCTCATCTGCCTCCCCTTCACTCAACTCAGCCATCTCCTCATCTTCCTCCCCCTCACTGGCAAGCTCAACTACCTCCCCCTCATCATCCCCCTCATACTCTCCTAGGCTCCCTTCAACCTCCATCTCCGCCTCAACCACCGAGTTGTCTAGCACAGGCGGCTCATGTTCCCTCTCCGAATCAAATGAGGGTAGCTCTGCTATGGGTAGTGGGGCAGGTGGATTCCCGCAACTAGCAGGTCAGTCTCTGACAGCCGATACAACTCTTTTGACCAACCTATATACAAAAGGCAAAAATTAGCACCAGATCAAAACACTTAAGAAAATAAAATCCAGTAAGTCAAATAATTGCCTAAACCCAGGCTCTGATACTATTTGTAACATCCCACTACTACGTACCCTAAAAGGGCGGAGATGTCGCCCTGTCCCGGAGGACAAGGGGTCTTTAAAACGAGGTATAAAATATAAAGTCAAACTCCAAAAATCAAACTTAGATAAATAGAGAAAAACTCTTACTATATCAGGCTCAATCTGGAGAAAATGAAATAAAACAAATATCCGATCAGAAGCTTAAATCCACAATTGTCTCCTAGAATATAATGGGAAAATAACAAAAATTTCAACTATCACATGCCCTACTTGCTCAGCATAATCTATCTCCTGAAAACATGATATAAAACAGTGTCAGATTAAATCTCAGTAAGTCCTGTGTGTGCACATGGTACTTTGAACAGCTCGTGTATACATAGTGGAAAACATTTGCAGAAATATTCGGCAAGTCATAAATAATTTTCTCTTTTGCAAGGAGTGGGTTTTTTTCATTGTCACACATTATACAAATAAAATCATCCACTCGAATAAGAGTCATGTCACCACACGTTGGGCTCCATGAGGACAAGGCACCACACTTTGTTCACCTTGCTTGGACCAGATAACCACACGTTGGGTGTTCTGATCAAGGTGAGTGTACAGCCTACCGGGTGAGATACTCCTCCTTCTCTACACCCAACAAAACCATCCGGGTGTCCATGCAGGAAAAATAGATAATACCTTACCAGGCACAAATGCTAGCTCGGACCGGCCTGACCAACCAACACTGTCACCTTTTCGAGCCGAGCTTATCTTCTGGAGGTGGCCTCCTGCCAGAAGACTTACTCTAGCCCTCCAAGACTAGTATTATTAGCCTACCCTTATTGAGTACTCAACGAACATTTTCGTCAATTCCTGATACAAAATATTTCCATATCTCAGCTTTATAAAACGTGGTTTTCTTTAGAAGAGTTTTCTAAAAATTTAGGAGAAAGATTAGTGTTCTTGATAAAATCGTTAGTTTGACAAATCCGGTAAAAGAGTAAATATCCGTGTTATAACCCAAGTAATCATAGTTCAACAATAGCTTCACAAAGCTTCACAACATTGACTTGCCATCATAAATATTTAACAAAAGAGTTTATGCAAGGACTTACTTGATATGCCTCAGACAAACAAGATAAAATCACAGCTTGCCTCCTTCAAATACCCTCCTGATCTAAAATCATATAATATCATGATCAGGGTCTCTATCGATTCAAACATGCATTAAACTCATTTATTCCCAAAACAATTCACAATCCATTATCTAACTCCATAAATTATCCAATCCTCAAAGCTCATACACTATGACCATAAATCCATCAAGGACATGAATAATAAATCAAAAAGGCCTTGCCATAGCCATCACAATTCATATCCACCATTACCACAATAAAATATAGCATTGCTATCCATTGAATATGCTTAATTAATTACTCGACTCAAAATATTCATGTATCGCAACTAAGCACATCCATCATCCTTTTATACCTCTTTAGACATCATCAACCTTATTAAAGGTTAACTTCGACATTAAGGGTAAGAAGTCCCTTACCTTGAAACAACCGGGTTATCAAGATCTCGATGCTCCTATGGTGATTGTCCCGAGTTTGTTTGAGATGAAGAGAAAAGCTGTCTTCTTTCCTTCCTTTTGACCGAGAGTGGCTAGAGAGGATGAAATAAGCCTTTAGGTGGCGTGATTCAAGGGAAGGAAAATAGAAGAATTGATGGAAGAAAGGAATCAAGAGTTTAAGATGGGTTTTGCTTACCTTAGGGTGTGATCGGTTTCTTGCTAGGAATTGCTCTTGTGATTTTCGAAAATTGCATAAGGGTTCTTGCTTGAATTTTCGTGTAGAATGGAGAGAGTAGTCGGCTACTGTGATTTAGGGTTAGAGAAGATTGGTTTAGGGTTAGATGGTGGTGGTAAGAAGGACTCCTAATGGCTTTAGGTTTCTTGGACAGCAAGGGCAAAAATTGCAGCTTGCTGTGCCCTTTGTTGCTGCCGAATTTGGGAAGGTTTAAGAGGAGAAAATATTCTGGACTTGTTCTCCTATGCTGGCCGAAATATTGCTCAAGAAAAGGGCTATGTGTGTTCAGGTTGTTTTGGCTGAAATAAGGAAGAGTTTGAGTAGGTTTTGACAACTAAAATTCTGTGCAAGAATGGTGTGAGTGCTGTGAAAAAATCACAAAACCAATGGAAGAAATTCTTGACTGTCTTGGTTGTTGTTCTACAGCAATTCACAGTGAAAAAGTGAGGGTTTTAGGTGTTGAAAATTGGCTTATTCAGCTGAGAGTTTTAGTGTGTCTTGGTGTGCAGAATTCGTTGATTTGGAGTGCAAAGCTGGCCGAAATTCTGGAATTTTTTGTGGATAAAATCTGATTTTGTGTAGCAAAAATAATCTGAATTGATGGAAGGTGTTTTGAGTGATTTGAGCTAGGGTTTGAAGAGTTTGATTGCACTTAGGAGTGCAGGAATTTCGTGCATCTTGTGCTTGCTCTAGGCTGCCGAAATTTTGCAGAAAAAGAGAGGGTAAATCCTAGTTGATTTAGGGTTGGAGTAAAATCTTATTTGCTAAAGGATTTAGGATAAGATTTCCTAGTATTGGAAGAGTTTGACTTTAGCTAAAACTCCTTCAAATGTGGCGGCACTAAGCTGGAAAATTTTCTAAGTTTTTAGCTAGGGTTCTGTATTCAAAATCAACAAGGTATCTAACTAGTAAATTAACAATTTAATTCCAACTATCAATTACAAAATTTGATAAATTAAAATCAGGCTGAAATTTAATTATTCTAGCTAGGGTTTTTCGAAAATCAAAGAGAACAAAAGCTGAAAATAAGATTAAACCTTTTCCTTATCAAAAGTCCTTGAATTTAGGAGATAAATATGGAGACTTATCTCCCTTGATGATGGCGCTGAAAATTCACTAGGATAGCTAGGGTTTTTTCAGCCAAAGCATGAAGAAATCTAGGAAAAAGAATTTCAAAAAGAAAAACTAAGATTCACAAGAGGTAAGATTCGAACTCGGGTCACCAAAGGATAATCCCCAACCTAACCGCTATTCCAAATCAACTCCAATGCTAATATTTCCCATGGAAATTCTTTTCCACCCTAATTCTCATCCTTCCATCTCCTGTACTAAACTTCACTTAAAACAACTCTCAAATAATGCAGCAACACATCTAAATAATTTAATGCAAGCACAACCTTGAAATTGATATGCACCTATGCAAAAATAATTTTAAGGTATCACATGAATTGTGGAATGCTATGCAATGCATGACATTTTTTCCCCATAGTCAAAGGTGGTTTTGGGCGGGGTATTACACTTTTGTACAATTATGTTGAAATGATATTGACATGACAATTGAAATGATATTGAAATAATGATGAAATATTATTGTAGAGTTGCGATACTTGGATTGAGAATGTGGTTATTTGATCTCTAAATGATTTTGTCAAATCTCAACTTTTAACTGAAAAAAGGTTTTCCTTCTTTTATGACTAAAATATTTTGAAAAGCATGATGTGAAAACCACGTTTTGTACAGCTAAAGTATTCAGAGTTTGCAAAAAAAGGGAAATGATTTTGTACCTAGTGGTGAGCATGAGTACCCAACAGGGATAGGCTAGTGGTACTAGTCTTAGAAGGTTAGAGTGGGTCTTCTGGCTAAAAGCCACCTCCAGAAGATGAATTCTACTTAAAAAGACGTTAGTACTACTTAGTCAGGCTTGTCCGAGATTGCATGTTGGTCCATGTGAACTATATTTTTTGGGTTAGACAACCGGTGTGTTGGGTGTAGAGATGAAGAAGTAACTCACCCTAGTGGGTGGATCACCTACTGCCCAGTGTTAAATTGTTACATTGGGAAGCTATCATGATGGTAATCATGATATGGACTATGATATTATTATTGAATCATTTCTATCCTTTTATGATTCTTTTGTATTGATGAGTGGATGACTTTTTTAGGAATTGTTTTTAATATATTGTATATTGTTCCACTCAATGACTAGTTTTTGATGAAAATTTACATGCAAGCATATTTGGTGGTTTTTGATAAACATGCATACACGAAATATTTAAAGTGTCATTTGCACACATAGAACTTACTGATAAGCCAATCACACACCATTTTATATCATGATTTCAGGTGAGGGCTTTTATTGAGTAGGTTGGATAAATTAGAGATGGAAGTTTATTTTATTTTTATTCTACATTGTATGATAAGAATCGCCCTAGGCATGAAGGCCACTCAAAAGAAGACAAAGAGAAATCCAAGCCACAACTCATAGCACCTTGGGTCAGATCCATTTTCAAGAGGTTTCAGTAGGAATTTAAGGCCAACCAAGCCAACAAACCAAGGGCTGAGAGATTAATGAAACAGTGGATAATAAAACAAAGGCTAAAAGAAGTACAAAGAAGGTAACAATCCTTGTGGAAGGTCAAGAAAACAAGTGAACAAGGATTAAATGGCAAACGGGCAAATGAAGGAATGCAATGCAAGGGAGCATCAAATAGAAACAATCTTGGCTCCAAAAGTATTTAGAAGATCAATGGAACACATGAAAAATGAATGGAATGAATAGAGGTCAAATAAGCAAGAATTGGAGTGCCCAGAGCTGACCCGACACCGATCCAAATCGACCGACTAGGTGCCGACAGTGATCTACAAAATTCCTTTATTTTTTTTTTTTGCACATGCACTGTTCCTACATATTGGACTAGGCACCGGCCCTAACAACCCGACCCGTTATTAGTGTTATGCCCTAGAGGCAATCATTTGTGAATTATATATTACACATTTTATTTTAATAGAAGGCATTATTTATCTTACAGTATCTTTTATTTACTTTTGTGTAAAATAACTGTTAGATAAAGTTCCTACTACAACATTGTGTTAAGGAAATCATGATAGAGATCTTGACATGAGATTCTTACTACACTGTATAGTGTTAATACTTAGATAATCCCTAACCGTAGTATTAATGAGATAAGACATCATTAATGTGTTAAGACTAGCATGTGTTAGACTTCCTGATTTGATCAGGTAGTGTTTCTCATATCCATGGGTATTGAGATACTCAAAGTTAATACGTGGATGCTTGTTAATGGAATAAGTACATTGGATAACCTAGCTGTGAGATAATCACATGGATAACTATTTAGTGCCAATGATATAATCTCAATATAGCAAACGTGCAAGTATCCTTAGACTTGAGATCTCCAAGGTACTTTATTTGCTAAGCATTGTGCTTTGATTCCAATCTTTGGAGCCAGATCGAGGGCTACCTATGGGATGGATATTGGGTATATTGCGAGTTAAACGAAAGTAGGTGACAAGGTCAATAAAGGATTCACCACTCCTAATAGTAGGGGCAAAGATTACACGGCCACTTATAGGAATTACAATTCGAGAAGTCCTTGGCCAAGGCAACTATGTATTGGAAACAGTTCTAATTGATACACATATAGAATAGTGGGTTCCTGGTACAAGTACTATTATATTCGGGCCAAAATTAATATATATATATATATATATATATATTCTGGAGGGAGTAGGCACTAATTTTGTACTCTAGACCGGATAAGATATTGTATGGTGAAATGAGTTAATTGCACTGTACTTTGTTATTGAAGGGTTCATGTCAAACCACTTGGCTTCCTAGACTCTTGGGTAGTCATGATGTGTTGCTAGATACAGCTCATAATCTATGGAATATGGGTTATTAATTGATGAATTAATAAACCAATCCTAATTAAAATTAATATGATTAATTCAAATTAATTATGGATTATTAATCTCAAAGACGTTTGAATTAATTCATGTTCGCTAACAATTGAATAGGAAACCTAATAGGTCACACACAATTGAGGATTATATACTCAAGATGTTATTTGAAAATATAGTGGGGTTAATTGCGAGAAAGAGAAGTTGTTGTGGTCAAATTATAATTAGTTATAATTTATGGGCTAAATTATAATTGTGAGAACTTGATGGTTCCAATTACAATTAGAGAATTGTAATTATTTTAGAATTCTCAGATGGAGTATTTTCAACAGGATTGTTTTTTGTGATATATAGGATATATGCACGTTTCCTAATGAAAAAAATACACACGAAAACAACTCAAAAACCCAAGGGCACACACGACTCCCTTCTCTTCTCTCTCTCTCTCGTTGTTCTTCATCAACTCCCTAGCTGCCATTCCTGGTTTCTGCAAGCACAAAAATATCTTGGTGTTTGATAGTGATCCTCGGTGTGGATTTCTGTTAAAGATAGTCACATACTATGATTGTAGTGGCTGGACATTCGACTCTCATGGTGTTAGGAGGATTGCTGGATCACGCCTCAGACGAGAGAGGGAAAAAAAATTAACGACAGGGACTCACTAGAAAGGTGATCTTCTTTTTTTTTTTTTTATGTCTTGTTTTCCATACGTATGCGGATCCTGGGATGGTATGTTGTTCTTATTTTTCCGCTGCGCCATATATGATATGTATGAGATACCTTACAGTGGTATCAGAGCCGTGCAATGTGTGGTTTGCAGACATTTGTTTGTTTGTTTGTTTTTCTTTTTTTTTTTTTTTTTTTGCATGAAAGCTATTTTCATGTATTCGTGTATGTCTTAGTTCACTGTGAAAAATTGTTTTCACTTAAGTCGAAATCATTTCGAGCATTCTGGGCTAGGTCCATAGCATAATATACTTGTGTAATAGTTACAGCATATTTCGAAAAAGAAAAATGTTTTCTATATGTGCTGCAGTTTTTTCTTTTACAGGAAAACATTTTTTGTGAACATGGTTGTTGCCTTCCGTTTCGTCCTAATTTTCTATTTTGTTTTTTTTAAAACTAACAAATTAGTTGTTGTTTTGAGCTTCAAAACAGAAAATTCTGCTGAGAATTGTTCTCACTAAACCGTTGCAGAAGATGAAGGCTCAAAAAATTGTTTCTGAAAAAAATTTTAAAAATCATAGACTCTTCCCAACTGCAGCCGGCGCCGGCTCTAGCTCCCAACTGGCGTCGGTTCTGTGCTATTTCGCAATGTCCAGAAATCGTTTCCAAAATTTTTTTTTAAAAACTAGATTGCAGCCGGCACCACCTCTGGCTCCTAATCGACGATGATTCCGTTTTGTTCTGCAACGTTCCAACCATTTTAGAAATTAATAAATTTTCTAAAATAGAATTTTGAAAGGAAAAAATCTCATTTGAGGAGAGGTGGTAAAATAAAAATTTTCTTTCAAGGGGCGCTGCCCCCTTGACCCCTGCCCGCTGACCGGCCAGCGGGACCGCTGTTTTCACTACCAAAGACGGGAACCAAAAGCATTTTCTCAAAAATTAGTTTTGAGACAAATAATTTTATATTTCCAAAGTAATGATTTTGAAATTTAAAATTAATGCATTTTTCTAAAATATTGATTTTAGAATTTGTTTTATTTTTCCAAAATAGTGATTTTGGAATAATAAAAATTATATGTTTATTTTGTTTAAGTATAATTAATGGCATGATGGATGGTTATGGACTAAAACCAATTATATCTGTTCATGCATTTTACAGTTTTGGTTTTTTTTTTTTTAAGAAGTAGGGTCTACGTGTCCTATCTTCTCTAGAATTTTTGTGTAATTCCCTTCTCATCTAACTCCCCTCGAATATAACTCGAGGTTTTCTCTCTTTAGGAAATTATGCAATTAGTTTACATAGGTTATAAAGGAGTATAATTATTTTATTTTGGAGATGGAAACCAAAACAAAGCGAGAAGGTAAGACCTTCTACTTAAATCATGCATGAACACATATGGTTAACTATATTAATTTCTTTTTTGGCTCAAAGAAATTAATTTAGGGAAATGTCTATAACCATACCACGTAATCGCTTTATTACCATGATTATCAATTATGTGATTTATTGATTTTTATGCATGTCATTTGTTGAAATCATTAAAAGGAACAAATTTCTCAATTAATATTAAACCTAATTCATTCCGTTAATATAGTAAGAATGAGAGTCCTTTCACGAGACTAGGTTGTTAGGCAAACCCAAGCCTAATCGATATCGGGCATGTTCAAGCTATAAAATTAAATTCCTTTGGAGTTAAATTCCTGATTAATGGGTCGGGTTTAACTAAATTCTTTATCACGGTTGGGCAAACTCAAGCATAAAGAAATTTAGAGGAAAAGTTGTTAATCATCAATCATCCAATGATCTGATAATTACATATGATGTAATTGGTATTGGATACCTACCAATGAACTTAAGGGTGGCTTATTGGGTAAACCCAAGGTTATTCTTGAGGAATTTAAATATCGGTCCACTAGGAAAGCTTCCAATGGGCTTTCTCAAATCAGTAGTGGGGGCTATTAGTTTGAGTAAAATAGTGGAGTAAAAATGCGTTTAATTAAAGTCTTAATTATTTGCATTTCATGTTCATATACAGTAGCTAATCCTCTCTATCTTTACATCTAGGACACTTGCATCATGTCAACAAATTTAAACCTATGCAGCATCTTGGAGACCAACAAGTTAACCAAATCAAACTACCTCGATTAGAATAGAAACTTAAGAATCATTCTCAAGTCAGAAAAGTTGATCTACATGCTAGATGCTCCTATTCCGCCACCACCAGCCCAAGATGCTCATTCTGATGAGCATGTTGTCCACAAAAAGCACAAGGAGGATAGTGATACAACATCGTGTATTATGATGGCATCCATGACTCTCGAGCTGCAAAAATAGTAGGAGCATATGGATGCTCAATCAATTATAGTATATCTTTGAGAGCTATTTGACGCCCAAGCCAGAACTGAGAGATACGAGATCTCAAAGCAACAATTCCATTGTAAAATGGCAGAGGGTTCTTCTGTGGCCACTTATGGGCTGAAGATGCTTGGCATAATAGTGAAGCTTGGATCTCTCGGGTTCGTGATGGATTATGACTTAAGTATTGACTTAATTCTACAGTCTTTGCCTAATAGTTTTTCACAATTTGTGATTAACTATTAGATGAAAAAGATTGAGTCCACTATTCCTGAGTTAATCAATCTTCTCAAAACTGCGGAGTCCTTCATGAAGAAGGATTCTAATGTAGTTTTAATGGTAGAATCTTCTTCTTGTAAGAAGAAATTCTAAAGAAGAAGAAGAAGGCTCCCATGAAGCCCAAAGGTGGTGTGAAGATGAAGGACGCTGCTACCAAGGGCCCATGCCATCATTGTAGCAAGATGCACCATTGGAGGCACAACTGCAAGGCCTACTTGGAGACTGTTAAGGACAAGAAGTAGAAGGAGAAGCTTGCAAGCACATCTACTTCTACTCCGGGTTTGTTTATGATTGAGATATATACTGCCTTTAGAAATAAGATATGAGTATTAGATACCGGATGTGGATCTCATTTGTGCAATAACTTGTAGGGACTAAAGGGTAGTAGAAGGTTAGAGGAAGGCGATATGGACTTACGTACTGCAAATGGGACAAAGGTTGCTGCACTTGCTGTGGGGACATACGAGCTGAACTTGCCTTTGGGATTAGTTCTAGAGTTAGAAAATTGTTATTATGTACTAGTTTCAATGAAAAACATTATCTCAGTTGCGTGTTTAGACTTGAATGGATTTCATTTGATATTTAAGAATAAATGTTGTTCTTTTTCATTGAATGATATTCATTATGGTTTAGCAACTCTGGTTAATGGTTTATATGTTCTAGACTTGGATAATCTAATTCGTAATATAAACAATAAGAAACCTAAAATAGATAACTCTAACACCTCTTACTTATGGCATTGTCATTTAGGCCATGTAAACGAATATCATATTTCTAAGTTACACAAGCTTGGTGACTTAGGGTCATTTGATAACGAATCATATGGCATATGCGACTCTTGTTTCCTAGGTAAAATGGCTAAAACTCCTTTTCAGGAAAAGGAGAACGGGCCAACGAGTTTTTAGAACTCATACATTCTGATGTATGTGGCCCAATGTCAATATAAACAAGAGGAAGTTATAACTATTTCATAACTTTTATCGATGATTTCTCATGATACAAGTATTTGTATTTCATGAAATATAAATTTGAGGCCTTTGATAAGTTCAAAGACTTCAAGAATGAAATAGAGAAATAACTTGGCATAAATATTAAGACTCTAAGATCTGATCAAGGAGGAGAATACTTGAGCCAAGAGTTTCTGAGTTATCTTAGAGATAATGAGATATTATCTCAATTGACTCCTCCACATACACCTCAACATAATGGTGTATCTGAGAGAAGGAATCAGACCCTTCTAGACATAGTCCGGACTATGATGGCTTTTGCAAACCTAGCAAAATCATTTTGGGGGTATGCACTAGAGACTTCTGTTTATATACTAAACAGAATTCCAACAAAATCGGTTGATTCTACCCTATTTGCGATGTTCTATGGTAAGAAACCAAAATTATCTCATTTGCGAGTATGGGGTTATCCTGCCTTTGTCAAAAGGCCACAGTCAAACACACTTAATAGTAAGTCTGACAAGTGTTTATTTGTGGGATATCCGAAAGAATCTTTCAGATATTACTTCTACCTACCCTCTGAAAAAAAAGTGTTTGTTTCGAAACATGCCGTCTTCTTAGAGAAGGAGCACATGCTCAAAGGGGACAGTCGGAGTAAAATTGAACTTAGTAAAGTTCAGGAAGATCAAACAAACAAGAATCAACCGTCTGATCCCACATCTATTGAGAGAATAGATGGACCTTCTACTACACAAGATCCTCGTAGGTGTAGTAGGATACGTGTGGCACCTGAGAGATATGGATTTCTCATTGGTGACCATAATAACGTATTACTTATAGATGAAGATGAGCCTACTACCTACAAGGATGTTTTGAACAGTTCAGAATTTGATAAATGGCTTGAGGCCATGACATCAGAGATAGATTCCATGTACGACAACCAAATATGGACTTTCGTTGATCCACCTAAAAGAATTAAACCTATTGGGTGCAAATGAGTTTTCAAGAAGAAAACGGATATGGATGGTAATGTAGTTACCTATAAAGCACATCTAGTGGCGATGGATTATCGTCAACAACATGGTATTAACTATGACGAAACCTTCTCGCTAGTAGCCATGTTAAAATCCATTAGGATACTCCTAGCCATTGCTGCTCATTATGATTATGATATTTGGAAAATGGATGTGAAAACAGCTTTCCTAAATGGAAATCTGACTGAGGAAGTGTATATGACACAACCTGAGGGTTTCACATCCAATGATAGCACAAAGGTGTGTAAGCTGTAAAGATCCATTTATAGACTTAAGTAAGCTTCTAGGAGTTAGAACATCTATTTTGAAGAAACAATCAAAGAATTTGGTTTCATTCAAAACATGGATGAGCCTTGTGTATACAAGAAGGTTAGTAGGAGAGCAATCATTTTCTTATTGCTTTCTGTAGATGATATATTGCTAATAGGAAATGATATACCTGTCTTAGAAAAGGTTAAAGTTTGGGTGTCCAAACAATTCTCCATGAAAGACCTTGGTGAAGCAACCTATATTCTTAGAATAAGGAACTATAGAGATAGATCTAAAAGGTCCCTAGGACTTTCAAAGTCTACATACATAGATAAAGTACTAAAGAGGTTTAGCATAGATCAATCCAAAAGGGGATTCTCACCCATATCATATGGTGTAAGCCTTTCAAAGTTAATGTCACCCAAGACACAAGTTGAAAGGGATCACATGAGTAATATTCCATATGCTTCGGCAGCTGGATCTATCATGTACGCTATGATATGTACAAGGCCCGATGTATCTTGTGCTCTCAGTTTAATAAGCAGATACCAATCTGACCCTAGTGAGGGTCATTAGGCGACTGTAAAGAACATCCTTAAGTACTTACGAAGGACTAAGGATATGTTCTTAGTATATAGAGAAGGTGATTTGAAAATAAACGGGTATATTGATGCCAATTTTCAATCTGACAATAATGATTTCAAATCACAAGCCAGCTACATGTTTACGTTATATAGAGGGTCAATAAGTTGGAAGAGTTCCAAACAAGAGACTATTGCCGACTCTATGACAGAAGTTGAGTACATAGCTGCTTCTGAAGCAGCTAAGGAGGTTGTTTTGATAAAGAAGTTTGTGACAAAACTGGATATGGTTCCTAGCATTGTTGGTCCAATATCTCTATATTGTGACAACAATGGAGCCATTGCACAAGCAAAGGAGCCACGGTCTCACCAACAATCTAACCACGTACTGAGACGCTATCATCTAATTCGGGAGATCATAGATATGAATGATGTAAAGATAGAGAGAGCTCCCATGGATGATAAAATAGCTTACCCGCTTACAAAAGCAGTATTCCAAAAGAAACATGATAGGCATGTTGAGTCATTCGGTATTAGATACATGAATGATTGGCTTTAGTGTAAGTGGAAGTTTGTTAGAGTTATGCCCTAAAGGCAATCATTTGTTCATTGTATATGACACATTTTATTTTAATAAAATGCATTATTTATCATACAGTATCTTTTGTTCACTTTTGTGTAAAATAACTGTTAGATAAAGTCCCTACTACAACACTGTGTTACAAAAAATCATGATAGAGATCATGATATGAGATTCCTACTATACTGTATAGTGTTAGTACTTAAATAATCCCTAGTCGTAGTATTAATAAAATATGACATCATTAATGCGTTAAGACTAGCATGTGTTAGACTTCTTGATTTGATCAGGCGGTGTTTCTCATATCTATGAGTATTAAGATACTCAAAGTGAACACGTGGATGCTTGTTAATGAAACAAGTACATTAGATAACCTAGCTGTGAGATAATCACATGGATAACTATTTAGTGCCAGTTATATAATCTCAATATAGTAAACATGTAAGTATCATTAGACTTGAGATCTTCATGGTACTTTGCTTGCTGAGCATTGTGCTTTGCTTCCAATCTCTAGAGCCAGATCAAGGGCTGCCTATAGGATGGATATTGGGTACATTGTGAGGTAAACGAAAGTAGTTGAAATGGTTAATAAAGGATTCACCACTCCTAATAGTAGGGGCGAATATCTCACGGCCAGTTGTAGGAATTACTACTCGAGAAGTCCTTGGCCAAGGCAACTGTGTATTGGAAACAGTTCCAATTGATACACATATAGAGTAGTGGGTTCCTGGTACAAGTACTATTATATTCGGGCCAGAATTAATATATATATATATATATATATATATACATTCTGGAGGGAGTTGGCACTAATTTTGTACTCCAGACCAGATAAGATATTGTATGGTGAAATGAGTTAATTGTATTGTAGTTTGTTATTGAATGGTTCATGTCAAGCCACTTAACTTCCTGGACTCTTAGGTGGTCATGATATACTGCTAGATACTGCTCATGATCTGCGGAATATATGTGTTATTAATTGATGAATTAATAAACTAATTCTGATTAAAATTAATATGATTAATTCAAATTAATTATGGATTATTAATCTCAAAGACATTTGAATTAATTCATGTTCGCTACCAATTGACTGGGAAACCTAATAGGTCATACATAATAGAAGATTATATACACAAGATGTTATTTGATAATATAGTGGGGTTAATTGCGAAAGAAGAAGTTGTTGTGGCCAAATTATAATTAGTTATAATTTATGAACCAAATTATAATTGTGAGAACTTGATGGTTCCAATTACAATTAGAGAATTCTCAAATCGAGTATTTTCAACAGGTTTTTTTTTTTTTTGTTGGTGATATATAGGATATATGCACGATTCCTAATGAAAAAAAATACACACGAAAACAACTCCGAAACCCTAGGGCACACACGACTCCCTTCTCTTCTCTCTCTCTCTCGTTGTTCTTCATCAAAACCCTAGCCGCTATTCTTGGTTTGTACTAGCACAGAAACATCTTGGTGCTTGAAAGTGATCCTCCGTGTGGATTTCTGTTAGAGATAGTCACACACTGTGATTGTACTGGCTGGACATTCGACTCTCGTGGGGTTTGATCAAGAGGATTGCTGGATCGTGCCTCAGACGAGAGAGGGAAAAAAAATTAACGACAAGGACTCACTATAAAGGTGATCTTCTTGTCTTTTTGTCTTGTTTTCCACACATATACGGATCTTGGGATGGTATCTTATTCTTATTTTTCTGCTGCGCCATATATGATATGCATGAATACCTTACACCCGGCACCAGCTGTGGACTGGCTAAGTCCTATTTTTTTATTTTTTTTTTATTTTTGTGCACGAGAATTGTTCCTCCAGATTGGACCTGACACCATCCCAAAGAGACGTACTCGGTGCCTGCTCTGTTCTGGAACATGAACCCCTGGCATTTTACAATTATTTTGGGGTCATTTTATAATATTTAAAAGTGTTTAGTTCAGGAACAGAACATCATTCTATAATGCTTTGTATTAGGCTATGTTGGGGGGGACTATAAATACCCTATTATAACATTGTAAACCAAGTACCTTTGGAGACATATGAAATTGTGAGAGTTCAAGAACTCTTCAAGAGCTTTAGAAAGGGTGATCCTTCTATGTGATGTCCATTAAACATCAAAACTAAATCAAAAGATTTAGTCCCACATTTGATCTTGTCTCTAAATCTTAAGGGATAATCTTAACTTTATCTCTATTCTATATGCTAGGTTGCCTAGTGTATTTGACAGGATTGAGTTAGATGTCTTCAAATTCCTTTCCTTGGTGTTCTAATCTCTAGTTAGATTAGGGTGTTAAGATGTCTTTGAAGTAGGATAGATTCATATTATCACAAAAGTGTTAATTTCTTTGCATTTTGGTGTTTTTGTGTGTGAATTTATTAGGGTTTCTTGTTTTGAGTTCAATCCACATTTTTTGTTCTTCCTATGATCATATCAAGTGGTATCAGAGCTTACATTGTCTTAATTCTAATCAACCAACTTTCTTTTAGCTAAGGTACTATCTTCTTCAAGATCTATTAATTTTTAAATTCTCGTCACTTTTTCTATTGCTATTTCTGGATGTCAAAAACTTGAAATTGTATCATGGAAATGTTGTTATTTTGATCTTATATGGTAAATTGATGTTTGAGGAGTCATTTGTTGCAAACATTTGTTAATTTGGGACCAAAACCAAGCTAAAATTTGCTATACTAAATTGAGCTACGCGAATGCACACAATTTGTTTGATATATTGTCCCAATGAATTGTGATTGCTTATACTTAACTACCAAAGCTTCCATTCATGAATTATGATGGTTAATTTGTTTAGTAAAGAGTATTTAAGTGATTCTTAATTGCTAAATTATGATTGAGGTTGTGATGGCATCACCTAGTGTAATAACTCTTTAAAGTCCATGCATTTTCCATATTGCATGGAATGGAATTAAAGTGAAAGAACACAAACTCATGACAAGACAACAGTTTGAAAAAGAACAGCTAAATGAATGAAAACAAACTAGAATTAAAAAGATGCCCAAAAACTAAATTAATTCAAAATCAGAATTTCCCTTGGCCCTAGTCACATAGGTTGGTCTCCGTGTTACCTGGAAGTGATCCCGTTTCACGATCACTAAGGAGTTTGGCTAGCTATCCAATTTGACCTTCAAGGTTGTGCATGGATTCCTCTAAGTTTCTCACGGTTGCATAGACCCCTTGTAAATGTATTTCCGTTCCACTTGCCAGTTGGTAGACCAGCTCCTTCAAGGATGGTTTAGTCGGTGGGGCATTGTACGACAGTGGTGGTTGAGTCATTTGCATCCCAAAATTTAAAGAAGCTTACGGAGGTTGGTTTTTATTATTCCACCAAAAGTTAGGGTTATTCATCAAACTAGGATTGTAAGTATATCTATAAGGATTATTACCTTACCACTATTACCTACAAATGCGCTTGTTCCAATGCTTCTTGTAAAGACCCCATATTTTGGGATTCATATTTTGGATGCCCTTCCCCACAAAAATTACAATTCACACTCATGACCTGCCCTTAGGAAGGAGGCATCACCAATTGATCCATTTTCTACATGGGTGCTTCTACCTTTTCCTCTAATGTAGCCATTGCATCCATCTTGTGTACTCCATGTACATAACCTCTAGATCATGAACTACCCTAGGTATAGTTATTTATAGCCAAATTTTAAATCTAATCAAATACCTCTTCTGGGGTTTTGGAATTGATGGAGTCTCATGCAGATGTATCAACTAATTGCCTTGTAGCAAAGTTCAACCCGCTGTGAAAGATTTGCATTTCCATTCCGAACTCGAATTCATGGTGAGGACATTTTCTTAAACCTCTCCCAACACTCATAAAGGTTTTTGGCCTCTAATTGTTGGAAGGCAAAAATGTCAATCCTAATTTTGGATGTTCTTGTTGGTGGGAAATATTTAGCTAAGAATTTTTCAACTAACACATTCCAAGTAGTAATGGATTCGGTAGGCAAAGATTTTAACCATAATTTTACTCAATCTCTCAAAGAAAAAAGGAAAAGTCTTAGTTTGATGGCATCCTCAGAAACACCATTCATTTTAAATGTGTCACAAATTTCTAGAAAGCTCATAAGGTGGGTATTAGGATCCTCCTCAAGTAACCCATCAAATTGAATTGTATTCTGGATTATTTGGATTATGTTGGGTTTTATCTCAAAATTGTTGTCTTCTAATCTAGGCCTTGTGATACTAGAGCCCGTACCTGAGATTGTATGTTTGACAAAGTCATTCATAATCTGCCTATTAACTCCACCGTTATCGCCATTGTTGGGCTAATTTACCTCCATTTTTTTCCTTACCCTTTCTATTACAACCTTGTGGACCCTGGTGAGAGTTCTCTTGATTTCTAGATCAAGATCGACTATATCGATGTTGGATCATCAGGTCATAAACTAAGAGCAAGGTCTACATAAAGATAGAAAATTGTGAGATTATAGAATTTACAAGTCAGACAATTCACAGCTGACGTTATAAGGAATTACAACGTATAGAGACATTAAAGTACAAGTATACAAGAAAAAAAAAATAGCACCTAGTCATACAAGGAACATATATATATTCACATATTTACTTATAGACATATAAACATATAACATAGTTAAATCAACAAAATCCAAGCTTTCATGATATTGTTCCCTAGCAATGGTGACAAAAACTTGATGCATAAATTTTGGGTGTATAAAAATCATCAACTTTAAATCCATCCCTTAATCAAGTTATAATTAAAATATTAATCTCAAAAAAAGTGAGAAAATAAGAAAAAGAAAAAGAAAAATATATATACAACTCAAGAATATAAAACTATGCAATTTGGACAATTATCCTAGAAAACATGATAATGAAGCAATTGACAATTCTCTTAAGTAATTATCATCTTGGCATTATGAATGAATGTACAATAAAATTCAATCGTTTGTCAAGTCATGAATCTACTTAGATAAATTCCACTTCGTTTTGTGAATCCATAGAGTTACTACATTTTGATTCATATTAACAAATTTGTCAATCAAGCTAACATAACCAAAACATATATTAAGCTCATCATTATATTTTGATTCAATTAGTAGATTTGTCAATCAAGCCATCCGAACCAAAATATGCAAGAATTCTCAATTCCTTAAAAATATAAATTTAGCTAAAGACCCTTTGTCAAGGAGAAATCAACTAATCTTTGATCACTTAGTTCTAAAATCCTAACTTTATCGTTAAAATCCATTAAGATTTAACAAATACAAAATCAATGCAATAAAACTTTTAGCATCATTTTGTCTAAGTCAATTAGAAGAACTCATATCAATAACCAATGATAACAAGTAATTAAACACCAAAGACGACAAAGAATTGATCAAATAACTACATTAATACAAAATTATGATTTCCAAAATAATGTTAAATTACAACAAAAATATTGAATATATCATTGTTAAAGGAAAAGAAAATAAAGAGAAGATAAAGCACTCATAGGCAAGCCTCTTTCTTCACCCTTGAAGACTCTCTTGAACAATCCTCCTTGATTTGGTGAATTCCTCCTTAATGAGTGATTTGGAATTTATGCTTTTGAATCCACCTCTACATGTGTATCTCTTGTGTTTTCTTGTTATTTTAGAGGCCTATTGGATGCTAAATTCATGGCTTAGAAAGTCTTGGTCGAGTAGGATTCGAAAAATACCAAAATTATTAAAAATTTTCTAATTTTGTGCATAGAATATTTGCCTTCTAGAGCATACCTGGCGCCGGGTACCTTCGACCCACGTGGCACCAGGTGCACTCTGTTCTTCCCCCGTTTTTGCTCTGTTTTTTTTCTTTTTTTCACCGACAGACAAAATGGACCTGATGCCAGGTATTCTGGTTTTGTACTGAAAGTTGCTTGAATTCCTCTTATTGGACTAGAATAGACCCAACACCTGGTCTCTTGGCTGGGCTTTGTGCCAGGTATATTTTGGAATTGTTCACTTTATGCTCGAATTTAACTTAAATCTGCACAAATTTGCCAAAACTCATTGTACAAGCAAAATGTGAAATTAGAAGGAATATGCCTAGTTATTGCAATAAGTTATCTCAAAATAACATCAAATAACTAGGAAAATAATGGTGATTTTGGCCCCTATCAGGTATAATGGCCCATTTACATTGATCCATGTTGTACTTGACCAATATATTATCATTGTAAGCACACTGAGATAAGCCCAACATTCTTTGCTTTCTATTTCTATGAAGCTTAATGCCTAGAATATAGCTAGCTTCTGCTATGTCTTTCATGCTGAATTAACTAGATAGCCAAACTTTAATGGATGACAATATCTCTACATCATTTCCAATGAGTAGAATGCCATCCATATAAACTACCAAGAAAATCACTTTGCCATTGTTTTATTTCCTATACACACATGGTTCATCTACATTTTGAATAAAACTATAAACTTTTACGGTTTCATCAAAACGTATGTTCCATGCTGGTTATGCTTGCTTAAGTCCATAGATGGACTTCTTAAGCCTATAGACGATTTGTTTCTGACTTCTAGTAATAAAACTTTCTGGCTGAGACATATAGATGTCTTCGCTAATATAGCCATTTAAGAAAGCCATCATGACATGCATCTGCCATAGCTCTTAGTCATGATTACATGCGATGGCTAAGAGAATTTAGATAGACTTAAGCATGGCTATTGGTGAAAAGACTTTCTCAAAATCATCCCTTCTTTTTAAGTATAACCTTTAGCAACCAACCATGCTTTATAGGTTTCAACCTTTCTATCTATACCTCTTTTCCACTTTTATGCCCACTTACACCCAATGGGTTTTATCCCATCAACTGTAGTGACAAGATCCCAAACTTGATTGAAGTATATGGACTCAATCTTTGCATTCATAGCTAGTTGCCATTTATCTGCATCAACATCAACAATGGCTTCCTCATATCTATTGGGATCTTGTTCTTGATTATCAGAGACTTGATCATAGATCTCTACAATCCACCTTTCTAGAACTCTTGTGATCCTCCCACTATGACAAGGATCAATTAGTATAGGAACATCCGGTAGTGTTTCTCTTAGTTCCTCAATCAGGGTGTTAGAAGTACCTGAAGTTGAATTAGTGACCAACTTCTCTTCTAATTGTATTCTGTTTGAAGCCGCAGTGGATGCAACTTGTTCATCCTCTAACTATCTAGCATCTATACTAACAAGTACTCTATGTTCTTGAGAATGATAGAAGCATCAACCTCTTATTCCTTTTGGATATCCAACGAAGTAGCATAACTCTGATCTTGGTTCTGGCTTACTTCATTTTGTCAACATATAAGCTAGACAACCCTATATCTTGAGATGGTTCAAACTGGGCTTTCATCCAGTCCACATCTCATAGGGTGTCCTAGGTACTGATTTAAAAGGTACTAAGTTCAAAATATATGTCGCTGCTTCTAAAGCATATCCCCGAAAAAGAAATAGGAAGAGGTGCTTGACTCATCATGTTTCTGACCATTTCCATTAAAGTTCTATTTCTTCTCTCAGTTACTCCATTCTGTTGGGGAGTCCCAGGCGTAGTTAATTGAGATACTATGTCGTGATGTACTAAGTAATCCTTAAACTCAGTGAGGAGGTACTCTCCACTATGATTCAATCTCAAAGTTTTAATTAATTTACCTATTCGATGCTCTACTTCAGCCTTAAACTCTTTGAATTTATCAAAAAAGTCAAACTTGTGCTTCATCAGATAAATATAACCAAAACAAGTGTGATCATCTATAAAAGTGATGAAATATTTGTAAAACCCCACCTAAACTTATTATAAAGTAAGAGGGATGGGATGCATTTCATGTCATCATGTATAAAATATATCTCTTGAATGATTTTATGTGCCTTAGAATTTTGGTTTATAGGTTATATGATTTATTTGTGCTTGTTGAGTAGAAAAGGTAAAAAGGTAATTTTGTTTAATGTCAAAATAGGAAGATGGCTTAAGGTTAAGATAAAAAGAAAATTTGATTGAGAAAATAAGAACAAGAGTTAATGTGGTTAAGTAGTTAGAGCTTTGTGATTAATCTCTAAGGTTTTGAGTTCAAATTCCATCACTTAAGTTTTAGTCAAATTTATCTTAACCCATGTTTGAATTTTCTTTATTCTTACATTCCTTAAAGCTAGGAATGTTATCTTAAGGAAGACATAATGGTAATGTCTTAACCATATGGTCTTGTCCTAAAAAGAAATCTAGAAGAATTCTTGTCTCCATTATTCTTGCAAGCCTTGTCCTAGCCTCTTTGAATTTAAACTATTGCTAAATCTTTAATTCATTTTTATATCCACGAAATTCTTGAATAATTCCTTGCTAGGATTTCAAAAATTCCAGCTCTTGTGGGATAGGGGTAGCTGGAAATGAGGAGGAAGAATAGGTAGAGGTTTCAATTAAAACACCATAGCTATTTCTTTAAGAACACCATATTCTTCTTGTTCTTGTTTCGGTTAAAAATCTGGAAAATTTTCCAGATTTCCTTCAAAACTATTTTCAAAAATTGCAGCAAGCTTCCCTACCCATTTCTTGCAAGGGACCAACCACCTTTTGTGAGGATGAAGGCTAAAATCCCTCGAAATTTCGTAGCCTCGCAAATAAGGCCAAACCAGAAATGTTTTTCCAGCAATCTAGCAACCTTTGAACATGAACTTGAAGCCATCCATTAGATCACATGAACAGATAGAACATTTTCCTTTCTTCTTCAAGATGAAGGCTAGAAAACCACCATTAATAGACCTTCAAACACCCTCAAATTGCAGCTGCAAAATCGTTCCAAAGTAGACCAAAAATTCTGCACCAAAACCATTTCAATTCCAAGTGTTCTTGAGCTTCAATTCTAGAAATTTTTGTCCAACTTTGCCCCTTCATACTAATGCCAAAATTCTTCAGCAAACTTCACCAAATTTCGGCGCTTGTATAGCTATGAACTAAACCTCTTGGCTTCTCCACCTACCTTTAATAATAGGACTCCATTCACATACCGCAAAACACTCCTATCTTCACTCTATCCAAACTTATTCAAACTTCAAATTAAAATCCCATATTTTGTTTCATTAAAACACTCATTTAGCTAGTTGATAAACCAGAAAATTCTCTGTCATTCCATAGACAATTTCAGCCAACCTAAGCCTAAAACAACTCTCCATTCTTTAGATAAAACATAGCTAGTTCAGCCATACACTATTGAAGGACAAGAAACCTTCCAAGAGCAAACACCATTACCTAATCCTATACCTCAAACTACTCCACTTTTCTCTCAATTTGAATTTTGAAAAGCTGAAACTCTCTCTCTCATTCTTGATAACTGAAAGCTTTGCCTAGGCTAAGCCATTTGGCCATCACCCACACAAGCACACACGAAATTTCTTTTCCTCTCAAACTCTCTCAAGAACACCAAGAACATACACTTCACATCTTCACGCCTATATCACTTCTAAACATCTCCAATCACTCCCAAACTCTCTAAATCATTAGTATTCAACCTATATTCTTCATTGGTGCACTTTATAACACCATAACACATGAAGTTGAACCTTTGAACGGATCAAACTACCATTTTTTGTTAAAGAATACTAAAAAGGTAAAATAAGAACAATCTTCTTGCTCTTCTTCTTTTATTCAACTTCTATATGTTCTTCACTTCTTACTCTCATTCATTCCTCTCTCACTCTCTCCCTCTCTGTTGGCTGAAATGTTGATGAACAACCACGCACAATCTTCAAATCATTAAAGCCATAAAGCACTCAAGGACCTCCACTAAGCAAGGCAAAACCTTCATCAAACATTCATCAAATCAAGTATTTCTTGTTTGATCTCCTCTTTAAATTATCAAAATCAAGACTCTTAGATAATGATAAGTCGAATAAATAAAATGGGGCTGAGGATATGTATGTGGGTGAAAGGAGTGGATTTAAGACATGATAATTGGAATGAATGTTTGATTATGCTTTAGAATCTCTCTATGTTAATTATGATTAAGAGCTTTATGGATGTTTTGATGCATGTTAGACATTATGCTACCTTTGTTGATTTGTCCTTCAAGATATTATTTCACAATAAAGCCATAAATAATATTATGCCTAGTAGAATATCATCCTTATTGTAGTGTATGTTGATTCAAGTCTATGTTCTTGGATAGATTAGCATATTATTTGTTGACTCCTTAGGTGATGAATATGTACATGGATTTTCTCTAGCAATAAAAATTATTTTAAGAACTACTTTTATTATTTTTGGAATTATTCTTACTATCATTATTATTATTAATATAATTAATATTATAATTTAATTTAATTTACAAAATTCGAAAAACATTAAGTAGGTTCGAAATAGTAGATTATTTAAAATATTATTATTTTATTAGTTAAATAAATAAAATATTTTTTATTAAATATAAATAATGAAATATTGGAATTAATTATTATCATATGACTTTTAAAATCATATTATATTATTAGTTAGCCTTACTAAAACTTTTATTTACACTCATCAATATTATTTATATTATAATAATTTATTTATTATTAATTTTATTTGTTATTTATTATTCATATTTATTAATTAAAATTAAGTATAGTTTATTATTATTGTAAATATTATTTATTACTAATATTATTTAGTATTTATTATTACTCATTATTTATTAGTTGTTAATCAAATATTCTAATTTATTACTTATTATTTATTTATAACACCTATTTATTTTAACTTATCAAGCCAATTTTATTTTATAAAATAGTTTATCAACTAGTATTAAAGCTTAAGGCATTGTTGTCATGGTTAGATATTGTTATTGTTAGTTAACCTAAGAATTATTTATTTCAGGCAAGTATTGTCTAGGTGGTTGTCTTATACCTTGTATTTACCCTAGATAGGGTTAGGTTAGCCTGAATTACCTTGGAAGACTTTTTTACCTAAGAAAAGCAAAAGATCAGGTAAGTTCATACATAAAGCTGTTTGAAGACCAAAGTTACATTGGGAAGTCAAGCTTAATGTATACGAGTATTTGTACTACAAATGCAATTATGGACAATTTTCCTTTTCTTTTCAGTCAAACAAACCATTTAAAGTTAAACAAGCAATTTTATACAAAATGCCAAACTTTTCCTAAAAACCCAACTTTGACAAGAATTTTGGAAACCATAATTGCTATTTTAAAGAGAATCAATGTATGATCTTTCTTTTCCCAAGTGGGACGAACACAACGTTGAGTACTCAATAAGGGTAGGTCATTAGGACTAGTATTAGAAGGATTATGGTAAGTCTCTCAGTAGGTGGCCACCTCTGAGGGATGAGTCCTTCTCGGATAGAATGCTAGTCCTGTAGGTCGTACTAGTTCAAGCTAGCAAGTTTAGTCAAGTAGACTATGTATTTCTGAAATGGGCAACCGGTAAGTTTGGGTGTAGAGATGGAGGAGTATCTCATCCGGTAGGCCGTACACCTACTTTGTATCAGTATGCACAATGTGTGGCATCCTGAACATTTATTTATCATGTTCCACAAAGTGTGGTGCCATGGCTACATCTTTTGAGTGATTGTATTTATTGTATGCATGTATGATTTGAAAGGAAAACACCACTCTTCATTGGTGAAATTTATTTGAGGCTTGCCAGCACTTTCTTTTATGAAAAATTTTCAACTTGCATACATGAACTATTTTACCTGAAACACTCAAAGCATACATGGGATTACTGAGATTTTTATCTCACCACCTTTTATACCATGTTTCAAGCCGGTCCTGCTATGAAGGTTATTAGTTAAAGATTGCCTTATTTTGAAGACTTGTTTCTTTTCCTTTGTATTTCATTTGAGAGACTTTAGCAGATATTTAATTATTTATTTTTTAGAACTTGTTCATGTATTGCTTGTGTTGTAATAAGTTAAATTGTGAATTATTTCTTTCATTGCTTTTGTGTGTCCTAATTATAAAGACCTCTTATCCTATGGATGGGGAGACATCCCAAGCCCTATTAGGGGTGTGGGTAGTGGGGTGTTATAGTATTCATAGCCTCCTCTAGTTGGTGTAGCCATCAGACCAGAAACATCCATATGAAATAGTGCTAGTATTTCCATAGCTCAATCTGCCTTTTTAGTAAAGGACCATTTGGTCATTTTACCTTTAAGGCAAGATTCACACTAAGGCCATTCTTCTAGTCTTAATAAACCTAAAGGCCCATCATGGATTAGCATCTGAATCCGATTAGGATTTTTATGTCCCAATTTTAGATGCCACAAATACGAGTCATTTGATATGGCCTTTCTCTTTTTATTATCAAGTTTAGTTTGAATATTGTTTACTTGATTTTGAATGGGATGTATACAAAAAAAGGTTCCCATGCATGTTTCTTGTACATATTAAATTACCATCTCTACTGTTTAAAACATCAAAATGGAAAGCAACAGAATATCGTTGATTTATCAATTAGGAAACTGAAATCAAATTTTGTTTAAAACAAGAAATATATAAAATCTCTTTTAAAACCAACTTCCTATTACAATAAAAAATAAGCTCAAGATCTTCCACTACTTCACTAATATTCTTGCTCCATTGCCTACTTGAAGTCAATGCTCACCTTTACTAAGTCTTCTTGTCTTTCTGAACCCCTACAAAGAGTTACAGATATGGTCAATGGCTAAAGAATCAACTATCCAGGAGGATAGTGATCCAACAATCAAAATATACTCTATGTATAGAATAATACTTGAAGTAGACTTATCTAAGAAGTCCAAATAATCTTTTTTCCAATGCCCCTTCTTGCCACACTTGAAACATTTGCCTTTGGGCTTCCTATTGGGCTTGGCCTAACTAGATGCTATGGATTGAGCCCTTGCATTGTTCTAGACTTTCTTCATCTTGAATTTCTTAGGCTTTGTTTTAATTCCAAAAGAAGAAGCTGAACGAGAGACCAAAACCTTTAACACAGGCTTTAGATCTTCTCTGCTGCCTAGAGCTCTTTTTTAAGCTCCATGAGATTCATATCCCACTTGTTCATATTGTAGTTCAACTTGAATTGAGAATATCTATCAGGTAGAGATTCAAGAACTATGTCAATTTAGCTCTTAGGATCTACCGGTGCATCTAGGACCTCGGCCTCCTCGAAGTAAGTAATCATCTTGAGCAGATACTCTCGAACCGATGCCCCCTCAACCATCGTAGTGTTCATGATTGCCCTAAGAGCTTCCTGCCTTGCAGGCCAACTCTTGTCAGCAAACATGATACGCAATGACAAATCCATGTTGTATGCAGTGGCCATGTGCTCATGGTTAGATTGGAGCACACTAGACATAGAAGCTAACATGTAGCATTTAGCCATCTCATCGGTTTTCTTCCATACCTTCTTGGCCTCTCATTCTTGATAGGTGGATTATACTCTAATCTCAGTACAGGGATCCATAAGAACATACTTGTACTTCTCGGTAGTGAGTACTATGTTCAGGTTCCTCTTCTAGTCCACATAATTTGAGGCTGTCAACTTATTCTCTTTGAGAATGATTAACAATGGACTAAAACCGGACATTTTTCAAATATTGGAAAAAAAAACATTCTTTTAGTTTACAAGAAATAAAAATGCACATTCTTTATATTATTTCTTTGATAATAGATAACTCTTAAAACCATTATCAATAATATAAAGAGTTTAGCTCTTAGAAAAGCTAACAGAGCTTTGTAGAAAGATTAATAACATCCTAAGTTAAGTCTATAAGCATCATGAGTCAAAACTTCCTAAAATGGGTAATAATGTAGAAAAAGTCTCACTGATGGAATGTCCACTAATTCACACCACCTACGGGCAATCTAATGGTAAAAACCTCTAACGTAGGTCGATCGATCCTAGCAAATACTCTCTACTTTTAATTTTACTCTTTCACTAGTTCTAGAAACTCGTGGAAATCAATCCTATAGGGGGATCATCCTCAGAATGATATAAGGAAATCCATTATCTCTAATAAGAGTTGTGATGGAAGCATGGGGTCGTTGGAACCCCTCTCCTACTTAATCTTTTATTGAAAATAGAGTTTTCAGCCCAAAAACGTTTTCTAAAATCTTATGATTTCATTAACTTTAGTGAAAATCTAAAATTCAATATTATTCTCTGTGTCAAGGATTAAATCCTTTGAGAGAATAAACTATGAATTCATTTTATTAAATGACCTTAAGTTCAATATTATTTTATATGTCAAGGATTATATAATTTAATTTAATAAACCATGAACTCTTTTATTTTTAAAGTTTCTTAGATTAAAACATTTTATAAAAAAAACGCCCTTTCTAGTAAGACTTTGGTCTCACAAGAACTTCTGCATTTGATCACAAAAACAAAATAAGCATGATAACAAAAGTAAACTTTTTCATGCTCAAACTATTCATTTGTTCCTAAGTGACCAAACAAACGATTAAACATTATGAATTAAAAATTAATGATCATGTTTAATCCTAAGATGGCTCCATCATTTATTATTCATTTTCATGCAAATTATTCATCTATAGATAAATAAAACAATTGCAGAAAATTATCCTCATACAATAGTTTCAAAACATGATTACATCAAGGAAAAATTGAGGTATAAAACTTTAGCAATGCTCTTCTATTTCTTAGACAATTCGTCGCCTCCTTTCTCGTCGAAAATTGCGCACAACCGACTCTAGGCATAATGGACCTGGAGCTTGGTCCGTTGGTCCCACCTAGCGGTGGGTTTAATCTGTTTTTATGAAAATTCTAGTTGGGGTAAAGTGGACCTAGCGCCTGGTCCGATAGGCTGACCTAGCACCGAGTCAGCTTTGGAGTTCACCGATTTTTGGAAAAAATCTAGCATTTCAGCCGCTTTTTGCCCCTCAACAATTCCAACATTCACATTCTTCTAGTCTCCAAAATTTACAGATTAAAAGTATACAAAGAAACGTAAAACCAAGCAAAAAAATATAGCTTTACAAGTGACTATGCCTCTAACTATGAGGCGTACATCGAAACTACTTAAAACTAGAAAAATAATGGGAAAACCACTAGAATACATTATTCTATACCTCAACCGTGAGGCGTACATGAACTCTAGAAACCAATGCATCAAGGATTGCATGAAATCACAAAATATTCATTTTTTAATAGTACTCCACATTTTGCAATTTTAACCCTAGTACATGCTCATAGATGAAAATCGTGGCTCTAATACCATTTGAAGGATCACGGAGAAACATAAGAGAAAAGTGCAGCTGAAAAAGTTTCAAATTTTCTGAGCCACCTCTGGAAGAGAATACTTACTTTTTCTTATTTGTCATGGATTAAATAACGTGGGATCGGGCTGCACTAGAACTATTAGATAGGAATCTCAGGCTTGTATCCTATACGGCGCAGCGAAAAATAAATAAGATGCCATCCCAAGACCCACCTATGTGTGGTAAACAAGACATAAAGATAATAAAGGTAACAGCTTTTTACCTTTGTTTGATCGTCCGAAGAACAAAATTTCTTCTTCAAGTCGAGGCGCGATCCAGTAATCTTCTTGTGTAAACTCCACGTGGGTTGAACGTCTAACCACTACAATCACAGTGTGTGATTATCTCTAATAGTAATCCACACAGAGGAAGACTCACGCACCAAAATTTCCTGTGCTAGCAGAAAAAGATGGCAGCTAGGGCTATTTTCGTTTTCAGCAAAAACAAGAGAGAGAGAGAGAAGAAGAAGAAGAAGACGACGTTTGTTTTGTGGCTCCTATTTTCGTGTGAATCACACTTGGATTAGGGTTTCGAGCATATCTAATATATGTTCCAAAATCCACTGAAAATTTGAAATTAGAAAACAATTAGAATTTCCTAATTGTAATTGGAAACATCAAGTTCCCACAATTATAACTTGGACCATAAATTATAACTAATTATAATTTGTCCACAACAACTTCTCTTTCTCACAATTAACCCCTCTATGTTATCAAATAACATCTTGAATATATAATCTTCTATTGTGTGTGACCTATTAGGTTTCCCATTCAATTGGTAGCGAACATGAATTAATCCAAACGTCTTTGAGATTAATAATCCATAATTAATTAGAATTAATCATATTAATTCTAATCAGGATTGGTTTATTAATCCCATATTCCCAGATCATGAGCGGTATCTAGCAACACATCAAGACCACCCAAGAGTCTAGGAAGTCAAGCGGCTTGACATGAACCCTTGAATAATAAACTTCAGTGCAATTATCTCTTTTCACCATAAAATATCTCATTCGGTTTAGAGTACAAAATTAGTGCCAACTCCCTCCAGAATTAATTTTGGCCCGAATACAATATTACTTATACTAAGAATCCACTACTCTAAATGTGTATCAATTGGAACTGTTTCCAATACACACCTTGGCCAAGGACTTTCCAAGTAATAATTTCAACAAGTGGCTGTGAGATATTCGCCCCTACTATTAGGAGTGGTGAATCCTTTATTGACCCTCTCAATTACTTTCATTTACCTCACAATGTACCTAATATCCATCCCATAGGCGACCCTCGATCGAGCTTCGGAGATTGGAATCAAAGTACAAAGCTCAGTAAGCAAAGTACATTGGAGATTTCAAGTCTAATGATACTTGCATGTTTGCTATATTGAGATTATATTACTGGCACTAAATAGTTATCCATGTGATTATCTCAAAGCTAAGTCATCCAATGAACTTGTTCCATTAACAAGCATCCATGTATTAACTTTAAGTATCTCAATACTCACGGTTATGAGAACCACCGCCTGATGAAATCAAGAAATCTAACACATGCTAGTCTTAACGTATTAATGATGTCTGTAACACCCCGCTACCTAAGCCCGTCAGGGCCGGGGATGTCGCCCCATCCGAAGGACAAGGGGTCTTTATAACTAGGTGACACAAATAAAATAGCGGAATAAAAATAATACTTTAACTTAAAATTTATTACAACCCAAGAATAAATCCAAGAATAACATAAAGAAATCCATAACAAAATTTATCCACTCTCATCTTCCCAAAGCATTACAAAAAATAAATTTATCAGAAAGTCTTCCAAGGCAAGCAATATCTTGCTACTCATCCCCACAGCAGGATCGACCTGAAATCATGGTAAAAATAGTGGTAAGACAAAAATCTCAGTAAATCCGTATGTACTTTGAGTGTCCAATGGAAATAGTTCGTGAATGCAAAGTATAAAACCTTTATAAGAGAACACTGGCAAGCAATAAACATTAGTCAAAATCAAGAGTGGTGTTTTAGCTTTTCCAACCATACATAATCAATAAAATCAACCACTCAAAAAGGTGGTCATGGGTTACCACACGTTGGGCCCCATAACCGGTCAAAATGCCGACACTTTGTGCAGACTGACAAAAAATAGGTGATTGACCTACCGGAAAAGATACTCCTCCTTCTCTATACCCAAACAACAACCGGGTGTCCATTCCGGCAAAACACAGTCACTTGACTGAGAAATAAACTGCTAGCTCGGATCGGCACGACCTACTGGACTGACATCTTATTTGAGAAGGACTCACCCCTTAGAGGTGACCTCCTACTGAGAGACTTACCCTAACCCTTCAAAGACTAGCCCTAGCAGTCTACCTTTATTGAGTACTCAAAGACGTTTCCCACTTGGGAGAAAATGAACAAAACACCGTTCTACATGAAAATGGCAATTAAGGGTTTCCAAAGTCTTTGTCAAAATCAGTTTTGGAATGAGTTTTGAGTTTGAGTAAATCTGCTTGTTGATTTTCAAATAGTTTGTTTGTTTGACATATGAAATAAGTTAATCCTCAATTGCCTTTGCAGAACTGAGTATCCATGCACTCTACATTTGGCTTACCATAATAAACATTTTACATCAATCGGGCTTTGTGCAGGAGCTTACCTGATCCTTAGCTTGAATAAAATAAAGGTCTTCAACAGTTGTCCTAACCCTGCCTGGGGTAAATATAAACCACAATCAATCTCAAGCTAAAATCCACTTTCACAAATAAGACTAGTTCAATTGACTACTACCGTGATCCTAGTGTCCCAAGCTTTAAGGCCAAATAATAAATAAAATAGGTTTATAAGCTAAGTCTAGTTTGATATTTAAATAATTAGTGTTCTGGGAAATAGGTACTAATAAGTTAAAGGTTTAAATCTTGCTAAGAAAATTTTAGAGTTTATTTGATTAAGAGTCCTGGTGGTATTAGGTAAAATAATGATTTATTAATAATTTAGTTGTTAGAAAATAATTGATAACTAAAATTAGTTGAAAATAAATTTGAATGAGTCTTGCTTGAAAAATAATAAATAAATTTTAATAGGTTTTGATTAAAAGATATTAATTAAATTTTAATAATAAATATTTTACTTATTATGAGTATTTCCATAAAAGGCTTTATTTGATCATATAATAGCTATATATTTTATTTCCTTCAAAACCACTATTTAATTGACTAAAATATCCTTATTATATATATAATAGTCTAAATCTACCTTCCTAGGGTTTTTACGACTTTACTAGAAAAATTATAATATTAAATATTTTATTGATGAAATCAAATTAGCTTTGGGACAACTAGATCATGATCATATTTCTATTGCTAACTGCAATCATGAACATATGCATCCCTTCAATTCATCAAATCATCCAAATCATGCATAATAGCGTAGATCTAAATTTATCGAGACATGAGCTAACCTCTACTAGTATAAATATAATCATGGCTTCAATAATCTAACATTAATATAAATCATATTCACCAAAGGTGACATAATCTCTAGCATACTTGATCACAAATACTACCTATGACATGGAGGCATGCATTAAACCCTAAAAACACCATACAATCAACCAAGATAATCAACTCATGCATAGATCCCATCTCCATCATAAAGACACATTTATTAATTCTTCAGTCTCAACTCATCACAACAATACATGTTCAAGCCCTATTCATAATCCATCTTCTACTAATATCATCCTAGAGACATGAATCTAGAATTTAAAAGGAGGGTTAAAAAAGCTTACTTGATTGGTGAATACCTTGAAGGAGTTTCGAATGGATCTCAACCCCTAGATGTCTAAATCCGTCCAAGGAAGATGAAGAAAGCATGCCCATGGTTGATGAAGTCATTCGGTCCAGAGGGAGAGTGGTTCAGCCAAGAGAGAGAGAGAGAGAAAAGAAAGAGAGAGTCCATTAGCATGCTTATTCATATGTATATTCATTAGAGATCAAAGATTAGAGATGATGAAGTTGTTTGAACAAACCTACCTTGAAGGTGTTCTTGAGCCTTCACAAAATTTCTGGTTTTTTATCCAAAAGAACAAGTTGGATTTTAGAGTGTGATGTTATAACTGGTATGGATGGACTCCCGGTAGTGTATAGATGAAATTTGAAATTTTTAGAAGAAGTTTGAAGTGATTTGGAGAGGTATTAGGCGAAAGGAAGGAGTAGGTGTTCTTGGTGTGCTCTGTGTTGTTGAAGGTTGAAGAGAGTAGAGAGGTTTTGTTCAAGGCTGTCCGAATTTCTGAAGGGATTAGGGTTGGCCGACTGCTTGTAGAGTTTTGCTAGATGATTTTCTGGTTTGGAAGGGAAAAGGAAAGGCTAGTTGTTGAAATCCTTAAAGAATATTTTTGGAAAGCAAATTTGGAAACTAAATATAACAAGAATATCTTTGATTATTGGAGAGCTTTTGGAAAGCTGACATGGCCGACTGCTTGTGCAGTATTTCGGCTGGATGAAAGTTGGTTGAAGGAGGCTAAGGGTGGCCAAAAATAAGGAGTATAATGGTGAAGGAAATGTCTGGTTGTTTGAGGGATATTTTATGGAATGTTGCTAAATTATGGTGGCTGGAATTTTGGTATCCAATCAAAGTATGATTGCAGTAATTTTTTTGGAAATCTTTTAGGGCAGCCATGATTGGATTTTCATGCAGAAGCTTGGGAAGGACAATGGAGTTCAGTTCATGGCTGTTTAAGGGTGGTTTGTGCAGAAAAAGGGGTGGAGTTTCGGCTAGGGCTGAATTAGGAAACAAGCTGGAAAAAAATTCTGCACAGGATTTTCGCAAGGGCTGGAATTTTTTGGGCAGTTTTAGCTGCCATTTTTCAGCCGATTTGCAGAGGATTTGAAGGCCATTTCAGAGGTCTTTCAAGCTGGTTTCCAGCCTTCTTTATGGAGGGAAAACGTTGCTATGATGCTGAACAAAAACTGAAAGAAAACAACTTGATTTCGGACCTCCAAAGCTGCGAATTTGCCCAACGATTTTTCTGGTTTTACACAGCCTTTGTGCAGTCCGAAAATGGCCAGAAAAATTCAGGTTTCAAGCTGATCAAAATGGCTAAGAATTTTGACATGGCCAGAATTTTTCCCATTTTCTGGCAGCATTTGGGAGGGAATAATGGCTAAGAATTTTGACATCTTGAAGGTACAAGAAGCTGGAAAAATTTTAGTTCATTACATGAAAGAAAATGAACCTAGCTAGAGTGAAGTTTTAGAAAGTTCACTAGAGAAATAAATTCACTTGGAATCCTTCCCCCTCTTCCATGGTTTCAGTCCATAAGATATCTTTCACTAAGACATTTTGAACCTCCAAAGCCACAGCACATCGTTGGAATTTTTCTAGAATAAAACTAGCTTGAACAAATTGAACAAACTAATGAATTGAAAAATAGGAAAAATTAAGGATCAAAAGGAAATGAATTCCCCTTAGGAATTTTATGTAGGGTAAAAGAGTAGGATTAGGATAATCCTATCATGCCTCCCTTAGGATAACACCTCTACCCTATTCTAAAGCACCTAAGGCCGAAAATATCACTTCCTAAGCAAAAATAAAATTTAATCATGCTATAACTCTAATAATGGAATTTGAACTCAAGACCTCAAGAATTAATTCCAAACCTCTAACCACTAACCCACAACAACTCTTGTTTTTATTTTCTCCCTAAAATATTTTTCCTATTTAACCCTCAAGCTATCTCCCCATTTTCACCTCAAGCAAAAATTACCATTTTGCTCTTCTCACTCAATACTCACAATCAAGCCTTCGAGACAATAAAACATAAATCCAAATCACATAAAATCATATAAAAATATATTTAAACATGCAATAAAATATGATATGCATCCCAACCCCCTTACTCTAAGGTTGGTTTTGATTGGGGTTTCACAATGTCCTATCTCATTAATATTATGACTAGGGACTATTTAAGTACTAACACCATCCAGTGTAGTAGAAATCTCATATCATAATCTCTATTAAGATTTCCTTAACACAGTGTTGTACTAGGGACTTTATCGAATAGTTATATTACTTAAAGTAAACAAATGAAACTGTAAGATAAATAATGCCTTTTATTAAAATAAAATGTGTCATATACAATGTACAACCGATTGCCTCTAGAGCACAACACTTACAAGAACTTCTTGTGTTAGAAGGGGAGAAGGGGGCACCTACTGTTCAACTAGAATTCCCGCCAATCTTCTACTCCTACGCATCAAGCATTTTCTCTTTGCCTTTTGAATTATGGCTCTACCTTATTTTTGAGTTAGCTTTGTGAAATCTACTTCTTTGGATAACCAAAAATACTCTCCAAGAGATAAAGAAGAGAAGAACAAAAACCAGAGAAAGAGAGAGAGCCTCGGATAGACGACACACTAGAGAGAACTTCAAAACCAACGATCCTTTTTTCTTGTTCTTCTTCTTCTTCTTCTTCTTCTTCTTCTTCTTCTTCTTCCTTAAGCCGTAGTGGCCAAAAATCATCAACCCCTAATGGGCTTGGTGTTGTGCTAAAAAACCAATCCAAGACTGGCTCAATCCTCTTAATTAATTAATTATATTTTCTGGGCCTCATTAAATATCCAATACTAATTAATTAATTCTAATTATACTCTTAATATATGTCAACATATATCAACCCAATTAATTAATTTATTCCAGTCCAATTCTCTTAATTAATTAATTATCTTTTATAGGCCTTATTAAAACCTAAGACTAATTAATTAATTCTAATTGGACTATTAGAATAATTTTTATTTCTCTTCTAAATAATTATCCATTAAGCCCATATTGTGTCTAAACAATACCAAAGAAACTTGAGCTACTCCGGAGATCAAGAGATATATTATTCATGGCTACTAAAATGATCAAATTGCCCATAATATTAAATAGCTACATTTTATCACTTTAAATATTTTCATTTATCACCATATGGAAATATTGATCCCACGAATAATATTGCTAAAGTAATGTCTCCGACCTACTGGTGAAATGACAAAAATACGCCTCTATGTAACACCCATCAATGAGATAGGATAAATGTACTAACGCCCATCTCAATGACATTTACCATCCTTAGATAGTCTGATAAACCATGACTCACTTGAATGTACTTGCTTATCATTGGAAGCTACCCAAAAGCACACATTCTAGAGTCATGTTCCCAGGGCCTTGGATCATTAGATTATTCTAGATAATCACAAGGGGGTGATTTAATTTCACTAAGTGAAGTATAGTAACTCTGTTGCATAAGTCTGTCTTAAAGGATATTGATCTCACAAAAGAAACTCACCTAACATACATAAAAGTATAAAACCCTAGCATCGACAGACCACCAACTCATACTCAAGTATGAAGATATCCGTACTTGCTGTACCAATAATAGTTTGGTCTCTAAAATTATAGTACTTTAAGAGAGACTACTATTATAGGTTCAGCTCTACGCATTCAAAATACACTTATGCCTATGATATGAGTGAACTACTCACTGATTCAAGGTAAATCATTCTTCATTAGAAATCATAGCACAATAGTCTTACCTTAATGAAATGTCCCATTTCATTAAATGACTAAGGACTCAATTTCACTTGTATGATAAGTGCCCATGGTCTATACCTTACTATGAAGAACGACCCAACACATAGACCATTACTTATTATACTTGGACCTTTAAATGTGCAATAATATAAGTAATAAACTAATTTGAATAAATAAATATTTTATTACTATATGTTTACATAGAATATATAGTCTTTGAGGGCATACTTTCCAATACAAAGCACTATTAGCTAGGGGCACTACCCTGTAAACTAGGGAGCTATCCTATGTCCAGGAATAGATCCACTAACTAATGGCCAAACTAAATACTTACAGGTGTCAAATGGTAATGAATGTTGTTGTGGCTACACCAGATTGGAAGTCCCAAGGCTAGAGGCTTACGATGAGATGAGGAATGGAAGAGACATAGAAAACCTACTCCATGATGTTGAACGTTATTTTGACACCCTTGTCGTGTTCAATGATAGCATAATGTTGCACGTCGCTCTGCTCTACCTAAAGAACACATCGCTTATATGGTAGGGACGAAGATGTTATGACATTTGTAGAGAAGTCGATGGCATTATAATGTGGGAAGGATTTAAAGCCGAGGTAAGGAAATAGTTCTAGTGCATGGATACTGACACAAAGCTCAAGCTAAGTTTCATCATCTTCAATGCAAGAATGACCATATTAGGAAATATGTATAGGAATTCTCGAAGCTTTTCCTAGAGATACTTGATATGGCCTCTAAGGAGTCCTTGTTCATGTTTATAGATGAACTTAGCCATTGGGCCAAACCTGAGATGCAATAATGGGACATTCAAGACATCATCCAAGCCATGGCCATGGTTTAATCATTTTTTGAGTACTAAAAGATAAATATCGGCAAGGAAAAAAGGGAAGAAGCCCATCTATAACAAAGGTGGAGGAGACAAGCCTAAACAGTTTCTTAAACCAATAGGGTTTAGTAGGAGCAAAGGCAACCCAACTAAGAATATTAAGAATGATATACCAAAATGGCTGACGGAGTGCTTCCTGTGCTAAGGGCTGCACTTTGCACAAGACTGCCCAAGTCAGGAGAAGTTCGCAACCTTAGCCCAAGGCCTTTGCCAAACGGAAGTGCAACGGAGGGTCGCAAGCATTCGGTGTCTTGAGACAGTTTGAGACCAATGGAGGGGCCGACTATAGGTAACTATTTCTATAGCATGGTACAATATGATGGCCTTAGTCGACATTGGGGTCGACACCAACTATATGAGTTCCAATATAGCGAAGATATTAAGTCTAGTTTGGATATCATCTATTGGATGATTTAAAGGACTAAATGGCACATGGACACAACTACACAGGGAAGCCAAGAACGTGGTCATTCAGTTATGCCAATGGCAAGTTAAGGCAAACTTCTCTATCACTTTGTTAGACGATTACAATGTTGTTCTTGGCATGGCTTTCTTGAAATTTTTGGATCCCGTCATCGTGCCAGATAAGGATACCATGCTTCTTATACAAGAGGAAATAGTTTGCGTCATAAATATATGCTATGAGAACGAGTTAAACCTGAAGCAACTCAAGAAAAGAATGCAACGAGGTGAGCTGATGTTTGCTGCTATTATCAAAGATGAATATCTGCCAACATTTGAGGAAACCATGGATCTACCCATTTCGTATGAGGTTACTAAGGTCCTCAAGGAATTTGAAGACTTCATGTCCGAGGACCTTCCAAAACAGCTCCACCAAGATAGAAGGCAAAACATATAATTGAGCTTGTGGATGGTACCAAGCCAAACTCCTAACCACCATATCAAAAGCCTCCCAAGGAGCTTGAAGAACTTAGTAGACAACTCAAGGAGCTTTTGGAAACTAAGTTCATCAAGCCGTCCAAGAGTTTGTACGGGGTACCCATTCTCTTCCAAAAGAATAAGGATGAAACATTACATCTATGCAATGACTATCAGTTCCAAAATAAATAAACGGTGAAGAATAACTACTCGATCCCTTTAATAGCAGATTTGTTTAACTGTTTGCAAGCAACGAAGGTTTTACCCAAGCTTGATCTTTGCAAGGGCTACTATCAAGTCCGTATAGTGGATGGACACGAACCAAAAATGGCAATCGTTATGAGGTATGGTTCATTCGAATTTCTTGTAATGTCATTTAGTCTAACTAATGCACCGACTATGTTTCGTACACTTATGAAATGGATACTAGCTGAATTTATTGACAAGTTTATTGTCGTTTACCTTAGCGACATTGTCATTTATAGCAACTTAATGGAGGGGCATGCGCAACATCTTCGACTCATTTTTAAGACACTAAGAGATAATAGCTTATATGTTAAGAAATAGAAGCGTTTGTTTAGACTAAGGGAATTCTCCTTCTTGGGACATATAGTGGGGGAAAGGAAGATTTAAATGGACCCCCAAAATATTAAGGCAATTGTGGAGTGGAAGACTCCAACTAAAATGACCGAACTACGTTCGTTTTTTGGGCTAGTCAACTACTACCGTCAGTTCATCGAGGGACACTCGGCTATAGCTGCACTACTAACTGCTCTCTATAGAAAAAAAGGACTGCATGGGATTGGACTCCTAAGTGGCAACTTGTATATTCGAGGCACCAAAAGATGTTATCACAAAAAAATCAGTCTTACTACTACCAGACTTCACCAAACCGTTTAAGGTGCATACCGATGCATCCGACTTTGCCATCGATGACGTTCTAATGAAAGATGAACCCAATGGCCTATGAGAGCCAGAAGTTTAATAATATACAACTATGTTAGTTGACACATTTGAAAGATATGCTTGTCATCATTCATTGTCTAAAGGTTTGGGAGTAGTATCTCAAAGTCCCACCCCATTTAAGATCAAGACGGACAACTAAGCGATAAGCTACCATCAAACCCAGAAGAAGCTCTCTAGTAAATAAGCCCGTTTATTGGACAACTTAGTAGAATTCAAGTATGACCTCAAGTATAGTTCAGGTAATAGTAACATCGTACCTAAAGCCCTAAGACAAAAGAATATCATAGTCCTAATAACTAGTGTACCAGAAGGTCGAATCCAAGAATGAATCAAGGATAGAGCATGATTGACAAGCTCAAATGTTCAAGAAATTAGTTGAGTAGAAAATGATAAGGTTCGGGGTCCAGGATAGAATCCCCTACACTAAAGGCCAAATGTTCTGCCTACTAGCATAGGATAACTTTAGATGAGACATCCTTAAAGAGTATCATGATCGTTGGTATGATAGCTACCCTGGGACTAACTGCACGTTGCCTTTGGTCCAAGAACAATTCTACTAGCTAGGACATAAAGATGATGTAAAGACCTATATTCTATTTGTCTTGTGTGCCAGCAAGATAAGATTGATAATTAGCCGCCCAGTGGCTTACTACAACCATTGCAGATCCTCGAAAGGATATGGGATTATGCTTCCATGCATTTTATCATTGGGTTACCAAAGTCAAATGGATACATGAATATTCTTGTAGTCGTAGACTGACTGTCTAAGTATGCTAAATTCATTCCTGCCCCAAAAGAATGCACTACTAAGGTGATGACTAAGCTATTCATGAAAATTATTGTTAAGTACTGGGGACTACCAGCATCAATTGTGAGAGACAGGGACTCACAGTTCATGAGGTGATTTTAGATGGAGCTCTTCTATCTATATAGGACAGTATTTGACATGTGGACAATAATGCACCCGCAGAACAACGGATAGATAGAACATGTCAACACCATCTTGGAAGTGTATCTACAACATTATGTGATCGTCAACCAGAAATATTGGATAAGGTTGCTAGACGTAGCCTATTCTTATATAATTTAAAAGAAATAAAAGTACCGATAGATCCCCATTTGAGATAGTCTTACGGTTTCAACCGACAGCCCCAAGGATACTATTACTAGTTACAAAGGGTCGAGTTTTTCAACCTTTCATTTTGCCAAAGACTGGCAAGAATGAGCGGATGTAGCTAAGCTTTACTTGGAGAAAGTTGCATAACGTGCCAAGAAGTGAGCCAACAAGAAATGAACGTCCTGTGAGTTTAAGAAGAGGGACTAAGTGTTGGCAAAATTATACCAATATGGATAGGTTCGGGGCATTTAAAAGGGCTAATGAGATAGTACAAAGGGTTGTTTACCATAATTTAAAAAAGTTAGGGCTATGGCATATAAGAAGAAACTGTCCAAAGGTCTATCCTTACTTCATCCTGTGTTTCACGTAAGCCTGCTCAAGCAGTATCACAACGACCCCAATGATATTTCACAAAATGTATGTACAAAGGCACCAGTAGGGATGTGGAACAAATATGATAAGATTACCAAAGAGATCTTATCAGATCGTATCATTTGCCACAAGAACTGCGCACCATCAAAGGAGTACTTAGTGAAATGGAAAGGCTTACCAATGTTCAAGACAAACTGGAAGCTAATGGAAAAACATTAGTAATTTACTAAGTTACTCAAGGGCTACAAGGAGTCCAAAGTAACAGGGATGATTCCTAGCTCAAGCGGGTGAGAATGAAATAATCGACACAGAGTTGACAGTTGAATGAGACAAAACCGACACGAAATGGGATTGATAGGTACACAATAGGCCGATGTGCCCTGGGCACCCGAGCATAATGTGCATTACACGAATTGAAATAGGACTGAGATGGGGCACGACGGGTCATTCTGGACCGTTAGGTAGTTTTGACCAGTCAACTTTATGAGAGGTTTGTAAAAGTTTCTAGAAAGGTTCTAGGTCTCTCTAAGACACTCTTAAGGGACCTAAATTTGTATAGAATTCTCTAGAAGATCTAGAATATTGTAAATAATCTAGATATTTATACAAGTTGCCAATTAATAAGTGGAAGTTATAGGAACATTCTAGACCCTAAGCTGTTGCCTACAAATAGGGCCAAGCCCTTTCGTTTGTAATCATTCAAGTTTGAGAATACAAGTGGAATTCTCTCAAAGCACTTTTGCTTTCCCTTTAGCCAACTTATCTTTCCAACACTTAGTTTCCGTTTAAACACTTAACCACCACATTTTCATCTCTTTTTTCGAATCTTAGTTCTCCTAGGTTGATCTAGGTAAACTCCCCTATGCTAATCTTAGAAGAAGCTAGAGCTACACGGGCTATTGTTAGCTAAAATAGCTAATTTGTAACATTTATTAGATGTCTCTGAAGCTACTACATGCTCAGCTTCCATAGTTGAGTAAGAAATACATGATTACTTGATACTCTTCCATAACATAGCTACTCTAAACAAGTTAAAGACATATCTACTAGTAGATTTTATTTCATCCTTATCTACCTAGAAGTCTGAGTTTATGTAACCCATTGGAACCAAGTCATCAACTCTGCATATAATGCCTTGTTCCGTTAAGGTACTTGAGTATATGCTTTATAGCTTATCAATGAGTCTCCCATGGATTTAACTGATACCTGATAACTAAGCCTACAACAAAGTATATATCTAGCCTAGTGCACGTATGGCATACATAAAATTTCCCACAGCCAAACTATTGGTGTGCATGAGTGATTTGTGCTATGGATATCAAATAGATCCAAAACTCAACCTAGCTCTAAAATAAAATATCAATTTCACTTACATACACACATATTTTAGGCAAGTAGGCCCATTATATAATATAGAGTGTAAGTGGTAACATAAAAAATCCCAAGGAAAGGATGCCAACTGCCACTACTCTCTCTCAAGTTTTATTATCTAATCAATCAAAATAAAGAAGTCTAAATAACTATCACAAGTCAAATGGTTAAGATTATCCCAAAGAAAAAATATACACAACTATCAAGACAAAGCCAAGAGATTACTAAGGTAAAATTAAAGTAGGAAAAATAGAATTGGCCATACAATTAAAGAGAAATCCCCATTTATATCCAAGCATCAACCATTATTCAACCTATCAACATCTAATTCAAGTATTGGCAAGATTTCCCAAATAAATTGAAATTCACTCTTTCGTAAGTAATGAAAATCCTATATTTGAGCCAAATCCATAGATATCTCAATTTATATTTATCAAACCCAATAATCCAAAAAATTAAGAAAATCAAAACTAAAGCCCAAAAAGCCATAGAATCCCTATCTCTAAGTAATCATATAATTTCGCCTATCACCATGTTCTAAATCCTCCAAATTCTTTCTCCATATCTGCAAGGGAAAACAATTCTGTTTGATCAAGATATATATATATAAGAGCATACATTCTTTCTCAAGTTCGATATAAGAGCATTACCCAAATATTTAATCCAATCAATCAAAACCTAAGTGATAGATTACACAAGATAGAAAATAATAGATCAAATAACAATAAAATACAAAAGTAATATATGGCAAAAGCCTTTAATTACAAGTCAAATCAAATAAATCTAGCAACCAAAAGTCAAATTATAAAGAATGAAATGAGAGAACTTATAGAAAATGGCCCATCTTCTTCATTGTAATCTTCTTTTGGGTGCCCTTTTTTTCTCTTCAAATCACATTCGATCTTCTCTTCTTAGCATTCTCTTGTGGTTCTAAGGGTTTTTCTTAGAGTTTTCTCTTTTCTATATTCTCTTACCCTCTTCCCCCTTTTTCTCTTCAAAGAAAAAGAGTATTTATAGGTTAAGTAGCCAAAACCCTTGAAATAAGTAAAACAGGGTATCATCTGTGATGTTGCACATCGCCGTGCATGGTTTGATACTTTAGGTCACATTTGAAACAATGTTATAGCTCTTTATTTCTTCATGTACTAGAAACATGCATGGCACCATGATTACTAAGATGCACGACACTGTTGAGCTAAAAGGTCTATACTATTTCTAACTTCTAGGTTTGCACAGTGCTATGTCGTATAGAATGTATACCACCATGGACCTCCAAATTCGTGATTCCTAACCTTCTAGTCTTGCACGCTACCGTGTAGGATGAGGATGGTGGCACCTTAGGTTTCTAGAGTTACTCTTTTTCAATCTTTTTCTCATTGAAATCTCTTCTTATTTCAACTTTCTTCATCTACATCAAGAAATAAGGAAAATGCAAAAGATAAATAGCCATCTATAATGAATTTTAAGAATTTCAACTTCTAATACTATATAAAATGTGCATGTAGTGTCCAAACATCACTTCCTCACACTTAAGCTGATACGAATTCTTGGTGGCTTTTCTTGGTGTTGTGGTGTTTTTGGTGGCTATGTGTTCAGTTCAAACAGAGGGAACCAAAACAGGGACTATTCTTGTGACAAAAAGAGAAAGTAACCTAACTACCTCTACTCTTTCAAACCCTTGAAGAACAAAGCCTCAAAGACCCTCAAGATGAGTAGAAAGTTCTACTATATTTTCACCCTAATATCCTTGAAGCAACAAAGGTAAGCAAGAACAAATAAAATAGAGAAAATAGGCACCCAAGTATTGAATTTCAAACAAACCTTAGAAGAATAAAGCAACTATGACCCATTCAAGAAAAACAATATTGGATTCTCCAAAAGATTTATAGACTTTTATAAAAGGAGGACTAACCTTTAAGTTTGGTCTTGAACAAGATGAACAAGGAGGCTAGGGCCTCTCAAGATTCTCTCTCAAATTTGAATTAAAGTGAAGTGAATTGTCTTGTCAAATTAATAAAGGTGCTATTTATACTATCCTAACCCTAGCTAAGTAATCCCCGAGGTTTAACTACAGTTTTGGGTCAAAATAAGTCTTTACAAACACTTAAAAGTGAAGAAAGTTGGAGAAAAGCATTAAAATGCGGAGCAATCGGCGGTGACCTAGGGGAAAGCTGGCGCCGATTTGGGACATCAAGCTGGCACCGGTTTAGTTCTGTCTTTGGGCCAGTTCATGTTTGCTTGAAGTGTCATTTTGGACAGAATGGAGCCGACGCTGGTTTGGATGCATGCAGCCGGCACCGGCTGTCCTCTAGGAAACCTCCCATTGTCAAATTTCATCCCCTTTTACTGTCAGTTTGAGTTCTTGTTGGGGTCCCTCATGGATGGCCATCAACACGAACTCTTGGCTAGCTTCCTCCACCTTCCAATCCTCCTTCACCCTCAAGCATGGTTTGATGATCAATTGAAAATCATCTTGAAGCTTCTTGGTCCTCGTTCTAGTTATCGGTCCTTGTCCTCCATGATGAAGTGGAGTCTCATCATCTCCCCCTTCTTAAAAAGGATTCGTCTTCGAATCGTTACCATTATCTACATCAAAAGGAGAGAGGTCACTAACGTTAAATGTGGCATTAACATGATACTCGCCAAGTAGATCTATCTTGTAAGCATTATCTCCAACTTTGGCAAGAAATTGAAATGGTCCATCCCCCCTTGGATCAAGTTTGCTACATCGTTACGTGGGGAATCTCTCCTTGAGAATGTGCACTCATACCCCATCACCCGACTCAAAGATTACCTTTTCTCTTCCTTGATTGTGCTTTTGGGTGATCTCTTCATTTTGTTTTGCAATTGTTGCTTTCACCTTCTTATGGAGTGCCTTCACCATCTCCGCCTTCTTAGCTTCATCAAGGTTCAACCATTCACCTATAGGCAAAGGAACTAAATCTAAAGGATTTAGAGGATTAAAACCATATATAATTTCAAAGGAGAATAAGAAGTGGTAGAATGAATAGCCCTATTGTATGCAAACTCAATGTGAGGTAAGCACTCCTCCTAATTTCTCAAGTTCTTCTTGATCATGGTTCGGTTGACCACCTCCGTTTATCCATCCGTTTGAGGATGAAAAGCTGTGGAAAACAAAAGATTAGTACTAAGCTTTTTCCATAAAATTCTCCAAAAGTGAATAAGGAATTTAGTATCCCTATCCGAGACAATAGTCCTTGGAATCCCATGCATTCTCACCACTTCTTTAAAGAATAAATCTACAATATAGGATGCATTATTCGTTTTGGAACAAGCCACAAAATGAGCCATTTTAGAGAATCGACCAACAATCATAAATATGGAGTCCTTACCCCCCTTGGACCTAGGTAATTCTAAGATGAAATCCATTGAAATATCAACCCAAGGCACATTAGGTGTAGGCAAAGGAGTATAAAGACCATGTGGATGAGATCTAGACTTGGCTCGCCTACAAATAATGCATTGAGAACAATGTCTCTCCACATTCTTTCTCATTTTTTGCCAAAAGAAATATTCCTTAAGGATGCCTAAGGTTTTTGCAACACCAAAATGCCCCATTAGTCCCCGACTATGGGCTTCCTGAACTAGCAACTCCCTAATTGTACCTTTTGGCAAACAAAGCCTTGCTTCTCTAAACAAGAAACCATCATGCCTATAATATTTAGCAAATACACACAAGCATGGAAAATATCTCCAAACTCCTCATCATCAACATACAAATCTTTTACAGATTCAAAACCAAGAAGTTTAGCATCCAATAAGTTTAGTAGTGCATACCTTCAAGATAGTGCATCCGCCACCACATTTTCCTTACCTTTTTTGTATTGAATGACATATGAAAATGTCCCAATAAACTCCATCCACCTTGCATGCCTTTTGTTTAAGTTTTGTTAGCTCTTGAGGTGTTTAAGGGTCTCATGATCGGTATGAATGACAAACTCTCTTGGCAAAAGATAGTGTTGCCAATACTCCAAGGTCCTTACTAAGGCATAAAGCTCTTTGTCATAGGTAGAATAGTTGAGGGCTATCCCGAACAATTTCTCACTGAAGTATACAATGGGTTTCTATTTTGGGTCAAGACCACTCCTATTCCCACCCCACTTACATCACATTCTATCTCAAAAGCGTTCTCAAAATTCGGAAGAATAAGAATTGTAGCTTGACTCAATTTATCTTTGAGGGTTTGAAAGGCTTGTTATTGGGCTTCTTCCCACCTAAATCCCACTTTTTTCTTTACTACTTCGGTTAGAGGGGCTGCTATAGTGCTAAAATTTTGGATAAACCTCCTATAGAAGCTAGCTAGCCCATGGAAACTACGAACTTGGGTAATGGTGTGTAAGGGTTGGCTAATCTTAGATGGCTTTCACTATTCCCTCATCAACCTCATTCCCTTTGGCACTCACAACATACCTAAGGAATGTAATACTCTCCAAACAAAAAGAGCATTTCTCAAGATTAGCATACAATCTCTCCCTTCAGAAGGCAACAAGCACACTTTGAACATGATTTAAATGATCCACATATGATTTGCTATAAATCAATATATTATCAAAGTACACAACAAGAAATTTCCTAATAAATTCCCTCAAAACATGGTGCATTAGTCACATAAAAGTACTAGGAGCATTGGACAATCCAAAGGCCATGACAAGCCATTCATACAACCCTTGTTTAGGTTTAAAAGCAGTCTTCCGTTCATCCCCTTCCCTTATTCTAATTTTGTGATAACCGGACTTCAAATCAAATTTTGAGAAAATGCATGTACCAAATAGCTCATCAAGTAAGTCATCTAGCCTAGGAATAGGATAGCGGTATTTTACCGTTACGTTATTGATAGCACGACAATCCACACACATACGCCATGTCCCATCCTTTTTGGGCACCAAGAGAACCGGAATCGCACATGGGCTTAGGCTCTCTCTCACATGTCCCTTCTCAAGCAATGCCTCCACTTACTTTTGCAATTCCTTGGATTCCTCCGGATTGCTTCTATATGCTGATTAGTTGGGGATGACGGCTCCGAGCACAAAGTCGATCTGATGCTCAATTCATCACAATGGTGGTAGTCCTCCGGGCACCTCATTTGGAAAAATATCTTCAAACTCTTAAAGGATATCTGCAATTTCATGAGGCAAAGACAATATGGAATCATTAGTAGAAACATAAAAACTTTTGCATAAAAGAAGAATAACCAGTTCCTTAGCTTCTATAGTCTCATGACCTCACTCTCCTTTGCAAAGAAATTTACTCTCGTTTTACCTCCCCTCCCTTATCCTTGCTCACTCCTATCCTTGATAGTCAATGGCATTTGTTTGTTCATTATCTCTCTCAATTCTTTTTCTTGCCTCCCCTTTTCTTTCCTCTCAATTTCTTGCTTTTTCTTAACTTCTTGTGTTCCCTTATTCTTTTCTTTTTCCTTCATGATTCTTTGGTCTTTACTCACCTCACTAGGGGCCATGGGGGTAAGAGTAAACTTAGTTTCCTCCTTGAGTATGGAATAAGTATTCTTCCTCCCATCATGTTTTACATGCCTATCATATTGCCAAGGCCTCCCTAGTAGTAAGTGACATGCTTGCATAGGTACTACATCACATAGCATTTCATCCTGATACTTTCCCATTTCAAAAGACACCAACACTTATTTATTTACTCTCATTTCCCCACTATCATTTAACCGTTGTAGTTTGTAGGGCTTGGGGTGTCTAATCCAACTCATGTCCAATTCTTCAACCAAATCTACACTAATCACGTTAGTGAAACTCCCACTATCCACAATGACATTATAAGGGGTCTTGTTGACTAGACACCTAGTGTAGAAAATGTTCTCTCTTTGTTGGTGGTCTTGATCCTCAATGGCTTGTGAACTTAAAGACCTTCTATTGACTCCCACCAAGGAGTACTCTTATCTAAAAACTTCCCCCTCATCACTCCCCTCATCTCCATTTCCCTCTTAGTCTCCTTGGTATCTTTCTCCCTCTTCCTCTTCATCGGTAGAGACCTCACCATAAGGATTAGTATACATTGCTCTCTTGCTTGGACACTCATGGGAAGTGTGTCCATATCTAATGCACTTAAAGCATTTGATATCTCTATTCCTTTGTGGCCTCTCCATGATTTTCCCCTTGTCCTTGTTCCATTCTTCCCTAAGTTTCCAATCCTTCCTAGGCTTCCATTCTTCCTTAGGTTTCCAAGCTTTCCTAGGTTTTTTGAAGTCCCTTTGAAATGGCTTGGGGGCTTTACCCTTCTTAGTTGGCACCTTACTAGTTGTGTTGGGGTTTAGAAGTATTGGTCTAGTAAATGCCCTTCTCTTTAATTGCCTTTTAATCTTTATGGTGGCATGTATCATATCCTCCAATCGATCATAGGGGTGTAATTCCACCAAATTGATAATCTCCCTATTTAATCCTTCCAAAAACCTTGCTCTTGTTGCTCTAGGATCTTCATGGATTTGAGCTCTCATCAACATGACTTCCATCTTCTTATGATAATCTTCCATACTTTTATTCCCTTGCTTGAGTGATTAGAGCCTTTGGTAAAGATTATTATATTAATGGTGTGGTATAAACCTTGCTCTCATCATATCTTTCAATAAATTCCAACTTGCCACAGTTTCCACTCCCATTTGCCTCCTTTGAGCACTAACTTGCTCCCACCATACCAAAGCATACTCCGAGAAATCCAAAATAGCCAACCTCACTTTTGACCTCTCACTATAAGTATGGCTTTCTAGGAATATCTCCATCTTGCTTTCCCACTCAAAATAAGCTTCGGGGTCACTCTTGCTATAGAATTCTTGGCCCAACTCCCTTTCCATATAATTTCCTTCCCTCATTCCTCCTCTATTACCCCATCCTCTATATTGTTCCCAAAAGGCCTCAACTTGTTCTCCTTCATACCACTCATCGACTCCGTCAAATTCTCTTTCTAGCCCCCTTAGATTGTTCTCCCTATTTCTTCTTTGTCATCTATCTCGTCCTCCTCTCATTCCATGAACTCCCCCTCTCATAGGAGCTTGTTGGAATCCCCCAATTGAATGTTCGTCCCATTCTTCCCCTTGTTGGGCATGTAATAGAGGAGTGTGGGCATCACTATCCCTCATTCTAGGGCTAGGTGCTTCAAATCGTTCTTGGCCCCTCCTTTGTGCAACGGTAGAAGATTGGCCAAGATGGTTTATCAACTCCCTTGTCAATTTTTGAAATCACTTTGCATAGTTCTCATCATGGCTTGCAAGTCCTCACGCAATCCCCTAGCATCAATGGGTTCTTCTTGAAGTCTACTAGGTCCACTTGCGTTAGGCCTAGAGATCTCTTGTTCATGGGCCATGATGGTAAAGTATTTACTTGTCTATACCTGTAAAACAAGAGATTAGAAAGAAAAATCGATCCTCACTGCACTTCCTTGCGTGTTGGCTCTCAAGGTTGATCACTCCACCCTCGTGTTTACTCTCTTAGGCTCTTTTGATAATAGGCTCTCCCACTTGCCTTTTTCTCAACACTCAAGCCTTCTTGTTCAATCCCAATTCTCCCCAATAGCTAAAGATTTAGTCTAGCTAAGTGAATCACACAAATCAAAAGGAATTTCCAACTAAGGGGTCTTAGGAGAATTTCAACAAACACTTGTTGGGCACCTTCAAGCAATCAAGTTTTAAGCCAAGAATTTCAAGAAAAATAGACTCAATCAACTCAAGAGCAAGCACTAGATGCAAAAGAACACTTCTAAGCAAGAAACAAACAAGAATTATCAAGAACAACTAGAACTAGGATGATAAAGAACAAGATGATCACAAAGGTGCAATAGAAAAATTGAGTTCAATGGACATGGAATTCAATAATTGAGTGATATACGAAGCCTCAAAATCCCAAGGAATAAAAATCAAGAATCAAAGTTCCCAACTATAGTAAAAAACACTCTTATGGAACATTTATCAAACACCTTGGCTGTAATCTCGTCACTCAAGCAACCAGAATTTTCACCATATTCAAGACAAATTTCAATACAATCACAAGACAAATTTTTTCGCAAGGATTATAACAACATCAAAGAGCAATTTTCCAATAGCAAAAATCAAGAAATAACAAAAAATCCAAGACCTTTTTGGAGCAATTTTCTGAGTTACGGGATTTTTTATTTTTCTCTTTTCTTCACTTTGTAGGGCTCTTTTTTCTTGTTTTCAAGCATTGATGGGAATCAAGCTTTTCCTAACTCTGATACCAAACTCTTTGATACGAATTCTTGGTGGCTTTTCTTGGTGTTGTGGTATTTTTGGTAGCTATGTGTTCAGTTCAAACAGAAGGAACCAAAACAGGGACTTTTCTTGTGACAAAAAGAGAAAGTAACCTAACTACCTCCACTCTTTCAAACCCTTGAAGAACAAAGCTTCAAAAACCCTCAAGATGAGTAGAAAGTTCTACTATATTCTCACCCTAATATCCTTGAAGCAACAAAGGCAAGCAAGAACAAATAGAATAGAGAAAATAGGCACCCAAGTATTGAATTTCAAACAAACCTTGGAAGAACAAAGCAACTAAGACCCATTCAAAGAAAATAATATTGGATTATCTAAAAAATTTATAGACTCTTACAAAAGGAGGACTAACCCTTAAGCTTGGTCTTGAACAAGATGAACAAGGAGGCTAGAGCCTCTCAAGATTCTCTCTCAAATTTGAATTAAAGTGAAGTGAATTGTCTTGTCAAATCAATAAATGTGATATTTATACTATCCTAACCCTGGCTAAGTAATCCCTGAGGTTTAATTACAGTTTTGGGTCAAAAGAAGTCTTTACAAACACTTGAAAGTGAAGAAAGTCGGAGAAAAGCATTAAAACGTAGAGCAATCGGCGGTGGCCCAGGGGAAAGCCGGCACTGGTTTGGGACATCAAGCCGGCACTGGTTTGGTTCTGTCTTTGGGCCGGTTCATGTTTGATTGAAGTGTCGTTTTGGACAGAATAGAGCTAGCGCCGGTTTGGATGCATGCAGCCGGCGCCGACTGTCCTTTGGGAAGCCCCCATTTGTCAAATCTCATCCCCTTTTGCTGCCAGTTTGAGTTCTTATTAGGGTCCCTCGTGGATGGCCATCAATATGAACTCTTGGCTAGCTTCCTCCACCTTCGAATCCTCCTTCACCCTCAAGCATAGTTTAATGATCAATTGAAAATCATCTTGAAGCTTCTTGGTCCTCGCTCTTGTCAGCGGTCCTTGTCCTCCATGATGAAGTGGAGTCTCATCATAAGCTTTTACTTGTCCTAAAGCAAATATTCACTATATAAAAGTGCTCCAAGCAAAAAACATGTATATCAAGAATAGATTCTTGGCAACAATGACTATGATGCAAAAGATATTCATTTTCTATTAAAATTAAAATCCAGTTTGAGTTCTTTCAACAAGACTAAACTTATGTAAACATATATATTTGAATAGATAAAACCAAAGCCTTCGAAGTTAGATTAAATATTCAGAAAGTGTCATCCCCTTTCCCAAGTCAAGAATACGACTCTAGTGATTCATATAAGTAAGGAATGAAGAGTTGCGTAAGTTCTCTGACTTCCAAAAACTACAGCAGTCCAAGTAATAAACATAGGATTAGTTTATACGCTCACTTTTGTAGGGTAATGTAATTGCCTAATTGAGACAAAATGAAAGATTTTTAGCTTTTACATTACCCTTTAATCTTATTTTCTTTTTGTTACAATATAAGGTAATTTCTTAATAAAAGTATAATAAAAGATTTTTAGCAATTATATTACTTTACTTATTTCTTTCAGGATTTTGTCCCAATCCACATTTACTTAAACCCAGAACAAGGACTAGCTAAAAGATCATAGAATATAAATAAGTCAAAATTCCTTACTTAAATTTCATAACAAGTTTCTCATCCAATCCTAAGAAATAAAATATCTCTAGGTTTATTAAAATATAGACAAGGTTAAGCCAAATTCTCGAGATCTAATTCATATTACATCAAATATACATAATTGCCTACGAACATCCCATCAAAACAAACTTATTTCAAATGCTTATGTCAAGAGAAAAAAAAATAGTAATTCCAAAGGTGGGTTAAAATAAGCCAAAAAGCGAAAAAAAATTAACTCAAATTTTCACAAACCAATTTTCAAACCACAAAAAAATTTAGCCCAAATTTTTACAAACCAATTTTCAAACCATAACTAAAACCTATAAATGATCTTGCTAAGAATATACCTAATCTCCCCTCCCCCCCCCCAACACTTAAAATATACAATATCCTTATTAGCTAAAATGGTGTCTAATATGCACACAATAGGATGAAATAATAATGAGGAAAGAATGAAAGTAATACTTCCCAAGTGATTCGATGCTTAGTGTGATTGGCAAGAAGAGAAGATCATCATCAACTAAGAAAATTATAGGTCTCTACATTCATTTAAAGATAATCACCAAATAAGTAAGATAGATTAAAATAAAATACCAAAATGTTGAAATTAAAATAAAAAAATAAAATACTAAAAATTTATGTGTAGAGAATAAACTACTCCTATCCTTATCTCTAGAAAAGTAGAAGTGGCCTAATCAGATCAGAAGTAGCCTTGGCCTCCTCTACTTCCTTTGCTGCTTTGAGATCCATGCAGAGGTTGGTCAAGTTCACTGGGTCCTATAAGACCATACTAATCAACCTCTACCACAGCTAACATAAAAATGTATCTGATCTGTCCTGTCTATGACCAGTCTCCCAAAGGTGTTCTAAATATCCTTCTAGGTATCGCATATCTGATCTAGTTGTACTTTCATATCAGAAGAGGGCTGTTGCTAGTGTCCAACAAGCTCCACCATGCTAGCAATCATACCCTACTACCACTAAATCATCTCACTCTGCTGTTAAATAGTATTTCACAGAGTATCCAATCCCATAGTCAATGTATATAAGTGTGTGTGGACCTCAGCCTAAAAGTCTACTGTGGCTGTAGGACTCCCAATATTAGGTCGTTAGGCCCTGAAGGACTCTATTGTCGCATTCTGATATTGTAGAGGTAGCTGCTAACCAGTTTGCTTTCTAAACTTATTAGGAGTTAGCCATCTCTTGTCATTCTCGTTATAGCTATACCCAATGTCCAATCTGTCACTATCTCACTGGTGATCGCTACGATAACTAACTTCCCATCCAAAGGTGTAACATCTCTTTTTTGTACACTTTGACTAGTGATTAATTTATATACAATGAGTATTCATATGAAGGCTCAGAACAAGAAAAGATCAGTCTAATGAACTAAACGTTTTGGTGCGATAAAAATATTTAGGAAGCATTATTGGAATTTTGAAATTATGGGGACCTTTGGAATTTTAAATTTGTTTTACCCGTACCCTAAATCTTTAGATTGCAACTATTTTTAGTACAATAAGAGTTTGAGGATACGTTCAGAACAAAATTTGAACAATGTAATGAGACAAACATTTGGTATAACCCGAGCTATCAGGGACATTATCGTCATTTTAACTGCAATCGGCATTTTGTCCGTAAATTGGGAAGAATTGAGAATTTTGACTTCCACTATTAAATTCAGTACAATTTATAGATTCCATTAGTGGAATAAAATATTTTTTCAGTATGGCCGAAATTATCGTTATTTTCTAAAAAAATTCTGAAATGCGATCGAAATTGAGACAAGTAGCGTAACTTGATTGGTGGATGAAAACAAGTGTTAAAATATCATTGGAGCAGTAAAATATTTGTGGGATTATTTAATTGAAAAAGCTTAAGAATTATCTATTTAATTAAATCAACCAATAGGAAAAATGGTTCAAAATCATATAGCCCACAATTGTTGACCTTGTGACCAATTTTGGTCACAATTTGGACAAAGAAAATGGCAGTGAGAAGGCTGAATTTCAGCAGGATAAACTTGCAGCAAGAATAACAGGAAGAAGGAAAAGAAACAGGAAAGAAAAGCTAGAAGAAATAGGGAGAAAAGGGGGGGGGGGGGAATGGAGAGAAAAAGAAAGAACTTGGGGGAAACCAAGCTTGGAGAATCACACAAACAAGGTAACGGGCTATACTTTATGAATTAAAGTTGTAGATTTCATTGTGAGGATTATTATGGTATGAATATTGTTGGGAGAATAAGGAAATTGTGATTTTGTCTAGCATGATTTCTATGTTTTGTGAAGATTGGTGTGTGCATATGCATGCCGGTTTGGTTGAGGGTTTATGTGCTATGTTTTATATGGTATGTGAAGGTGTTTTGATGGTGGTTTAGGTGGTTATTCATGGCTGTAAAAGGAGAAGATAGAATTGAAATGAAATGGGTTTAGTAGTTGAAAGAAAATGAATTGTTGTTGTTGTTGTTGTTCATAATTATTTATTTTGGTTTGAGAAGGGATTGATTTGCTGAGTACTTTATCCCTGAAAACCAGAGAATTAAGGGCTCTTATGATGGAATTTAAGATGGTTTAAGTGTTATATAGTTGTTAGGATAAAAGTGGAATAGATGGTGGGAAGAAAGGAAACAAAAACAGAAATTCTATTTTTGAAGAATTTCTGAACAGCTATGAAAAATTAATTAACTGTACAAATTGGCTTGTTTTTCAGGAATCCCATGACCTGAAACTTGTAGCTAAATGTCTTAGGATCATTCTGGGACCAGTTTTAAATGATTTGGAGTTGTGAATAAAATGTAATGTTGAAAATACCACAAGCTGCCAAAACGGTGACGGGATTGGAAAGCTGAGATATTGTAAGCAAAACTAAATGAAATGAGAAGGGAAATCAGTGGTTCATTAATTGGAAATCACAAGGAATGTCTTGAGGACATTTTGTAACAAATTTAACATCATTTGGGCAAGTGGATTGAAAGTTATGAGCAAAACAAGATGATGTGCCAAAGCTGGAAATTGCAGAAATTTCATTAAAGAACAAATAAATTCATGAAGTGATTTTATTTATATTCATGGATGGATGAGAAGTTAATTGGGAATATGAAGACCTTATATTCTTGTGAAGAAGAGGAAATAAGTAAATAGAATACAAGCGTGTAAGGATTATATTTCATTTCAAGTATGGAATGAAATAGGAAATGAAGTGATATCCTTAGATGACTATACATATTTGGCCATACGTACATTGTCGTCGAGAAGTATAGAATGCTAAATGTGTTATAAATATCATTACTATAGGCCATTCATTGTTAAATATTAGTGACAACTTAATGAATATTTATCTTACTAAACGATAAGCTATTCGAGGTAAGTCCCCACATCCATGCAACGTTTTCAATAATGCTCTTTTGTGAGAAAAATATTATAAAGCATGCTAGTTTTTTTTATTGAAAATATTATGAATCACTTGGAAGCATAAATGATTATGCACTATTCAAGCATGATTTATTTCGATAATTCATACCCATATGATGAAATGATTTGGAAACCCTGCATGAATTTAATTAAGCAACTTATGATTGCACTCCATGCATAAAGGTTGCGAACGCCATAGCATCAGAATATGATTTTATGAAATATCAGAACGGACACAAATTATATGTGTTCATATTCAAAGTCATTTCAGGAAAGAAAATATCTTCAGAATGGAAATGTTTTGAAATTGATTGGGCTGTGGAAATGTTGAGACACTGCTATAATCTCTGATGTGATGTGATCCTTGAGTACTCAAAGGCACTTTACACCTATACTAAGTTACGTAGGTTTTAAGACCATGGTCCGGTTGGTGCACACCTCTAGACTGTGGTCTCTTATTTCACGGGGTGCCAGTATTTGATGTTTAATCATTCTTAGTTAGCACATGTTATCCAAAGTGGAAATAGAGGGGCGGGCATGGGACACCCGGGGCCAGTGTGGCATACCATAACGATGGTTATCATATGTTTTATTGCGGCATACGCGCTGGGTTATTCATACTAATTAATGACGTGGGATTGTAAATCCTGTACAAACTATCGTGGCAATATCAGTTGGAATGATACTCCTTCCAAACGAGATAGCAATGCATGACGTGGGATTGTAAATCCTATATGAGCTAGTATGGTAATATCGGTTAGGATAATATTCCTTTGAAATTAAATAGCAATGCAGAATTTTGGATACTTAAACGTATTTTGAAAATACGGAATGATTTTTTTTATTAGAAGCCCAAAGCTTATATTATTCACCATGTTTTGGTATTGAGAATCTCTTTTCCCGAAGAAAAGGGCAATACTTCAATAATTTCACTATAGATACTTCTCAAACAAGAAATAGTTATTTCTTTTTACCGTTCCAAAAATTTTAATCATGCATTGCAACCACAGTGTTATTAAGACTTCTCACTACACACTATAGGACTTGTTGAGATATATTATATCTCACACAAATTTTTTCCATACTTTTTAGATAGACTTTATTAGTGCCTAGATTTGTATAAAGGCAAGACTCGAAGAAGTTAGTTGATATATTTTACCTTTCTATCATTCGGGTTTAGATCCAAGAGACTTTGTTGCTGTAAATTGTGTAAGCAAATGTTCAAAGTATATGAAATAATTCCTTTTGGAGTTATCAAGTATCTATGTTTGTTATTTATTCAAGTGTACCATTATAAAGACACTTTGTCATTACGACGAAGAGATATCCGCAGCTATTTGGGCCCTGTAGCTGTAGGGTGTTACAAAAGGCACATGGAAGTACTGGAGGATTTTGGTAATCACCAAGGGGAAGCTAAAAGATTTGGAAAGATGGGTGGAAAAACTACCTCTCACATGAAGGAAACTAATGAGGTTAGGGGGATAGACTGGGTGTGGATAAGCTTATGTAGAAAATAGATATCCACCAACCACTCTTGGGGCTACACTAAAGCCCAAGAGGTAAGCCACTAACCTACACTAAGGGGGGGAGGTCAGTTACATGAAGAACCTCAGCCAGTCCAGCTAGCCTATAAACTAAGTGAAGTTCTACCCTTGCCTCATGGAACTTCTACTCACTATCTGACACCACCTACTTATTACAGGTGTTAATCTCAACCTAGTACCCTTCATCTCTCAACCCCCAGAATGGTTGCTAAAAGGTCCCTCAACCGGTGTATAGAAATCCTCCTTACTGTCGTTTCAGTATTCTTTAAGTTGTTTTTCTTTTTAGCATCTATATTCTTTCACCAAATTACAGTTCACTCACCATTCCTTTTGTGATCTTTTCGCTCTTCTTTTTTCCAATTCTTTTTCAGTTCTCTTTTCTTTTAGTCCTCTTTCGTTTTCACTGCTACTATTCTTTTCTTTTTCACTCACTTTTCTTTCTAGCAGCTTGTTGTTTTCTCTTTTCACTTCCTCTCGTTTCTTTTCTTCCTTCTTATCTTTTTCAGCTCAACATTCATTTCTTTCTCAATTTTTTTTTCAACTTCTTCCTTCCATTCCACTTCCTTTCTTTCCCTAGCTCCACTTGTAATTGATCCACGACTGAAAGTAACAAGTCATGATCTCCATCCCTGCATTTTTTCTAACATACATATACTTTCATCCTTCAAGAGCATAAAGATTTGGAAATTATACAAACTCTCAACATAAGTAATGGACAAAATATCGTGACGGGTTTTAAAGAAAGAAATCACAAATTTAGGCTCAAAATAGGTAGGCTTGAAAAGCTCAAACTATCCAAAAAAGGCCTATTACTGTCATCCATAAGTTGAATCATGAATGTCTTTCTTATTTTGCCTCGAGAGGTATTCAAGTAAATTCTAGAATGTTCCATGAATTTTAGAGAAAAACAGGTTCAAGAATAATGCAAAACATTTGATCAAGAACTACTTTGTCCAAGTGAGTGGAAAAAGTCATGCATAAGCCATCAATGATCTAGAACATATGCTCTATAATCCATCATAAAGATATGCACTAAAAAAAATACAGCTTGAAATCTCAAAGAAAGTTAGAGAAATTTTTGAAAATTTTGCTCAAAATTTGCTCCCAAGAAGGCTAAAGTATATGTATAAAAAACTTGTCAATCAAATCACTCCCCCACACTTAAACTGGACATATTCCTCAATGGCCCAATAAATATAACCAGAACAAACAATACCACGGGACCAAAAATATAAATGTGAAGAGATAAGAAAAACAAACTTCCATTAATTTTGCTCCAATTTTTCAAACTTTGTGCTCCAAATAAAATTGATAAAAACTTGGACAAAGTATATCACCAAACCACTTTCCCGTACTTAAATTGGACAATGTCCTCCTTGGCAACAAATAAACACAAGAAAGCATCTGCAAAAGGACCAAAAATAATAAAAGGGTAAAAAGTTTAAGTAATACTTCCCAAGTGTAATAATGCTCCAATAGATATCCAACTTGAGGTAAAGAGAAGGGCTTGTCCAAGAAGACTTTATTCTTTTTTACACTTCTACAAAAACTAAGTTACCTCCCGTTGAATGAGGTGAAGGGTAGAAATTTTCATCATTCTCCAAGGACTTCATACGATATAGTATTGAAAAATCCAACTCCTTGAAGCATGATAAATTCAACATATCATTATTTGGACCCATATTCTCCGAGAAAAGATAGGAACCTAGGAAATCATGTGACAAAGAGAGATTTGGATTATTAGCATATAGCAAAGAATTGAATACCTCCCTTCCCACATTGGATAGTTGTCCCTCATAGAATCTCTCCTCTTCTGGGAGATTCTCTTGTTCGAGTGTATGGGCCAGCATAAACTTATGATTCTCCTCAACAATCTTAACTAGGTGTTTCCTTTGATCGCACAATTGTTGGGAAGCTTCTTCATGCCACTGAATAGATGAATTTGTATTGGCAACAAAAGAATTCACTAATGCTTTTAATGACGTCTCACCAAAAATATCAATGTGAGCTTGTAATTTTGCCAATCAATACACTAATGTTTGTTTTTCTACTTCTTTTTTTTTTTTTTTGAATGCAAGAAAAATGATGAACATGCAGTAATGATGAATAATGCAATTTAATTCATGAAGACATGATAAAAAGAACAAAACAAAACGACCAAAATAAAAATTGTTTCAAACAGCAAAAAATGACTTCACTGCTTTCCACAGCCTACACCTATAAAAGACAAGAAGAAAGTTAGACAACTGAAATTTATATTTAAAATAAAATTAAAAGAAGAAAAAGTTAGTCAATTAGACATTGTCAAAGTTAGTAGGTTAGATTATAAGGGTATACAAGATACACACGATACAAAAGATAACAATTTTTTGCGAAAAGAACAATTTTACATATTGACATATTTACATATTTACATGGTTAAATCAACAAAATCCAAGTTTCAATGCTATTGTTCCCTGGCAACGACACAAAAAACTTGATGCGTTCAGACTTGGATATAAAAATCATACAAAACTAAGCACATTACCAATCAAGTTCAAATAAAAACGTTAAACCCAAATCACACATATGAGCAAGCGTACTCATCATTAACTGAACATAGGGTTAGAACTGTTAGTGTTGTGCCCTAGAGGCATTCACTTGTACATTGTATATGACACATTTTATTTTAATAAAAGGCATTATTTATCTTAAAGTTTTTTTTGTTTACTTTAAGTAATATAACTATTTGATAAAGTCCCTAGTACAACACTGTGTTAAGGAAATTATGATAGAGATCATAATATGAGATTCTTACTACACTGGATGGTGTTAGTACTTAAATAGTCCCTAGTCATAGTATTAATGAAACAGGACATCATTAATACGTTAAGACTAGCATGTGTTAGACTTTCTGATTTGATCAGACGGCGGTTCTCATAACCGTGAGTATTGAGATACTCAAAGTTAATATATGGATGCTTGTTAATGGAACAAGTTTATTGGATGACCTAGCTTTGAGATAATCACAAGGATAACTATTTAGTGCCAGTGATATAATCTCAATATAGCAAATGTGCAAGTATCTTCAGACTTGAGATCTCCAAGATACTTTGTTTGCTAGGCCTTGTACTTTGATTCCAATCTCTGGAGCTCGATCGAGGGCCGCCTATGGGATGGATATTGGGTACGTGGTAAGGTAAACGAAAGCAGTTGAGTGGGTTAATAAAGGATTCAGCACTCCTAATAGTAGGGATGAATATCTCACGGCCACTTGTAGGAATTACTACTCGGAAGTCTTTGGCCAAGACAATTGTGTATTGGAAACAATTCCAATTGATACACATCTAGAGTAGTGGGTTCTTGGTACAAGTACTATTATATTCGGGCTAGAATTAATTCTGGAGAGAGTTGGCACTAATTCCGTACTGCAAACCGAATGAAATATTACATGGTGAAAGGAGTTAATTGCACTGAAGTTTGTTATTGAAGGGTTCATGTCAAGCCACTTGTCTTCCTGGACTCTTGGGTGGTCATGATGTGTTGCTAGATACCACTCATGATCTGGGAATATGGATTTATTAATTGATGAATTAATAAACCAATCCTGATTAGAATTAATAGGATTAATTCTAATTAATTATGGATTATTAATCTCAAAGACGTTTGGATTAATTCATGTTCTCTACCAATTGACTGAGAAACCTAATAGGTCACACACAATAGAGGATTATATACTAAAGATGTTATTTGATAACATTGTGGGGTTGATTGAGAGAAAGAAAAGTTATTGTGGACAAATTATAATTAGTTATAATTTGTGGTACAAGTTGCAATTGTGAGAACTTGATGTTTCCAATTACAATTAGGGAATTCTATTAGGATTAGAATTCTTAGATTTGGGAGGCAAATTTCGTGTGACATATATGATATGCATGAAACCTAAAAGGGATAAGTGAATACACACAAAATCCCTAGCCCAAACACACGATCTCTTTCTTCTTCATCTCTCTCTCGATTTTGATCTTAAACCCTTGCTGCCATTAATTTTTGCTAGCACAGAAATTTTGGTGCTTGAGTATTCCTCTATGTGGATTACTATTAGAGATAATCACACACTGTGAGTATAGTGGGTAGACGTTCAACTCATGTGGAGGTTGATCACGAGGATTGCTGGATCGCGCCTCAACTTGAAGAAGAAATTCTTGTTCTTCGGACGATCACGCAAAGGTAAAAGTTGTTACCTTTACCCTCATTATTTCTTATTTTCCACACATACATGGGTCCTAGGATGGTATCTCGTTCTATTTTCCGCTGCGCCGTATAGGATACGAGCCTGAGATACCCAACAAGAACGAGTGTCGATTCTCAAGGAACAAGTAGACATTAATTACCCTTCTTTCATTGTTTAACCGACTCGATAAAGTGAAAAATAAATAAAAAGGAAAATTAAAAAGAAAATAAGAATATATATATGTCTATGTCAAGGATGTAGATTTGTGTAACTCAAGCCATTGTTTAGACAAACATGATCTTAAAGACTTAATCCTTATCATAACCAATCATTCTCTTGGCACTATGAAGGATGAAGGTAGACTCACTTTGATGGTCAATCCATGAAATCACTATCTTCTAGATAAATTAGAATCACTTGGTCCATCTCAACTAATTCATCTAAAATACACATTAAACACAATCCTCAATTAAATTCCCTTGGTCTCGGCGAATTTAGAACATGAAATTAATCAATGATTCCTTGGTCTCGGAAGACATTAATTAATCTTCAATTACTAGTTCTTAAACAATCAACCCCCTTTGGTCCAGCAAGTCAATTGCCAACAGAATATGAAATTAATAAATTGAAACACCTATAAACCCCCTTTGGTCTAGCAAGTCAATGGATAGAATACTAACAAATCTCGTAATAAACATAAGTAATTGAATACCAAGAATAATGGCCAGTTAATGAAAAGATCAAATAACTCTAGAAATCATGAAAATCTAAAACAATGTTGAATTACAATAAAACAATTAACATATCATTGTCAAGAAAAAGAAAACAAAGTAAAAGAAAGAACTCATAGACAAGCCTACTTCTTCTTCCTTTGAAGACCTTCTTGTACAACCCTCCTTGAACTTGAAGAATTCTCCTTGGACTGAGTGATTTTCTATGATGATCAATGAATTCTCCCCTTTTCCTTTGTGTTTTCCATATATTTATAGGCTTAAGAGGTGCCTAAACTCGTGGGTACAAAGTTCTTGGCCAAGTAGAAGTTGGAAGCTGCTAAAACTCTTTAGATTTCCAAAAACGCGTAGAAAGATCACAGCACCACCTCAGGGATAGACCACAGCCGATGCTGCCTTGGTCCTTCGGAGCCGGCGCCGCCTTGATTCTGTTCCTCCACTCGTCCATCGATTTTTCTCTGAATTGTGCCAATACGTTCCAAAATGCAGCCGGCGCCGGTTCCAACCTTACAGCCAGCGCCGCCTCTACTCTGTTTCGCAACGGTTTTGCTTTGTGTTACCTAAAATCCTGAGATAATGACCAAAATACCTTTCCAATGGTAAAATCTCAAATATGAAAGAATATGACTAGTTATTTCACAAAATAAATTACAAAAGAGCCTCAAATAACTAAGCAAAATATAACCAATTTAGCTCATTTCACTGTCCGTGGAATTAACTAATTTTGCAACAAGTTCTTCCAACAATGGCTTTGGTTGTGCTTGAGGAAGTGGAAGAGGTGTGCATAAAGTAAGGGTGCTTAATGTGTAAATTTTAGGAGTATAAAAATCATCAAATTTAAATCCATCCCTTAGTCTAGTTTTAATTTAAACATTAATCTCATAATACACATACAAGCAAGTATACTCATCGAAGCATAGCATAAGGAATAACGAGTATCGATTCACAAAGGAACAAGTACACACTAATCACTTTTCATTCATTGTTTAACTGACCAAATAAAGTTAAAAAATAATACAAAGAAAAAGATAAAAAATTATGCACAATTCAAGGATGTAGGAATATGTAATTTAGACAACTATCCAAGAACACATGACAATGAATCACTTAACAATAATCTTAATTGGTCATCATCTTAATATCATGAAGGAATATAAAGTAAAGTTCAATCTTTTTCCAAGTCATGAATTCACTTATATAGATTCCACTTCTTTCCCAATCCATAGAATCACTATCCCATGATTAAATTAGCAAATTTCCCAATCAAACCAATATAACCAAAAGATGCATTAAACATAATTTCTTATAGACATGAAATTAGCCAACAACCCTAAACTCTAAGCGAAATTAACTAACCTTTGACTACTTAATTTCTTCGATCTTAACTTCGTTTCCCAAGTCTATTAAGAAGTAACAAATATGGAATCAATAAAATTAAATCAACTCCTAACATCATTTCCCAATTCAAATAGAAGTGAATCTAACTTCCTAGATTCTTCGATGATCACAAGTAATTAAATACCAAGAATGATAGAAGAGTGATCAAGTAGCTAAATTAATACATAAGTCATGAATCCCAAAATATTGTCAAATTACAATGAAAACATTGAATACATATTTTTTTAAGAAAAAGAAAACAATAGGTAAAAGAAAACACACTCATAGGCAAGCCTCCTTCGTTTCCCTTGAAGATTCTCTTGAACAATCTTCCTTAATGTGGTGAATCTCTCATTTAATGAGTGTTTTTAATTTTAGCTCTTGGATTCACCTCTCTATCTCATTCTCTTGCATTTTCTCTTACTTTTATAGGCCTCTTAGATGCTACATTCATTGCTTGAGGGATCTTGGCCAAGTGGGAATTAGAAAAATACTGAAATCTTTAGACAATTCTCAAATTCGTACATAAGATTTTCTCCTTCCAGAGCTAGCCTGGCACTAGGTCAAGTCGACCTTCCTGTCACTAGGTACAATCTGTTCTTCCTTTGGGTTTTTGCTCTGTTTTCACTGGCCAGACAGAATGGACCCAGTGCCTGATCCACTTGCCAGACCTGGTGCCAGGTTTGTTCTATTTTTTCTTGAAAGTTGCTTGGTTTCCTTCTACTTGACCGAAAGAGACCCCGCGTCTCGTCCCTTGCCTGGGCTTGGTGCCAGGTGCATTCTGGAATTGTTCACTTTTTGCTCAAATTTAACTCAAATTTGCCAAAAACACTTTTTACAAGAAAAATGTCAAATAGGAAGGAATATACCTAGTTATTGTAACAAATGTATTGTAAAACAACCTCAAATAGTTAGGAAAATAATGGTGATTTTAGCACCTATCACATACCCCTACACATGAACTTTTACTTATCCTCAAGGAAAACACTTTAGTTAAGAAAAATCATTAAGAAAACACGAGTTCATTCTTATTCCAAAATATTCTTACAATATACCAAGGATTATAACTATCTTTTAAACTTTAGATACATCTCGTCTCATCCACACCCTTTGAAAACCAATTCAAACTTTGAAATATTTGACAAGACATCACAAAACTCTTGAAGTTAAATTAATCAAGTTCATACTTCAGTCTAAGAAAATAATTTCACTCTTCAAGTTAAAATATTGATTACATGAATCACATAAGTCAAGCCATCTACCAACTCAAACATTATAAATCTAAAAATTGCTCAACTCAAGACATGATATAAAGAAAGCACTCCAATTTTTTCTCTCTTGTTTTTTTTTTCAATGAATTAGGAAATTGATAGCCTCAAGTGCATGAATTTCTCTTCACACACCATATTGGCCCCCTTTTAGTTATCACTCATAATTTTTTCCAACAATGTTCCTTTCTTTGCTCTTGGAATTCATAGCATCAAGAAAGTGGATTTTTCTTCACTATTCGTATTGGCCCCCATAATCAAGTAAAAATAATTTTTTTTTTCATCTTCAAAAAGGAAATAACAACCCATTTTTTTCACTTCAAGATATTTTCACAATTTTTTCCATGACCATTCCTCTCAAAGATCATTCATCAGCTCATATTCCTCATCACAACTCAAAGCCAAGCAAAATTTAAACTCATAATACAAGAGTTAGCCAATAAACTTTACCCATATTCATCATACTTGTCAAACTCCGGTCAAAACCAACCTTAGAGTAAGGGGGTTGCAATGCATATCATACTTTATTTCATAATTAAATATATTTTCATATGATTTCTATGTGCTTTGGATTTGATTTTTATTGTCTTGAAGTCTTGTTGGTGAGTATTGTGTGAGAGGGGCAAAATGGTAATTTTTACCCGAGGTGAAAATAGGGAGAAAGATTATGGATTGAATAGAAAATAATTTTTCTAGTGGAAATAGCAACAAAAGTTGTTGTGGTTTAGTGGTTAGAACCTTGGAATTAATTCTTGAGGTCTTGGGTTCAAATTCCATCATAAAAGCTTTAGCTAGATTAAATTTTATTTTTGCTTAGGGGGAATTGGTTTCGGCCCTATGGGCCTAGAGCAAGGAGTGATGATGTCCTAGGAGAGACATAATAGGAGTAATCTCATTCCACTCCTTTACTCTACTCAAAATTCTTAAAGGGAAATTCATTTTTCCTTGATCTTTGATTTTCCTCAATTCTCAACTCCTTAGTTTGATCAAGATGTTCTAGCCTTTTTCTTTCCAGAAAATTCAGTAAAGTGCTGAGGTCTTTTAGGACCAAAGTGTCTTGGTAAAAGACTTCTTATAGTCTGAAAATATGGAAGAGTTGTGGGAAATTCCAAGAGGAAAAATCCCTCTAGTGAGCTTGCTGAAATTTCATTCTAGACTAGTTCATCTTCCTTCATGGAATGAGCTGAACTTTTCCAGCTTGTTGTACCTTCAAAATGTCGAGCTTCTTAGCTAACATTCCCTTCCAAATGCTGCCAGAAAAATGGCCTTAAGTTCAGCTTGAAACATGAATTATTTCTGCCATTTTCGGACTGCTCAAGGGCTGTACAAAACCAGTGAAAATTCTGGGCAAAATCGCAGCTTTGGAGGTTCAAAACCAAGCTGTTTTCTTCCAAATTTTGTGCAGCACCTTAGCCATGTTTTTCCTCCATGAAGAAGGCTGGAAACCAGCCTTAAATACCCCTGAAACCCCCCTTCAAACTCTCTGCAACTCAGCTAGAAGTGGCAGTCGAAATTCTGCCCAGAAAATTACTGTGCAGCGAAAAAAAAACTGTGCAGGAGAATTCCCAGCTTTGTTTCCTATTTTCCTTCTAGTCGAAACACCGACCTACTTCTGCAAAAACCTTCCTTAAACCTCCATTAACAGAGCTCCATTGTTTTCCTCAAGCTTCTGGACGAAAGGCAGCAATGGCTGTCCGAAAATCTCTCCAACAAATCCCTGCAATTTAGCTTGATTGGTTTCCAAAATTTCAGCCATCTTGTTTAGCAACTTTCCATAAAATCTTACCCCATTGACCAGACATCTTCTTCACCATTGTCCATCTTAATTTCGGCCCTCATAAGCTACCTTAAACCAGCTTTAATTCCTCAGAACAGCTGCTCAACCAGTCGGCCATAGTAGACCTTCAAAGCTGTCCAAACAATCAAGATATTCTTAGAATATTTAGTTTCCAAAATCACTTCCTAAAAATATTCTACCAAGATTGTAACAACTAACCTTTCCTTTTCCCTCTCAAATCAGAGAAAAAATCCTCCTAAACCCTACAGAATTTTGGCAGACCTAATTCTACAAAATTTCGACAGCTACAACATCCATTCTCTCGATTTTTCTTCTGCCACCAAGAACACACACACACACACACACACTACACCAAGAACACCTACTACTTGCTTTCACCTAATACACCTTCAAACCACTTCAAACCATCACGAAAATCTCCAGATTTAGTCTACTCACTGCTGTGAATCCATCAACACCATTCTTAAAATCAATCTCCATGAATCATCTTGCTACTTCAGATCAAAACCAGAAATTTTTGTGAAGGACAAGAACACAATCAAGGTAAACTTATTCTAGCAACTTCATCTTCTCTAACCTTGATCTCTAATGAGAACCTATGCGAAAAAACATACTAATGATTTCTTCTTCTTCTTCTTCTTCTTCTTCTCTCTTCTCTCTCTCTCTCTCTCTCTCTCTCTCTCATGGTCGAAATCACTCTTCTTTGGCCGGATGACTTCTCCTTCCATAATCTTGTTCTTGCCATCTCTCTTGGACAAGGTTAGCCATCTAGGAGTTGGGATATACTCTAAACTCCTTCAAAGCATTCATCAACCAAGTAAGTACCTTCAATCTTTCTTTTAAACTCTAGAATCATGTCTCTAGGATGATGTTGTTAAAAGATGAATGGCGATGGGATTGAGTATGTGTTGTTGATGATTGAAGCATGAGTACATGTATGATTGTGAAGGAGATAGGATTTATGCATGGAAGGATTATAATGGTTGGTTGTATGTGGAATTGAGTTTGATGCATGTCATAGGTAGTATGTGTGATGAAGTATGCTAGAGATTATGTCACCTTTGGTGAATAGGAGTTATATGCATAACTAGAATATTGAAGCCATGATCATGTTTATGCTAGTAAAGGTTAAATCATGTCTTAATAAATTTAGATCTATGCCTATATGCAAGATTTGGATGATTTAATGAATTGAAGGATTGTGTATGTTCTTGATTGAGGATGGCCATAGAAATTTGATCATGATCTAGTTGTCCCTAAAACTAATTTTCACTTTATGCATAAAATACTCAATAAAATAATATTGCTAGTATTTTCGAAAAACCCTAGGAAGGGTAGATTTGGAATTATTATATATATAAAGGATATTTTAGTCAAATAAATAATAATTAAGCTAGAAAATAAAATAAATAAATATTATTTAAAAGAAAGAGATCAACTAAAGCTTTATGAGAATTATTCATAATTAGTAAAATATTTACTAAATCAAAACCCTTAAGGATTTACTTATTATTTTCCAAGAAAGGCTTATTAAATTTAATCTCAACTAGTTTTAGCTATCAATTACTTTCTAACAACTAAACTATCATTAAATCACTATTTTACCCAGTACCATCTATGACTCTTGATCAAATAAACTCTAAATTTTTCCTAACAAGGTTTAAACTTTCAACTTATTAGAATTTATTTCCCAAACCATTAATTATTTTAAATAACAAATTAAACTTAGCTTATAAACCTTTTTAGTTTTTATTTTATCTTAAAGCTTGGGACTCTAGGATCATGGTAGTAGTGAATTGAATTGATTTAAAATTGAAGAAGTGGTTTGTGACTTGAAATTGATTAAGATTTGTATTTACCCATGTGGGGTTAGGTCAGCTGTTTGAGACCTTGTTGTTGTGAGCAAGAATCAGGTAAGCTCCTGCATAAAACCTATCGATGTGAAAATGTTTTCCTTATGGCAAGCTAAATGTGGAGTGTATGGACACTCGTTTATCTGAAGGCAATTGAGGGTTGAATTCGTTCTTATTTCCAATACTTAAATTATTTAAAAGCTAATGAGCAGATTTTCCAAACTTAAAACTCTTTCCAAAACTGATTTCTCCCAAAACTTTGGAAACCCTCAAATTGCTATTTTCATGAAGAGCAATGCTTCGTTCATTTTATCCCAAGTGGGAAACGTCGTTGAGTACTCAATAGGGGTGGACTACTAAGACTAGTCTTTGAAGGGTTAGGGTAAGTTTCTCAGCAAGTGGCCACCTCTGAGGGGTGAATCCTTCCCGGATAAGATATCAGTCCAGTGAGTCGTGCCGGTCCAAGCTAGCAGTTTGTTTTCAGTCAAGTGACTGTGTTTTGCCAGAATGGACACCCGGTTGTTATTTGGGTATAGAGAAGGAGGAGTATCTTGCCTAGTAGGCCGATCACCTACTTTTGTCAGTCTGCACAAAGTGTCGGCATTCTGACCGGTTATGGGGCCCAATGTGTGGTAACCCATATCCCTTTCTTTGGAGTGGTTGATTTCATTACTTATGTACGGCTAGATAAGCCAAAACGCCACTCTTGCTTTTGACTAATGTTTGATGCTTGCCAATGTTTCTCTTATAAAAGTTTCACACTTTGCATCCACGAACTATTTTCACTAAACACCCAAAGCACACACGGACTTACTGAGATTTCTGTCTCATCACCTTTTTATCATGATTTTAGATTGATCCTGCTGTGGGGTCGAGTAGCTAGTAATATCTGCCTTGGAAGAGAATGTGTCTTTTGATTTTATGTATTGCATTAGGGAGATGAGAGTGCATAATTTTATTTATGGTTTTTGTTTTGAAGTTTCATGGATTTACTCTTGGAGTATTTTGGGTTGTAATAAATTTTTAAGTTAAAGTATTATTTTATTTCAGCCATTTTATTTGTGTGACCTAGGTATAAAGACCCCTTGTCCTTTGGACGGGGTGACATCCCCGGCCCTGGCGGGCCTAGGCTTCGGGGTGTTACAATACTCTTTATAATCAAACTAGATGAGTATAGCATTCAAACACCAATGCATAAATAAAATTAATCAAAATTCTCAATTTTTGAAAAATATCCTATCCAACAAACCGATTGCACAAAAAAAATCCACCAAATGAATGACAAAACCTATATCCAAGTAACAAAAAGAATTACAATCTTACTTAACAATAAAAACCACTGAAATTTTGAAAAAAAAATTCACAAAATTGATATGGAGAAATATCTCTTCAGGATTCTCCCCTCCCTCCCCCCCTCCCCCAACACTTGAACTGGACATTATCCTTAATGGCTAAAGATATAACAATAAAAGTACAGCCAAGAAGACAAAAATCAATAAATAAGAAAATAAAGTAAAGAATATACTTCCATTACATTGTAGTGCCAACATGTTCGAATCTACCACAAGGAAGAGTTACAAGAAAAGTCAGAAGAGTACCTAAGTAAAATGAAACAAAACAATGAAAAACATAAATCTAGAAAAAGAAAGTGAAAAGCAAAATAAAATAAAAGATACCTAAAAGCTAGTAAAGGTCATAAAAGTCAAAAGAAAAGAAATAACAAAAAATAAAATAAAATACACGGATAGAGAAGAAATGAAGAGCCCTCATCATCATCTTCATCATTATCATCATCATGAGAATCAGTGGTTGCGCGACTTGAAGATACTCTAGTAGATTGCTGGATCAAAGTGGCCAACTTTTGATCTTGAATATCCTAGCAGTGACAAATGTCTACAATGGAGTTGCGAAGCTGGAGGATGATGGTCATTTGGTGCTCCAACTAAGTCTCCACTCGTACCTCAAAATTACTATGCGTATAAGAGCTAGTGGCACAAGGGCCAAGTGCCTCCTCTTTCTCCTCTTCGACAGAGGGAAGCTCCTCCTTCCCAGGGTGCTACACCTCAAACGGCTTCTTCTAGTGCTTTGCCCTTTCATCATAGCGATACCTACACTGAACCTAAGTATGCTCCATTACTAGGTCGCGATCAGTAGTGAGCTCACTCAACTCTCCATCTAAATACACTCCAAAGTCTCTTAGAATATGCATAATAACCCAAGAAAATTTGAGTGCTTTGGCTACAATGTTAGAGGACACCACCTCCCTCAGAGACTAAATGATAATTAGGGCAAGAGGAATAGGCTCACTATTTCTCATCTTATCTAGAATGTAAAGATCAAGGACCCTAGATTTATTGAAGTCACTAGCCTTAGGGTAAACGTTAAAAGCAAAGATATAGACTATGGCACGCAAATAAGCCTCAAGGTCATTATTTGAGTAGTAATAGTTTTACCCTATTTGCCTTTTCCTCCACATGCAAAAACTATCCCTTATAGCCCTAACCCTTTGGATATTATAGTCCACAATAATCCACTACCCCTCATTAGGGACTCTCAAAATTCTAGGTAGTAGATTCCTCTCAAGCTCAATGGAAATCCCTTTTACCATATTGGAGATAACTTGGAGGTTATTTTTCTTCTTGTCCTTCATGTTGGCATAAAACTCTAGCAAGCGCATAGGACAATAAGCACCTTCCATTCTATTGATGGGCTCCCACCCCAAGCACCTAAACATAGTAGAAAGCTCTAGAGAATTATTTAAAGAAGGCTTATATCACTTTTCTACTATAATCTTATTATGTTGGTACCTGTCATACCAGATTTGACACATAGGATCATAGAATTGTGTAGGTTGGGTAGATAGAGGCTCGAAAGGAGGCGCGGATAAAGATACATCTCGAGCTCTCTTAGCCCCTGGTGTTTACCCCCTAGGTCTCCTAGATATGATGGAAGGATGAAGACAAGTGGTAGAACAGAAAAATAGGACTCTCTCAACTCACTCTTTACAACCAATCAATGCTCAACTCTCAACTGTCTCACTATTACAACATCATTTAATACCACCACCGCAACACAAAATACCACAGGATAGCCAATAAAACACAACGCAACCTCCTCCAACAAACCTGCAAGAAAGATAGCCATTTTCTAATACAAATATAATATCAACATTCTTGATCAAATCCACAATGTTTAATACTGATTAATGAATCAATGTACAACTTAGAAGCATAATGCTCAATTAGCCATGTCATTTATATCAAAATGTAAATCTCATAGGCACAAGGCTAAGTTAAACATGAACAATTATCCTATATCTCAAAAATTCCTCACCATGAATGCATGCTTAATATCTTCCAAAAAGATGTAAAATATCAATGGCATTAATCATAAACCATTATCAAATATATTCTCATGCTGGTTGGGCTGATATTTTCCAAAAAGAAGTAAAAAATCAATGGCTTTGCTACCTGCCAGGCATGAACTACCCCAGGCATAGTTACTCCATCTACACGAGCTCTAGACCATGAACTACCCCAGGCATAGTTATTCATAGCCAAAATTTCAATTAAATCAAATATCTCTTTTAGGGTTTTAGAATTGATAGAGCCTCATATACATGCATCAACTAATTGTCTTGTAGCAAAGCTCAACCTACTGTGAAAGATTTACATTTGCATTCCCAACTCAAATCCATGGTAAGGACATTTTCTCAGCATTTCCTTAAACCTCTCCGAACACTTATAAAGGTTCTCGACCTCTAATTGTTGGAAGGAAAAAATGTTAGTCCTAAGTTTGGATGTTCTAGCTAGTGGGAAATATTTGGCCAAAAAATTTTTAGCTAACACTTTCCAAGTAGCAATGGATCCGGTGGGCAATGATTTTAACCACGATTTTGCTTGATCTTTCAAGGAAAAGGGAAAAACTCTTAGTTTGATGGCATCCTCAGAAATACCATTCATTTTAAATATGTAGTAAATTTCTAGAAAGCTCGCAAGGTGGGCATTAGGATCCTCCTCAAGTAACCCATCAAAATGGACCATATTCTGGATCATTTAGATTATATTGGGTTTTATTTCAAAATTACTAGCCTCTTTCCTAGGCCTCGTGATACTAGAGCCCATACATGAGATTGCGGGTTTTACAAAGTTATTCATAATTTGCTTATTAATTCCACCATTACTACCATTGTTGGGCTAATTTACCTCTATATCTGTCCTTACCCTTTTTCTTATAACCTTTTGGATCATGGTGAGGGTTCTCTCGATTTTCGGATCAAGATCTACTATGTCGACTTTGGATTGTCAGGTCATAAACTAAGAGCATGGTCTACACAAGACAGAAAATAGTGAGATTATTGCAAGTTAAGTTACAAGGAATTATAATATATAGAGATAATAAATTACAAGTATACAAGAAAACAAAATATGGCACCAATTCATACAAGGAACATATAGACATATTCATATATTTATATATAGACATATAAATATATAAACATGGTTAAATCAACAAAATTCAAGCTTTCATGATATTGTTCCCTGGTAACAACACCAAAAACTTTATGCTTAAATTTTGGTTGTATAAAAATTATCAAATTTAAATCCATTCCTTAGCTAAGTTTTAATTAAAACATTAATCTCAAAATACACATAAGAGCAAGTATACTCATCGCAAGCATAGCATAAGGAATTAACGAATATCGATCCTCAAAGAAATAAGTACGCACTAATTACTTTTCATTCATTGTTTCATTGGCCTATTAAAGTTAGAAAATAATAAAAAGATAAAGATAAAGAAATATGCACAATTCTAGGATGTATGAATATGCAATTTAGATACCTATCCTAGAACACATGACAATGAATCACTTAACAATTATCTCAATTAGCCATCATCTTAACATCATGAATGAATATAAAGTAAAGTTCAATCGTTTCCCAAGTCATGAATTCACTTATATAGAATCCACTTCTGTCACAATCCATGGAATCACTATTCCTTGATTAAATTAGCTAATTTCCCAATCAAACTAACATAACCAAAAGAAGCATTAAACATAATTCCCTATAAACATAAAATTAGCTATCAATCCTATATTGTAGGCGAAATTAACTAACCTTTGACTACTTAAGGTCTTCGATCTTAATTTCGTTTCCCAAGTCCGTTAAGAAGTAACAAATATGGTATCAATAACATCAAATTTACTCCAAACATCATTTCCCAAGTCAATTAGAAGTGAATCTAACTTCCTAGATTCTTCTATGATCACAAGTAATCAAATACCAAGAATGATAGAACATTGATCAAGTAGCTAAATTAATAAATAAGTCATGAATCCCAAAATATTGTCAAATTACAATAAAAATATTGAATACATAATTGTTTAAGAAAAAGAAAATATTAGGTAAAAGAAAGCACTCATAGACAAGCCTCTTTCTTCTCTCTTGAAGACTCTCTTGAACAATCCTCCTTGATATGGTGAATCTCTCCTTTAATTAGTGTTTTTAATTGTAGCTATTGGATTCACCTCTCTATCACATTCTCTGGTGTTTTCTCTTGCTTTTATAGGCCTCTTGGATACTAAATTCATTACTCGAGGGATCTTGGCTGAGTAAGAATTAGAAAATACTGAAACCTTTAGAAACTTTTCAAATTCGTGCACTAGATTTTAGCCTTCCAGAGCAGGCTTCAAGCTGGGTCAACTAGACCCACCTGGTGCCAGGTACAATCTGCTCTTTCTCTGGGTTTTTGCTCTGTTTTTACTCGTTGGACAGAATTGAGCCGACGCCTGGTCCACTTGCGAGACCTGGCGCCAGGTCTGTTTTGTTTTTTTCCCGAAAGTTGCTCACTTTCCCTCTACTTGACCAAAATGGACCTGGTTCCTGGTCCCTTGGTTGGGCCTAGCGCTAGATACAATCTAAAACTGTTCACTTTTTGCTTCAATTTAACTTAAATCTTCACAAATTTGCCAAAAACACTTTTTACAAGCAAAATGTCAAATAAGAAGGAATATTCCTAGTTATTATAACAAAATTATCTCAAAATAACCTTAAATAACTAGAAAAATAATGGTGATTTTAGCCCCTATCAGTGCTTGTGGTCTTGAGCAAAGTTAGCTTGTCTAGCTTGGGGTCTCATTAGGCCTTGTTGCGTGAGTTTGCATTTAGAGAAAATTCAAGTCATAATACCTTACATACACACAGGTTTTAATAATTAAAATTCCAATTAAAATTGCACAACTCACACATATATAGGCAAGTGCACCTATCATGTAGTCTAGTATTATTGGCAAGTATCGAAGAACCTTAGGGAACAAGGGCTAACACACCTACTTCCTTCTCTTTTTATTGTCTAGCTAAAAGTAAATGTAAGGTTGATAGAGGCTTAAATCATTATTATTTTACTAGTTATTTGAGGTAGTTTTGAGATACTTTTGTTGTAATAACTAGTCATATTCCTTCTTATCTGATATTTTACTTGTAAAAAGTGTTTTTGACAAATTTGGGCAGATTTGAGTTGGTTTTGAGCAAAAATATGAAATCTCAAAAACAGACGTAGCACCAGGTCCAGCCAAGGGACCAAGCGCAGGGTCAATTCTGGTTCAACAATAAAAATAAAGAAGAATAGAATAAACCTGGTGCCAGGTGACCGACTAGACCTGGCGCCAGGTCTACTCTACCCCAAGGTGGTTGTGCGCAAATTTGGTATTTTTGAAAGGATTTTGGTTTTTTTTTTTATCTCTTCTCAGACTAGACTTCTCGAGAATTGAATTTTAGTATCAAGGAGGCTTATAAATACAAGAAAAACACAAGAGAAATGTGTGATTTGAAGGATCCAAGCTAGCTACTCAATCACCACTCAGATGAGCATTATTCAAATAAGGTTTTCATGAGAAAAAGAAGGGCTTGTCTATGAGTTTTATTTTTTATCATTTGTTTACTTTTCTAGAACAATGATGTGCTTAATGTTTTTATTGTAATTGGATATTATTTTAGAGATTATGATTTTGAGTTAATTGAAACTTTTGTTCAATTGATTGTTGTTCAAAAACCAAGACAAATTACTTAATCAAAATAAAAACTTGAAGAGATTTATTAACCTAACCCCTCCCCCACACTTAAATCAGACAATGTTCTTATTGACACCAATATAACAATAACCATATTCAAATTAGACCGAAATAAAGAAAAAAGGAAAGAAGGTTAGTAATACTCCTGAAGTGATCACGGTTTTATGGAGAATTTTAATCGCGTCAAAAGAAGAAGAAAAGAAAATTGTCAAAAATAAGTGAAATATAGTAAATGTTAAATATAAGTAATTGTTAAACCCCAGTTAAAACCAACCTTAGAGTAAGGGGGTTGGGATGCATATCATATTTTCTTGCATGCATAAATATATTTTTGTATGATTTTATGTACTGTAGATGGGTGATTTATAGTCTAGAAGGCTTAATTGTGTTTATTGAGTAAGAAGGGCAAAATGGTAATTTTTGATTGAGGTGAAAATAGAGAGATAGCTTGAGGATTAAATAGGAAAAATATTTGGGAGAAAAAATAAGAACAAGAGTTGTTGTGGTTTAGTGGTTAGAGCTTTGGAATTAATTCTTGAGGTCTTGGGTTTAAATTCCATCATTAGAGTTTTAGCATGACTAAATTTTATTTTTGCTTGGGAAGGCTATATTTTGGTCTTGCATGATTTAGGGAAGAGTAAGAGTGTTGTCCTAAGGGAGACATGATAGAAATGTCCTAATTCTACTCTTATGCCCTACAAAAATTTCTAAGGGGGTTCATACCCTTCTTGATCCTTAGCTTTCCTTACTTCTCAATTCATTAAGTTGTTCAATTCATCTAAGCTAATTCTATTTCCAGAACAAATCCAGCAAAGTTCTGTGATATGAAGGTTTCGAAAATGTCCATATGAGTTATCTTGTGGCCTAAAATAGGGAGGAGTTTTGGAAGGTTCCCAAGAGAATTAATCTCCATGGTTGAGCCTTCAAAACTCCAACCTAGCCATGTTCATTTTCTTCATGTTGTAAACTGAAATTTGTCCAGCCTCTTGATCAGTCCAAGTGTAGAAATATTTCAGCCATCTCTCCCTCTCAAATTCTGCTAGAACAATGATCAATTCACTTAGCTTGAGGACTGAAAATTCCAGTCAAAACCGAGCTGGTCAAAAAACTGTGCAAACCAAAAAATTTTCTGGACAATTTTTGCAGCATTGGTGAGCCAAAACCAAACTATTTCTTCCAGTTTTTCACCCAGCAACTTAACCTCGTTTTTCCTCCATAAAGAAGGCTAATAACCAGCCTTGAAGGACCTCTTAATATTCCTTCAAACCTTCTGCAACCTGACTGAAAAAATGGCAGCAAAATCTGCCCAGAAATTTCCAACAAACCTTGCGAAAATCTGTTCAAGATTTTCCAGTTTTGCTTCTTCTTCAGCCTTGTACAAAACTTCCACCATTTTTCTGTACAAACTCCCCTTGAACAGCCATGAACTGAGCTTCATCATCTTCCCCAGCATTCTGCTTGAAAACCAGTCCCATGGCTGCTCCTAAAATATCTCCATCAATCACTCCAATCAAGCCATTGATTGAAGACTAAAATTCCAGCAAACATATTCAGTAAACTACCATTAATCAACCCTCCAACAACCAGAAAATCCCTTCACCATTGCACATCATCTTTTAGCCACCCTTAAGCTCCTTCCAACAACTTTCATCCCAACAAAAACCCTAACCAATCAACCGGCCATTGTAGCTTTTCAAAAGCTCTCCATCAACCAAGATCTTCTTACCATATTTGTTTCCAAAATTGATTCCCTAAATTATTCTCTTTGAATTTCAAACAACCAGCTTTCCTTTTTACTCTCAAATCTGAAAATCCAATTACCAAAAATCATTCAAACAATTCAGCCACCCTATTCCCACAGAATTTCGGCCAACTTCATCCAAATTCTCTCAATTCTCTCCAACCTTCAAGAACACCTACTACCATCCTCACACCAAAGACCACTCCAAACCTCTCAAATCTTCTCCAAAAACCCCAGATCACACCTACTCAACCCCTTGAAGCCACTTCTGCAATTTTTAACATCAAATACAGAAATCTAAATATCTCTTTTGGATAAAAAACTAGAATTTTCTTGAAGGCTCAAGAACACCTTCAAGGTAAGCATAATCAATTATCTCCATCTTCACTCATCTTCAACTTTTAATGAATATATATATATATATATATATATATACACTAATGAACTCTCTCTCTCTCTCTCTCTCTCTCTCTCTCTCTCTCTCTCTCTCTCTCTCAACCACGGCTATGTTTCCTTCTTCCTCCTTGGACGAACCAAGCTGTCCACGCGAGAGGATTCTTTCAAAACTCCTTTAAGGTCGTCATCTTTCAAGTAAGCCTCTTCAACCTTCTCTTTAAATTCTAGATTCATGTCTCTATGATGATATTGGAAGGGGATGGATTATAATTAGGGTTTGAGCATGTGTTGTTGTGTTAGAGTCGAGATTGAAGCATGAATAAATGTGTTTGTATGATGGAGATAGGATTGATGAATGAGATGATTTGTCTTGGTTGATTGTATGGTGTTTTTAGTGTTTGTTGCATGTCTTCGTGCCGTGAATAGTATGAATGATCAAGCATGTTAGAGATTATGTCACCTTCGGTGAATAGGGTTTTGTGATTATGTATGATTGTTAAAGCCATGAATATGTTTATGTTAGTAGAGTTTGGATCATGTCTTGGTAAATTTGGCTCTATGTTTTATGCATGATTTGGATGTTTTGTTGATTGATGTAGAGTGTATGTTCATGATTATGGATAGCAATAGGAAATATGATCATGAACTTGTTGTCCCTAAGCTAATTTTATTTCATTAATAAAATGATTAAAACTATAATTTCTTCTAGTGATTTCGAAAACCCTAGGGAAATGCGGAATTGGACTATTTTATAAAATAATGATATTTTCGTCAAATAAATTATGGCTTTTATTAAAGAAATAAAATATATAGATTTTATATAAAATAAAATATAGAGAAAATAATAATATCTAATAAAGCTTTTTTATATAAATATTCATAATAGGTAAAATATTAATTTTGTAAGTCTTATATTCATAAATACTGTTAAAATTTATTTATTGTCTTTCAATCAAAACCCATTAAAATTTACTTACAACTAATTTTAGTTACCAATTATTTTCCAACAACTAATTATTAAAGGATTAATATTTTAAATAATTCCATCTAGGTCCTAGGACCCTTCATCAAATAAACCCTAATTTATTTATAGCAAGATTTATACCTTCAACTTATTATTACCCATTTCCCAAACTCTAATTATTTTAATATCAAGCTAGATTTATTTCATAAACCCTTTTATTTATTATCTGGCCTTAAAGCTTGAGACACTAGGGTCATGGTTGTAGTAAGTTGAGCTAGGATCATTTGTGAAAGTGAATTTTGGCTTGAGTTTAATAATGGCTCATGTTTAACCCAGGTGGGGTTAGGTCGGCTGTTGGAGACCTTTATTTTGAGTAAGGATCAAGTAAGTTCTTGTATAAAACTTGTTTGATGCAAAATGGTTATTATGGTAAGCCAAATGTTGAGTGCGTGGACACTCACTTCTGTAAAGGCAATTGAGGATTGTCTCTTATCTCATTTCAGTCAAACAAATCATTTGAAAATCAATAAGTAGTTTTACTCAAATTCTAAACTCTTTCTAAAACTAGCTTTGTCCCAAACTTTGGAAATCCTTAATTGCCATTTTCAAATGGAGCTATGTTTTATTCATTTTTCCCCAAGTGGGATAAATTACGTTAAGTACTCAATAAGGGTGGACTACTAGGACTAGTCTTTGAAGGGTTAGGGTAAGTCTCTTAGTAGGTGGCCACCTCTGAGGGGTAAGTCCTTCCCGGATAAGATGTCAGTTCAGTAGGTTGTGCCGGTCCGAGCTAGCAGTTTTCAATAAAGTGGATTGTGTGTTACCAGAATAGATAACCGATTTTATTTGGGTGTAGAGTTGGAGGAGTATCTCACCCAGTAGGCCGATCACCAACTTTTGTCAGTCTACACAAAGTGTGGCATTCTGACCATTGTATAGTTATGGGGCCCAACGTGTAGTAACCCATGACCACCCTATTGAGTGGTTGATTTATTTGTACATGTATAGTTGGAAAAGCCAAAACACCACTCTTGATTTTGACTATTATTTATTGCTTGCCAGTATTTTTCTTATGAAATTCTTACACCTTGCATTCATGGACTATTTTCTTTGAACACTCGAAGCACTCATGGACTTACTGAGATTTTTATCTCATCGCCCATTTTACCATGATTTCAGGTCGATCCTACTGTGGGGATGAGTAGCTAGTGTTGCCTGCATTGGAAGATAGCTTGTTATTTATTTTTATGTAATGCTTTGGGAGTTGAGAGTGAATAATTTTTTTATTTTGGATTTATTCATGAATTTTTGGGTTGTAATAAGTTTTAAATTTTAAGGTATTAATTTATTTTTATTGTGTGTCCTAGTTATAAAGACCCCTTGTTCTTTGGACGGGGCGACATCCCCGGCCCTGCTGGGCCTAGGTAGTAGGGTGTTAAAGTAATAATGCTATAACATAACTAAAATCAAAATTGGAATCAAATATACACAAAATTGAATCCAAAAAGAAGAGAAGAAAAGCAAAAGTAAATGAAGCCCTCCAAGAACCAAAAGCTAAAAATCAAAGCTCCTCTACATCGTGTAATATGTAGTCCACTTTCTCCATGTTTCCAATGTTCTCTCTATAGTATAGCTTGAACCGGTTCCCATTTACTTTGAAGACACCCTTTTCTAGATAAGATAGCTCCGCTACTCCAAAGTGAGAAACGTTGGCCACTGCGAATGGTCTGGAACCCTATATCTCAAATTTCTTGGAAATAGTCTCAGCCTTAAATTGAACAAGAGCATTTGATCACCCTCCTTAAATTCACGACTTTTAATGATGTTCTTGTCATACCACTTCTTCATATTCCCCTTGTAGATTTTTGAGTTCTCATAAGTTGTGTTCCTCGATTCATCAAACTCATTCACTTCGGGAAGTCTTTTTGTTCCTATAGAGTTGAGATCAAAATTAACTAACTTTATGGCCTGAAAAGCTTTATGCTCTACTTTTACAGGTAGATGGCAAGACTTTCCATAGACCAGCCTATATGGAGTGGTTCCTATAGGTGTCCTGTATGTTGTCCGGTAAGCCCAAAGAAAATCATTTAACTTCACACTCTAATTTTTCCTAGTATAATTTACAACCTTTTCCAAGATTCTTTTTAGTTCTCTATTGACTACTTCTACTCAGCCACTAGTTTGGGGACGATAAGAAGTAGCTAGCTTGCGGGTCACGCCAAAATCTATTTAGCACTCTCTCCATTTGGTTGTTGCAAAAATGAGTTCTTGTATCACTTATTAGTACCTTAGGCTCACCAAAACAAGTAAATAGCTTTTTCAGAAACTTAATCACCACTCTAGCATCATCTGTGGGTAATGCATGTGCTTCTACCACTTAAGCTCTTTTCTTATCCGTAATCTCCAAATCAAATCTCCTACAACTACAACATCCATCTAATCAATCTAGATTAGAGTCACATTTAGAAAGAAGGTATTTTAGTACAGAGTTATCAGTGTAAACCACAACTTTGGATAAGACACGGAGAGGATGAAACTTATCAAAAACAAACAATATTGCTTGCAAGTCTTTTTCTATAGTAGTATAATTCTCTTGTGCTGTTGGGAGAATTTTGCTGGTATAGTGGATTGGCTCGAAGCACTTGCCCCGCCTTTGTCTAAGAACTGCTCCAACTGCATCATGCATCACACATTAGCTCATAATAAAAATAAACATAAAAACTATAAACAAACTAAATAACAATTGAATAAATGAAACTCATGTGGTTTTATGATATTGATGCATGATCCTCAATAGCAGCGTAAATAACTTATTGATGTGAATGAGTGATTTGTGCTATCTTTATAAAAGATAGATCTACATATCAACAAAGTTTTAAAATAAAATACCAATTTAACTCATATGCACACATATTTTGGGATAGTATACCCAATCATATAGCATAGAGCGTAGTTGGTAAGTATCAAAGATCTCAAGGAAAGGACGCTAACTACTGTTACTTTCTCTTAAGTTTTATTGTCCACTCAATCAAAATAAAGAAATATAAAAAACTAACTATCACAAGTCAAATGGTTAAGACTATCACAAAGAAAAAATATTCCCAATTTTCCAGGAAAAGCTAAGAGATTACTAGGGCTTAAAGCAAAGAAAAAAGGATTGGCCAAGTAATTAAATAGAAATCCCAATTTACATCCAAGCATCAACCATTATCAATATCTAATCCAAGTATTGGCATGATTTCCCAAATAAATTGAAATCCACTCTTTCTCAAGTAATGAAAATCCTACCATTAAGCCCAATCAGTAGATATCTTCATTCATATAAATCAAACCCAATGATGCATAAAATTATCGAAACCAAAACCTAAGCCAAAAAGCCATAGAATCCCTATCTCTAGGCAATCCCATAACCTCATCTATCACCATGTTTTAAATCCTTCAAATTCTTTCTCAAGTTTATTATTAAAAAAAAAAAAATCTATTGGATAAAGATAATAGGGAACCCATCTCGTACAGTCTTTCTCAAGTTTGATAGAAGAGCATTACTAAAATATTTAATCCAATCAATTAAAACTCAAGTGATAGATTCCTCAAGATAGATAATGATAATAGATTAAATAAAAATCAAATACACAAGTAATATAGGATAAAACCCATTAATTACAACTCAAATCAAATATATCAAGCAACCACTAAGTCAAATTATAAAGAATGAAAATGGAGAACTCATAGATAAGGGTTCTTCTTCTTCTTTACAATCTTCCTTTGGTTGCCCCTTTTTTCCTTTTCAAATCACCTTCGATCTTCTCTTCTTGGCCTTCTCTTGTGCCCCTCCCCCCCCCTTTCTCTTCAAAGAAAAAGAGTATGTACATTTTAGGTGGCCAAAACCTTAGAAATCTGCAAAACAAAGTATCATCTATGATATTGTGCGAAACTATGAAAGGTGGCTTGCATGTTGCCATGCATGCTCTATAGCTTTAGTTCTCCATCGAAACGATGTCTTGGCTCTTGATTTCTTCATGTGCTGGAAACGTGCATGGTACCATAACTAGTGAGATGTATGGCACCGTCGGGCTTCAGGATCGCTACTATTTTTTACTTCTGGATTTGCACGTTATCATTCCGTGTGGAATGTATGGCACCATAAACCTCCAGATTCATTATTCCTAACCTTCTAGTCCTACATGCCACCATGTAGGACAAGGATGAAGATGTTGTAAGTTTCCAGAGTTGTTCTTTTTCAATCTTTTTCTCCTTGAAATCTCTTCTTATTTTAAGCTTCTTCATCTACATCAAGAAATAAGAAAATGGGAAAGATAAATAGCCATTTATAATGAATTTTAATAATTTAAACCTCCAATGCTATTAAAAATGTGCATGCAATAATCAAACATCACGAAACATAGGGAATCCTATTCATCCTATCCTTTTATTCTTATGTCTTAGGATACTCTTTTAAAGAAAGAGATAACCCATGTCTGCAAAGGATTTGTACCCTTTTGCATAAGTTCATGCCGAAATTGGCCAATATCTTGTCAATATATATTGCTTGGGATAATCCTAATATTCCCTACTTCCTATCCTCATGAAGCTTAATCCTGAAAATGTAACTAGCTTCTCCAAAATTCTTTATCCTGAATTGACTAGAAAACTAAATTTCTGTAGATGATAATATCCCTACATCATTATTGTTAGGAACTCTAGTCATGCATATTATCATATTACGTAATGGAAAAAATTGAATTCCAATGCCAAGATCTCATGCCTATGAATTAAAACGGGAATATAGCAATGGTCAACCAATGATAAGTCCTCTTATCTTGATGGATCAATACCAAGCCACTACAATCCAAGATAAGATTGTGTCTGATGACAATCCACAAAAGGATTACTTAGTTAAATGTGAACGAGATGCTAGTATGTTCATCGATGGCTAGGGTTTTGAGGGGAAGAAGTTGAACACTAAAATAGGAAAACGATTTTCCTGTTGTTTTGTTATTGTTTGGCCATGTCACACGAAATGTGACACTATATATATCTCACACGAAATGTAGCACTGCATATATCACAATATATGCATCGGATTTGGAAACCAAAAACCTTAAGGAATAAGGATTCCTTAATTTCTAATTAGTATTGCAATTTTCTTAATTACAATATGGCCCCCAAATTATAACAAATTATAATTGGACTACAATAACTTCTTCTTTTCTCAAATAACCCTATAATGTTATTAAATAACATCCTGAGTGATTTGTCCTTTATTATGTGTGACCTATTAGGTTTCCTGGTCTATTGGTAGCGAAATATGAATTAATACAAAAATATTTAAGATTAATAATCCCAAATAATTAGAATTAACTTATTAATTCTAATTAGGATTGGTTTATTAATTCTTTAATTAATAAATCCATATTCAGTAGATCATGAGTAGTATCTAACAATACATCATGACCACCCAAAAGTCTAGAAAGTCAAGTGGCCTAATATGATGTGACACCCCTACTAAAGGTAATGGTGAAAGCATATCAACACTGGGTGTCACCCCGTCCAGTTACCCAGATAAGGGGTTTTTATAACGAAAAAATTAATAGAATATGTAAGGTCCAGATCCATACAACAACCCATACTGATGGTCATGCGCACATATATAATAAAGAATCTCATACATGAAAATTTCCATTCAACTTCAGTAATAAAGTACATTATCCAAAAGGGAAACGTCCGGACCTATTCTACTGTCACTGTGGCATCATTCTCTATCCGTATGTCCGCTCAACTTCGAATCCTAAAAAGATGAGATAAAAGACACGTGTGAGTTAAAAATGACCCAGTGAGTCCCGTATATGCTAGTGCTTAATAAAAAAGACATAGAACATAAAACTTTTGTGGAATAGCATATCATTTGTTTACTAGAAATGATTCCAAAACTCTTTAACGAATACTTTATTTAGAACTCAATCATTTTTGAAAAACTGTATTTCAATTTCAAAACATTATCCCAATTTCCAAATCACAGGCACTTCTTCAAGAAAAGCTCAGCCTGTATGCAAAGCTCACAAGTCTTCGCTTCAGCATCACGATCTTATTGTGCCAAGGTCTCAGCCTTACAGCACTCAACCGTGCATTGCCGGATAAGTACATCGACTTGCACCGTGTCATCGTACTAAGACCGCAACCTACAGTACTTGCTACAGTAAGCCAGGGGTCCCAATCCTGATGTCAATTACCATCGAGGTAGCAAGGAGTCAAACGCGCTGAGTGTCCCCGCCCGGCATCTAGCGAATGACTCCAAATCAAGAAGTGCATACAGACGCAGCAATTGCCAGGTGCTAAACGGCTAGCCCGTATGACTCATCTCAATGTCCTATCGCCCTATTTGGAGTAAGACAATTCCCAGAACATGCTAGGCTACTTAGGGTCGTCTATCTCTAACATGAGCTAGTACAAAGATCAAAGTCCTTGCTAAGTACTTAACGTTAACAACACCAATCCCGTCTAACTGATCTGGCTAGAGGGTTATCTGATCCCGCAGGATTTTCAAATCAAAAAATTTTTGGGGCAAAAAAACACTTTCCAGAATTTAATCCCACTGACACATAAGTCAGATAATCATTCACATAGGCTCCGTAGAGCCAATCAATTCATTTCATGGCACACCAGGCCAATAAAACAATTACAAGGATCAAAAGGTCATTTTTCAAAAGTCAATCTCATCATGAGAAATCAATTTTCAAAATCATGTTAAAACAAGATAAAGAGTTCTGTTCACACATTAAAACAAGTTTCCAAGAGTATTTGGGTTGTTTTCCCCGTACTCAATCACAAAAGTCATTTCCTAAGGGTATTCAGGTCTTCTTACCCATACCCAATTCCAAAAGACTTTCCAAGGGTATTCGGGTCACTTTATCCTTACCCGAATTGAAAAGTATTCACAAAAGTTCCAATAAGGGTATTTCGGTCATTTACTGTATACCCAATTCCAAAAGTTTTCATAAACATTCCAATAAGAACATTTGGATCATTTTCCAAATACCCCGATTCCAAGAGGAACTCATTTTAAGAAATCTTGAATTCTAATCCTAAAAGATGATTAAATTCAAAATTTCCAAACATATTTTTGTAAAATGTTCCAATAAGGGCATTCCAGTCAATTTATGAATACCCGATTCCAAAATTTATCATTTTTCAAAAATCCCAAACATTAATCCAAAAAGGACTAAATTGACAAAATTCATGATTTAATCATCCAGTAAGGTTTCCAAGCCAATTATAATGTTCTATCGAGCCTAAAATGGCAAAAATTAATTCTTGCTTAGATAAACCTTAAACATATTCAGGGATAACCAAAATAGTATAAAATATAGCATTTCATAGAAAAACAAAGCACACTAGCTTTAGAATGAGTTTTAGAAATCCAAGGGACTCACCTTGTGTCCTAACTAAACTCTTTCCGTTTACGGTCGTTCAACCATTGTTTACACCGTTTTCAACATTTCATTGGTCGTTTACCGACAAACCTATGCCAAACACCATTTTCGGATCAAATCGTGTTCAGCCAAAAAACCAACAACTTTGAATAATAACAACAATATTCCATTTTCTTCAATAATTATACCATTTGTTATCTTTTTTCCTTCTTCCATTTTAGTAGCCATGAACAAATCTTTAAACCATGTTCAAAACACCTTCAAACATCATATAAAACATAGCATACATGCCTCCAAATGCGCCACCATGCACAGCAAATACAACAGCCCCAAAACATAGATATTTTCTAAACATAAATCACAATTCATATGAATTTTCTCAATAAAATTCATATCGAAACAATCCTTATTCTTCATGCTTCAACTTTAATTCATAAAACATAGACTTTTACCTTGTTTATTTATTGCTCTACGTTGAAAAAGTTCCAAGTTTTTCTCTTCTTGAACTCTCTTTTTCCTTTTTCTCTCAATTTTCTCTTGCTTTTCTTTCCTTTTTCTTCCTCTCTTTTTTCTTTCTTCTTTCTTATACTTGATGTCCGTTTTTAGCTGTTGAAATATAGCTTCCACCACCATTCTCATGACCAAAATGACATGGTCAAGTGATTCATCAAATGGTCAAAATCTTCCTTTGAAAGTTTTTACAAAATATCCTATTTTCTTTTATGTTCTACTTTCTTTTCTTCCTTCATTGTACCAAAATTCAGGCTCTTCTTTAGCCATTTTCCACAACCACTTTCTTGGACTTCTTGGTCCAAATTGTAACCAAGATTGGTCACAAAGTCAACCTTTATGGGCCATCCAATTTTCAACCATTTTCCTATTGGTTGATTTAATTAATTTCCTTAATTAATAATCTTATTCAATAAGCTTTTGAAATAAAATAATCCCATAAATATCATACTTCCCCAATGGTATTTTGACACTTGTTTTCATCCTCCAATCATATTACGCCGCTTGTCTTAATGTCGACCACACTTTAGAATTTTCTTTAGAAGTGACCAAAATCGGATCCAAAATGTTGCGGTCAAAGTCACGGTTGTGAAACCCCAATCAAAACCAACCTTGGAGTAAGGGGGTTGGGGTGCACATCATATTTCATTGCATGTGTAAATATATTTTTATATGATTTTATGTGCATTGAATTTGTGTTTTATGGTCTAGAGGGCTTGATTATGACTATTAAGTGAGAAGGGCAAAATGGTAATTTTTGCTTGAGGTGAAAAAAGGGTGATAGCTTGAGGATTGAATAGGAAAATATTTTCTTTTTTAGAGGAAACAAGAACAAAAGTTGTTGTGGTATAGTGGTTAGAGCCTTAGAATTAATTCTTGAGGTCTTGGGTTCAAATTCCATCATAGGAGCTTTAGCTTGGTTAAATTTTATTTTTGCTTGGGAAGTATTATTTTCGGCCTTATGAGCTTGGAGTAGGGTAGAAATGTTGTCCTAAGAGAGACATGATAGGAGTATTCTCATCCTACTCTTTTGCCCTGCACAAAATTCCTAAGGGGAATTCATTTCCTCTTGATCCTTAATTTTCCCTATTTCTCAATTCATTAGCTTGTTCAAATTGTTCAAGCCAATTTTATTCTAGAAAAATTCCAACAATGTACTGTGGCTTTGAAGGTTCAAAATGTCTTAGTAAAAGACATCCTAAGGACCGAAACCATGGAAAAGAGGGAAAAGAGTTCAAGTGAATTAAATTCTTTGGTGAACTTTCTAAAAACTTCACTCTGGCTAGCTTCATTTTCCTTCATGCATGGAACTGAAATTTTCCCAGCTTTGTGTGCCTTCAAGGTGTTGAAATTCTTAGCCATTATTCCCTCCCAAATGCTGCTAGAAAATGGCCCTTTTGATCAGCTTGAAACCTAAAAATTTCTGGCCATTTTTCAGACTGCACAAAAGCTGTGCAAAACCAGGAAAATTCCTAGGCAAATTCACAGCTTTGGAGGTCTGAAACCAAGCTGTTTTCTTTCATTTTTTTTTTTAGCATCTTAGCCATAAAAAAGGCTGTAAAACCAGCCTTGAAAGGCCCCTGAAATCTCCTTCAAACTCCCTGCAACCTGGCTGGAAAATGGCAGCCGAAACTGCCCAGAAAAATTCCAGCAATAGCGAAAATCCTGTGCAGAAACTTTCCAACCTTATTTCCTAATTCAGCCCTAACCAAAACTCCATCCTTCTTCTGCACAAACCACCCTTAAACCTCCATTAACTGAACTCCATTGTCCTCCCCAAGCTTCGGCACGAAAATCCAATCATGGATGCCTAGAAGATTTCCAAAAAAATTCTGCAATCATGCCTTGATTTGGATACCAAAATTCCAGCCACCATGATTTAACAACTTTCCATAAAATATACCTCAACCAACCAGACCTTCCCTTCACCATTACACACATTATTTTCGGCCACCCTTAGCCTCCCTTAACCAGCATTCATCTAGCTGAAACACTACCCAACAATTTGGCCATGGCAGACTTCCCAAAAGCTCTCCAACAATCAAAGATATTCTTGTAATATTTAGTTCCTAAATTTGCTTTCCAAAAATATTCTTCAACGATTCCAGCAGCTAGCCTTTCCTTTTCCCTTCCAAACCAGAAAATCAACTACCAATACCCTTCAAGCAGTCGGCCAACCCTAATCCTTGCAGAATTTCGGCAGCCTCCTATCCCAAAAGCTCTCTATTCTTTTCAACTTCAAGAACACATAGCACACCAAGAACACCTACTCCTTCCTTTCACCAAATACCTCTCCAAATCACTTCAAACTACTTCTAAAATATCCAGATTGAATCTACTCATTGCCGTGAGTCCATCAACACCCTTCTTAACATCAAACTCCAAAATCCAACTTGTTATTTTGGATCAAAAACCAGAAAATTTGTGAAGGCTCAAGAACACCTTCAAGGTAAGTTTGTTCTAACAACTTCATCTTCTCCAATCTTGATCTCTAATGAATATATGTATGAATAAACATGCTAATGGTTCTCTCTCTCTCTCTCTCTCTCTCTCTCTCTCTCTCTCTCTTGGACGAATCTCTCTCCTTCTTGGCTGGATTGCTTCTTCTCCAATGGCCATGCTTTCTGCACCTTCCTTGGACGAATTTAGGCATCTAGGCGTTGACAACCATTCGAAACTCCTTGAAGATATTCAACAATCCAGTAATCCTTTTTAACCCTTCTTTTAAATTCTAGATTCATGTCTCTAGGATGATGTTGATAGAAGATGAATCATGAATAGGGTTGAGTATATATTGTTGTGATGAGTTGAGATTGAAGCATGAATATATGTGTGAATATGGTGGCGATAGGATTTATGCATGGATGGGTTATCTTGGTTGATTGTATGATGTTTTGAGGTTTAATGCATGTCTCTATGTCATAGGTAGCATTTTGTGATAAAGTATGCTAGAGATTATGTCATCTATGATAAATAGGATTTATATTTTTGTGTGATTATTAAAGCCATGGTTATATTTATGCTAGTAAAGGCTAGATCATGCCTTAGTAAATTTAGATCTATGTTTATATGCATGATTTGGATGATTTGATGAATTGGAGGGTTGTAAATGTTCATGATTATGGTTAGCATTAGAACTATGATCATGACCTAGTTGTCCCTAAGCTAATTTTTATTTCATGAATAAAATATTTCATAATATGATTTTACTAGTAATTTCGAAAAAACCCTAGGAGAGGTAGATTTGGATTATTATATATAATAAGGATATTTTAGTCAAATAAATAATAGCTTTTGCTAGAAAAATAATGTGTGTGTGTGTGTGTGTGTGTGTAGATATTATATAAAATAATGAAATCAACTAAAGCCTTCTATGGAAATAATAATAATTAGTAAAATATTTATTACTAAAAATTTAGTTATTATCTTTTAATCAAAACCAATTAAAATGTTATTTATTATTTTTCAAGCAAGACTCATTAAATTTATTTTCAACTAATTTTTGTTATCAATTATTTTCTAACAACTAAATTATTAATAAATCATTATTTTACCTAATACCACCTAGGACTCTTCATCAAATAAACTCTATGTTTTCTTAGCAAGATTTAAACCATCAACTTATTAGTACTTATTTCCCAAAACCTTAATTATTTTAAATATCAAATTAGGCTTAGCTTATAAACCTAATTATTTATTGTTTGGCCTTAAAGCTTGGGACACTAGGATCATGGTAGTAGTGAGTTGAGTTGTTTTAAATTGAGAAAGTGGATTTTGGCTTGAGTTTGATTGTGGTTTGTATTTGCCCATGCGGGGTTAGGACGGCTGTTGGAGACCTTATATTGTGAGCAAGAATCAGGTAAGCTCTTGCATAAAACCTGATTGATGTAAAATGTTTAATTATGGCAAGCCAAATGTAGAGTGCATGGACACATAGTTCTGCAAAGGCAATTGAGGATTAACTTCTTTCTTATTTCAGACAAACAAATTATTTGGAAATCAATAAGCAGAATTACTCAATCTCAAAACTATTTCCAAAATTGAATTTGACAAAGACTTTGGAAACCCTTAATTGCTTTTCATGTGGAACGGTGTTTTGTTCATTTTCTCCCAAGTGGGAAACGTCGTTGAGTACTCAATAAGGGTGGACTACTATGGCTAGTCTTTGAGGAGTTAGGGTAAGTCTTTCAGTAGGTAGCCACCTCTGAGGGGTGAGTCCTTCCCGGATAAGACGTCAGTCCAATAGGTCGTGCCGGTCCAAGCTAGCAGTGTTCTCTTTCAGTCAAGTGACTGTGTATTGCAGAAATGGACACTCGGTTGTTATTTGGGTATAAAGAAGAAGGAGTATCTTGCCCAGTAGGCCGATCACCTACTTTTTTCAGTCTGCACAAAGTGTGGTGTAACACCCCACATTTCTTTTCTTGACGCAGTGGGCCGGGCTCAGGTGGGATGCCACCCCGTCCGACTCCTTAGACTAGGGGTCGTTATAACGATTTAAACTTAAAGCAAGCGATAAAGTCGAAACTTAAGTAAATATATGAAACATGCTCTTTATTTATATAAACATATGAGTCACGATAGGTACATTGTCATAGCTTCCAAAATACATAAGCTAAAACATCTCATGGTCTATATACAATGATCACTCCAAAAGATTTGCTATCCAGTGCTACAGAAGAAGTCCTGGACTGCCGTCATTATTCTTCAGCTCCAATCCCTAAAATAGAAAAGGAAAATAAACGTGTGAGTGGTATACTCAGTGAGTCCCGTGTGTGCTAGTGTTTTGCTCAGAAGAGAGATGATTTTCAATTTCTTTACTGAAATAAATTTCACAACAGCGAAATAGCAGTAATTGGTAAATTTAGGATCAAGTTACCATGTACATTTGAAAAACAGTGATTTTCAAACATATGGCCCCTAATTTTAATAAATACGGGTTCTTCCCCTTTTAGAAGTGCGACCCACGTGCAAAGTTCAAGGAACTTCAAGCCTTCGGCTGCACGGTTTCTGGTGCCAGGGACTGCGCCTTACAATACGTCACCCGTGTCAGGCCGGAAGGGTGAGCAGCGTACAAATGTATCTCACTGTGCACTTAGGGATCTTTTACTTGCTTCCATCAGCCAAGGGTCCCAATCCTGACGTCAATCACTATCGAGGTGGCAAGGAGTCAAACGCTCCGAACATCCCATCCTTATTCTAGCGAATGACTCAAAAACAACAATCGTTCACAAATGCATTCACAAACACGGCAATTCCCAGGCACTAAACGGCTAGCCAGGATGACTCATCTCAATGTCCTGTCGCCCTGTTTGGAGTAAGATAATCCCCAGAACTAGCCAAGTTACTTGGGGTCGTCTACCTCTAACATGGGCTAGTACAAAAATCAAAGTTCTTGCTGAGTACTCAACGCAACAATACCAACCCCATCTGACTAATCAGGCCAGAGGGTTATCTAATCCCGCAGGATCTTCAATCAAAACATTTTGGGGCCAAAACAACATTTTCCAAAATCATGTTGAAACCAGATAAAAGGTTTTACTCACACATCAAAACGTGTTTCTAAGAGTAACCGGGTTATTTTTCCCATACTCAATCACAAAAGTCATTTTCCAAGGGCATTCGGGTCATCTTACCCATACCAAGTCCCAAAAGACTTTTTGAGGGTATCTGGGTCCTTTTACCCTTATTCGATTTAAAATATATTCACAAGAGTTCCAATAAGGATAATTCGGTCATTTACCGAATACCTGAGTTCCAAGAGTTTTCATAAAATATTCCAATAAGGATATTTGGATTATTCTTCAAATACCCGATTCCGTCATTTACCATTTTTAGGAAATCCCAAATATTTAATCCAAAATGACTAAATTCACAAAATCCGTGTTTTAAACATCCAGTAAGGTTTCCAAGCTGAATATGAAATTTATTCGAGTCCGAAATAGCATAAAAGCAAATCTTGCTCATGTAAACCTTAAACATATTCGAGGATTTCCAAAATGGCTAAAACATAGCATTTCATGGAAAATCAAAGCACACTAGCCTTTAAAAAGGTTTAGAAATCAATGAGACTCACCTTATATACTAAGTCGAAGTTGCACTCGTGTATAGTCCTAAAAGGAGTTCCCTCGACTTGATTCACCTACACCATTAGTATATCTCGGTATTATTACATAATGGTTTCAAATGCTTAATGGTTTGGATAAGGTTTCTATAATTTTCTTAAAGAAATAAATGGATTAATGCTTTAGATGGTTTTCTGGTTTTACAGCTTTACCATCCTCCACTATTTTTCACACAACTTATTCAATATAGGTCCAAATAAGGTGAGGTTACTTCCATAATATCCCTAAGATATCCCTCTATCAATTCCAGGTGATGAGTCATGCAAACTCCATCCCATTGTGTACAGTTTTTCAATTGATTCCACTGTTCCGAGTTTGGAGTCCAGTTTCGTCGCTTTCCAGTATTTTGTACATAACTCTTCCAATTCCGATCCAAATGAGGTGAAACCACTTCCTAAATACTCCTAGGACATTTATATATCAATTTCAGGTCATGGGGTATTCAAAAATCTCTCCATTTCGTTCAGTTTTCCAGCTAAACTTACTACTCCGAGCTGGAGGTCTAGAATTACAGTTTAGAAGCTCAACTTGTTTTAATTTGTTTCTATGGTTTCTTCAACATATCCTGTAATACCCCGCCCAAATCCACCTTTGACTAGGGAAAAAAGTCATGCATTGCATAGCATCTTGCATTTTATGTGGTAGCTAGAATAATTTCATTTGCATGAATGCATGTGAATTTTTCCGTTACTCTTGCATTTGAATTAATTGATGTGAATTAGTTGTGTTGTTAAAGACTTGTTTAAGGGAGGTTTGGTCAAAGATTCTGAAGGATGAGTATTGGGGTGGTTAGAACTTCTTGTAGAAAAATTAGCATTGGAGTTGTTTTGGAATAGCGGGGAGGTTGGTGATTTCCTTTGGTGACCTGAGTTCGAATCCTACCTTTTGTGAAGTTAGTTTCTCTTCTTGAAATTCTTTTCTTTAGACCATTTCTTATCTTGGCCGTAAAAGAATCTAGCTATCCTAGAGAACTTTTTCGTATTTTTACTCCAAGGAAATAAGTCTCTATATTTATTTCCTAAATTCAAGGACTTTGATGTGAATAAAGTTCACCTTTAATTTTCAGCTTGCGTTCCTTAGGATTTTTGAAAAAACCCCTAGCTAGGAGCCACTTTGAAGAATTTCAAGTGGTATAAAACTCTTCTTGATGAATATTAGAGATAGGGAATATATTAGGGAAAAATCTTATTTCACCTCTTCAAGAATTCTAGCCATAATCCTTTTATTTATTTAATTGTTTTAGAGAAATATTTTAACTAAAGTCTTAGATATTTTCTTTGGGATTAAACGCCACTTCCATAGGAGTAAGACTCTATATTTAACTCCTAAGTTCAAGGATTTTAGCTAAGGATGAAATTTGTTTTATTTTCAGCTTTTGTTCCTTTGAATTTTCGGAAACCATAAGCTGGAAATATTCTGGAAATTTTTCCAGATTTTGTCCGCCACCTTGGAGCACCTTTAGCTCAATCCAAACTCTTCTCGGACTAGAGAAAATCCTATCCAAATCCTTGATAAAACCAGATTTTATTTCAATCCAAATTCAACTAGGATTTCTTCCTTTTCCTAGCTGAATTTCGGCAGCCTTGTATCAACACAAGCTGTCCGAAATTCCGGCCATCTTTAGCTACAATCCAACTCTAAAAATCCTAGCTCAAAACACCTAGAACACTCCTTAACAATTCAACTACCTTAGCTGCACAAAACCAGAATTTTATTCACACAAAAACACTGAAATTCGTCCAGCATATACACAAAAAAATTCGGACAGCTTTGTGTAGGATTTTCGGCCAGCTTTGTGTTCCTACTTCAACCGAAATTCTGCACACATCATTCACTGAAAAACCCCAGCTGAACAAGCTATTTTCAGTGCCCAAAACCCTCAATTTTCCTCTAGAAATTTCGGTAGAATTATAGCAGCCAAACCAGTCCAAAACTTGCTACACTTGCACAGAATTTTCACAGCACTTGCACAGGATTTTTCAGTCATCAAAACTCACTCAAACTCTTCCTTGTTTAGCCCAAAATTCTGAACACATTCAACCCTTCCTTTGAGCAATATTTTGGCCAGCATAGAGGAGCAAATTGAAGAATCTTTTCCTCCATAAAACTCACCTAAAAACCAGCAGCAAGGAGACGCGCGCAAGCTGGAAATTCCGCCTTTGCTGTCCAAGAAACCTAAAGCCATTAGGAGCCTATCTAAACATCACCATCTAACCCTAAACCAATCTTCTCCAACTTTAAATCATAACAACCGTCTACCCTCTCCATTCTACACGAAAATTTCAGCAACTTCACTCTGCAAAATTTTCGAAACCACAAGAGTTATTCCAAGCAAAAATCGAACACACCTTAAGGTAAGCACAAATCCTTTCAACCTCTTGATGCCGTTTTCTTTAATGATTCTTTTCCCTTTCTTCTACCCTTAAATCACGCCCTATAGAGGCTGATTTCCTCTTCTTCTTAAATTTTCGGTCAACTGAAGCAAAGGAGGTGGTAATTTCTCTCTTCTTCTCAAGCGAACTCAGGACGATCACCATAGGAGCATCGAGACCTCATTACCCGGTAGTTGCAAGGTAAGGGAATACCCTCCCTAGATGCCGAAAGTAAAGTTTAATGGTGTTTATTAGCAAGATAAACATGTGGTCGTAGTATTTGATCTTTGGGGATTGAATAGTTTACTTAGAATTAAATAGGAGATTGCAAATTGTTATGAAAATAAATGGGATTAGAGCATGTTTGAATTAATTGAGACCCTGATCATGATATTATATGGTTTAGATCAGGAGGATAATTGAGGAAAGCCAGCTGTGAATTTATCGCATTTATCTGAGGCATATCAAGTAAGTCCTTGTATAAACTCTTTTATTAAATATTGTGATGGTAAGTCCTTTTATAAACTGTTTTGTTAAAGGTTGTGATGGCGAGTCCATGTTGTGAAGCTTTGTAAAGCTATTGTTAAACTGTGTTTGCTTGGGTTGTAAACGTGGATATTTATTCTTTAAATGGTTTTTGTCAAACTAACAGTTTTTAGCAAGAAAACTATTCTTTTCCTTAAATTTTTAGAAATTTCTTTTAAAGAAAACCACGTTTTACAAAGCAAAGGTTTGGAAATATTTTGAATCAGGAATTGACGGATATGTTCGTTGAGTACTCAATAAGGGTAGGCTAACAATACTAGTCTTGGAGGGCTAGCGTAAGTCTTCTGGCAGGAGGCCATCTCCAGAAGATAAACTCTGCTCGAAAAGGCGACAGTGTTGCTTGGTCAGGCCAGTCCGAGCTAGCATTATACCCGAAATGTATTATTTATATTCCCGGTATGGACACCCGGATGGTTTTGTTAGGTGTAGAGATTGAGGAGTATCTCACCCGGTGGGCTGTACACTCACCTTGATCAGAACGCCCAACGTGTGGTAATCTGGTCCGGACAAGGTGCACAAAGTGTGGTGCCTTGGCCAATCTGTTCCCATGGAGCCTAACGTGTGGTGACATGACTTTTACCCGAGTGGAGGATTTATTTTGTACAAAGTGTGACATTGAGAAAAACTCACTCCTTGCGAAAAGAGATTGTTTATGACTTGCCAAATTATTTTTACAAATGTTTTACACTTTGCATACGCGTACTATTCAAAACACCATGTGCACACACAAGACTTACTGAGATTTATTCTCACACCGTTTTACATCATGTTTTCAGGAGATAGATTGTGCTGAGTCAGCAGGGCATGTAATAGTTGAGGCTTTTGCTATTTTCTCTATCCGTTGTAGGAGACATTTATTGCTTATGCTTCTAAACAATATTTTATTTTATTCCATTTTGCTCCAAGTTGAGCCTGATGTAATAAGAATATTTCTTTATTTATCTAAGTTGATCCTTTTGGAGATTGCCTTTATATTTTATACCTCGTTCTAAAGACTCCTTGTCCTACAGGACGGGGCGACATCCACGCCCTTTTAGGGTACCTAGTCGTGGGGTGTTACATATCCTATCACATTTAAACCCTCCAATACCTTATCTAACATCCCAAAATCATTGTTCTAACAGGTTTTCATGCCCAGCACTTCTCTTTTGTTCAAACAAATAAGTTATTCCCAACTTACTAAACCAGTAAATTTTGGCAGTTTTCTCCCTTCTTGTTGTTCATGATCTCTTAGCCATTCAAAACCCTCACAACCTCCACACAACTTGTTCCAAATCCTTTCTAACTAGTCTAGGATATGTTTAGAGTCATTTATGCTCAATTTCCAGTCACATCTACTCAAATTTCCTTTAATATTTCTAAACAACACAAACTAGTGAGTTGTTATTAACAAATGGCTTTTCTTGTTTTCTTTATCACTTCCTTCCTTTTTCTTTTCAAATTTTCAGTATACCATTACTCCAATACACCTTAAATGAACTGAAAACCATACTCAACCCATCCCTACACCAACCGATCAATTCAACATCCATCACAACATCAAAATATTTTCATTGCTCAACGTGAACAAATTCATATGCATTTAGTTTCCAAGTTCTAACATCATTCTTTTAGCTTTCGATAAATGATCTCTTACCTTTCCAAGATGAGGGCAAAGCTGTATACTCCTTTCCTTCCTTCCTTCCTTCTCCTTTCTTTCTCCTTGCTGCTGGTTTCTTTTTCTTCCTCCTTGCTCCCTTGCTGCTGGAAATCTCCCTCTCTCTCCCTTAGTCTCTCTCTTGTTCTTCCTTTCCTCTCTTTACTTTTCTGGTTTTCTCCTCTTCTCCCAGCTTTCTCTCTTGACCAAAAATTCTCCCCCTTGCTCCTATTTATATAGCTTGTTCTTCTTGATCTTACTTTGGTCTTACTAAAAGGAATTAAGGTGAGCTGGTTATTCTAGAAGCTCTTAGGCTTTCCAAGAGAATTGTGGAACCATGTAAAAACTTGTAGAACTCCCTAGAAGTCTCAAGACTAATGCATTCACTAACCTTACATGGCCATGCATAATTATAATTAACTTGGCCTAATCTAGTTTAGCTTAATTAAGCTTAATTAAAAAGTCCAAGAATGGTTAATCTTGGTCAAATATATCATGCTTGTGGGCCCTCTTCATTTACTTCTTGTGGGCCCCTTAAAATATCTTTGCATAAAATCGATATAGCTAAGATATTTATAGTATTAATTGAAATATATATATATATATATATATATAATAATGGTAAAAATAATATAATAATTTAACATATTGAATTTAATAATACTATAATTTAATATTATCAAGAAGTATTTGTATTAAATAATAGATATATAAAAATAATAGTAATGGATAATAATGATAGTAGAATAATAGACTATCATTAAACTACAATAATAATGATAGTAGAATAAAGTAAAATAAAATAGAATAGAATAAAATAATAACAATATTAGTAATAATACTACTAATACTATTATTAATAATAATGGCACTAGGGATGGCCATTCTATAACATTAGGAATAATATTATTAATTTATAGCCTTAGTAATACTATTAATAATAAGAAAGGGAAAATATATCATTAATTCCTTTTTATATATATATTTTCACTTTGAACGACGGGTTATTACAATCTCCCCTCCTAAAAGGAATTTCGTCCTCGAAATTATAACTCACCTTCAAAGAGTTTTGGGTAAATTTTATACATTTCTGCTTCTATTTCTCACTTAGCATCCTCCACAGGACGATGGCTCTATAGCATTTTAACAAGAGGAATTTGCTTCTGTCGCAACTTCTTTTTGGTGCATTCTAAGGTTTGAACTGGCTTTTCCTCATAATTCAGAGTTAGTGCTATGTCTACGGCATCATCATTTAAAACATGATCGGGATCAGCTATATATCGTCTAAGTGGCGATACATGAAATACGTCATGGATGCCTTGAAGTTCCGGTAGTAATCCTAATCTATAAGCCACTTTTCCAACTTTCTCGGTTATGGGAAAAGGTCCAATATACCATGGAGCTAGCTTCTTCCTTCGGGTTCCCTTACCTTGACGGGGTGTTAGCCTTAAGAATACTAAATCACCAACACTAAATTCCACATCTTTTCGATGGCGGTCTGCATAACTTTTTGCCTACTCTGGGCAACCTCCAATTTCTCCTTAATTTGCAACATCTTTTGTCATGCCCTTTCCATATCCAGGATATTATATTGCTCCTGCTGCCATCCTAAGGTTTCCCAATACAGAGGAGATCGGCACTTTCGTCCACAGAAAGCTTCAAATGGTGCCATTCTGATTGAGGATTGATAACTATTGTTGTAGGCAAATTCCGCATAAACCAAATTATCAACCCATCCAGTCCCAAAATCTAATGCACATGCTCTTAACATGTCTTCCAAAATTTGGATAACCCGCTCTGTCTGGCCGTCAGTCTGAGGGTGTGCAGTGGTGCTGAATTTCAAAGTAGTCCCATATAGTTGTTGCATCTTCCTCCAAAATTGAGAAATGAACCTGGGGTCTCGGTCAGATACAATGCTGGAAGGTACTCCATGGAGTCTGATTACTTCCTCCATATAAATCTTACTTAATTTCTCCAAAGAGTCTCGTTCACTTATGGGTATAAAGTGAGATGTCTTTGTTAACCGATCTACAATCACCCAAACTGTATCTCGTTATCCAATGGTTACTGGTAAACTGGTAACAAAGTCCATGGTAACTTCGTCCCATTTCCATTCAGGTACTGATAGTGGTTGCAGTAATCCCCGGGCTTTTGGTGATCTATCTTCACCTTTTGACAAGTAAGACATTGAGCAACAACCCGAGAAATATCGCTCTTCATACCTATCCACCAGAAATGCTGCCTTAAGTCTCGGTACATCTTTACTGCCCCAGGGTGAATAGTGTACTTACTCCGATGTGCTTTAGTTAATATTTCCTTCTTCATAGCAGCCTGTCTTGGTATACAATATTGCCCTCTAAATCGGAGGATCCCTGCATCATCTTCATAGAAATCAGTTTTCTTCTGTTCTTTGCTATTCGCCTTGATCTGCTGTAACTCTCGGTCTTGCTCCTGAACTCCCTTCAATTGTTGCAACCATATAGACTGTATTGATATGTTATTCATCTTGATTCGTCCATAAAGTGCCACTGCTTCCAACTCCGGGGTCTGCGCCATCCGTAGTGCAGATATATGTCCTTTTCTACTTAATGCGTCTGCTACTACATTGGCCTTTCTCGGATGGTACTTGATTAGGCAGCGAAATTCTTCTAAGAACTCCATCCACCTTCGCTGTCTCATATTTAAATCTTTCTGAGTGAAGATATATTTCAAGCTTTTGTGATCGGTAAGAACCTCAAATTCTGCTCCATAAAGGTAATTCTTCCATTTTTTCTAGGCGAACACAATGGCTGCTAATTCCAAATCATGAGTAGGGTAATTTCTCTCATGGGGTTTCAATTTCCTCGATATATACGCTATTACTTTCCTTTCTTGCATTAATACTCCGCTCAATCCTTCCTTAGAAGCATCGGTATATACCTCATAGGACTTATCTATGGCAGGCAAGGCTAGAATAGGTGAGGTGCTTAACCTTCGCTTCAATTCTTGAAAACTTTTCTCACAACCTTCTGACCATTCGTAGGGCACTTTCTTTTGGGTTAATCGGGTTAATGGCGAAGCAAGTTTCGAGAATCCTTTAATGAACCTTCTATAATATCCTGCCAAGCATAAGAAACTTTTCATCTCCGTAGGGTTTTCCGGTCATTTCCAATTCATTACAGCTTCCACTTTTGCAGGGTCCACAGAAATCCCTTCTTTACAGATCACATGCCCTAGAAAAGAAACTCTATCCAACCAAAAGTCACACTTGTTAAACTTAGCATACAACTTGGCTTCTCTTAATTTCTCAAGCACTTTCCGCAAATGCTCTTGATGATCCTAAGGGTTCTTAGAGTATACTAAAATATCATCAATAAAAATGACAACAACGTTATCCAACTAGGGCTGAAAAATCCGATGCATAAGGTCCATGAAAGTGGCTGGGGCATTAGTAACTCCAAAGGGCGTCACTACAACCTCATAGTGCCCAAAGCGCGAATTGAAGGCAGTCTTAGGAATATCCTCTTCTTTAATCCTCACCTGATAATACCCCTGTCTCAGGTCTAATTTAGAGTAACATCTTTTTCGGGTCAACCTCCTCCTGGTCCCCTAAATTGCACCAGTTTATTCCTACGGTCAACCCTCGCATGATGTTGCAATAGCTAATCCATTCCTAAAATGGCATCATAGTCTGCTATGGGCAAACTTATAAGGTCTCCTTCCAGGGTCACATCTTCAATTTTTATTTCACTTCCCAAATAAATTCTGTCACTGCTCAATTGCTGTCCCAAAGGGGTACTAACTATCATCTCATAAGGAACCTCCTTACTTCTAATCTTTATCTTTTGTGCAAAGGAGCATGCAATAAAAGAATGGGTAGAGCCTGGATCTATTAGAATTTGCACTTCTTGACCAAAAATAAAAATCTTACCTTCCACCACTGCCGATGCATTAGTGCCTGCTTTATCTAGGGCTACCACTCGAGCTTTCACGACAGGCTTGTTGGCTCTTGCTTTGGGTGCAGAGGGCTGGCTTGGGTTTCTTTTGGAAAATTCCGGTCTTGCCCCCATATTATTTCCTCTTGGATTTATCCATCCCGTCGTTCTCTTCGAACATGGGCAGTTCCAACTTTTGTGTCCTTCTTCTCCACAATTGTAACAACGAATGAGCAGCTTCCCCGTACTACCTCCCCCTCTTCTTGGAAACTTCCCTTTATTTGGCCATTTATTCCCTACCGGCCTCTTATTTCGGTTCAGGGGTTGAAATCTCCTTTTTCTTCCCTGCTTAGCTTGTTCCAGATCCGCCTCCTTGACCCTTGATGCTATTTCTACTGTAGCACTATAATTACTTGGGGCCATGCTAAACAATACCCTCTTGATCTAAGGGCGCAAGCCTTTCACAAAGCGGCGAGTCCTGTCTGATTCATTCTGCACTAGGAGGGGGCAATATTTCGAGAGTCGAGTGAATTCGGTAGCATACATCCCTACTGTCTTTCCCTCCTGTCTGAAATTTTGAAATTCGTCTTCTTGCCTTTCTACGACCTAACATGGTATGAATTCTTTCTTGAACTCCTCCCAAAATTCCTCCCAAGTCCATTCCTTTTGCCCCTTCTTTCGTGTCCACCAATCTCGCGCCGGTCCCTGAAGTTTGAACGCAGCAAATTACACCTTTCTCTGCTGAGTAACTTAGAGTGGCGAATATGTTCTCCATCTGTTCTATCCAGGATTCTGCTTCTTGCTCTCGTTCAGGTCAGCCATAAAATGGAGGGGGTTGGAACTTTAGGAACCACTCTAACGCTTAATCCACCTCAACTTCAGTTCATCGTCCTTCTCTAGCTATCCTCTCGGTCACAAGTTGTAACACTTCTGTCATTTTTTTGGAAAGTCTGCCTTATAGTGTTTTCCAGGGATTCAGCAGATGCTCCTTTGGCTGCATTGTTAGTAAATGATCCTTCGAAGGGTGACGAGTGGCTCGCTTTGGCGGCATAATAAAGACAGTCAGATTTCCTAGTTAAATTAATATCACTAATGGAGTTAGATTAGTATGTCAGCATAGAACATTGTCATAATATAAAAACATAACACCCTGATATACTACACCAAAATTGCAGGGTTTTTAGTACATTTACACATATACTTGTTTATTATCTCCTACTAACACACGTACTTAATATGTACATCGGATAATACTCATACTAAAACTTCCTAGGTAGTCCTTCTACTCGCTATTATCATCGCTAGAAGTAGGTGGTCCTGAATCAGTCAATACATGATAGCACTCGGGAGTATCAGATCTCGGGCCTAACATATCCACATCTTCTCCTATAGCTGACTCGTCCGAAGACATAATAATTACTTCGACTACTTCGTCTTCATCATCTTCGGCTGCTGACTCATCTAAGGATATGGCAACTACCTCAACCACTTCGTCTTCTGATTCTTCCGGGGGGATTATGACTCTTGCCGGTTCGGCTGGCTGCTTAGGGCTTTCCACTATCTCCGGTTCTTTAGTCACATCTCCTATATTGCTGTCCTAAGTCGACTCTGAGTTTCTTCCTCTTGGTCTCGGGCCTCTAAGGGAGTTATGATAATAACAGGGTCCAGAGATCGATGGTCCTAAGAAAGTCCTAATCTTCTTCTTCTTTAGGTGAGAGCTTTCACCTTCTTCCCATAACCCATCTCTACAATCCTGTTCCTCTACCGGTTTCTTCCCTTTATCATCATTATTATCCATACTTACCAAAGAATAATCAAATTAAACTTTCATCTATACCCATAGATATTATATCTATACCCACAGATAATGTACAAATCAAACTCTATGGCTAATGCTCTGATACCAATTGAACACCCCATATTTCTTTTCTTGACGTAGTGGGCCGGGCTCAGGTAGGATGCCGCCCCGTCCGACTCCTTAGACTAGGGGACTTTATAATGATTTAAACTTAAAGCAAGCGATAAAGTCGAAACTTAAGTAAATATATGAAACATGCTCTTTATTTATATAAACATATGAGTCACGATAGGTACATTGTCATAGCTTCCAAAATACATAAGCTAAAACATCTCATGGTCTATATAAAATGATCACTCCAAAAGATTTGCTATCCAGTGCTACAGAAGAAGTCCTGGATTGCCGTCATTATTCTTCAGCTCCAATCCCTAAAATAGAAAAGGCAAATACACATGTGAGTGGTATACTCAGTGAGTCCCGTGTGTGCTAGTGTTTTGCTCAGAAGAGAGATGATTTTCAATTTCTTTACTGAAATAAATTTCACAACAGCGAAATAGCAGTAATTGGTAAATTTAGGATCAAGTTATCATGTACATTTGAAAAACAGTTATTTCCAAACATATGGCCCCTAATTTTAATAAATACGGGTTCTTCCACTTTTAAAAGTGCGACCCGCGTGCAAAGTTCAAGGAACTTCAAGCCTTCGGCTGCACGGTTTCTAGTGCCAGGGACTATGCCTTACAGCACGTTACCCGTGTCAAGCCGGAAGGGTGAGCAGCGTACAAATGTACCTCACCGTGCACTTAGGGATCTTTTACTTCCCTCCATCAGCCAGGGGTCCCAATCCTGACGTCAATCACTATCGAGGTGGCAAGGACTCAAACGCCCCGAACATCCCATCCTTATTCCAGCGAATGACTCAAAAACAACAAGCGTTCTCAAACGCATTCACAAACACGGCAATTCCCAGGCACTAAACGGCTAGCCAGGACGACTCATCTCAATGTCCTGTCGCCCTGTTTGGAGTAAGATAATCCCCAGAACTAGCCAAGTTACTTGGGGTCGTCTACCTCTAACATAGGCTAGTACAAAGATCAAAGTCCTTGCTGAGTACTCAACGCAATAATACCAACCCCATCTGACTGATCAGGCCAGAGGGTTATCTGATCCCGTAGGATCTTCAATCAAAACATTTTGGGGCGAAAACAATATTTTCCGAAATCATGTTGAAACCAGATAAAAGGTTTTACTCACATATCAAAACGTGTTTCCAAGAGTAACCAGGTTATTTTTCCCATACTCAATCACAAAAGTCATTTTCCAAAGGCATTCGAGTCATCTTACCCATACCAGGTTCCAAAAGACTTTTTGAGGGTATCCAGGTCATTTTACCCTTATCCGATTTGAAATATATTCACAAGAGTTCCAATAAGGATAATTCGATCATTTACCGAATACCCGAGTTCCAAGAGTTTTCATAAAATATTCCAACAAGGATATTTGGATTATTCTCCAAATACCCGATTTCGTCATTTACCATTTTTCGGAAATCTCAAATATTTAATCCAAAAGGACTAAATTCACAAAATCCGTGTTTTAAACATCCAGTAAGGTTTCCAAGCTGAATATGAAATTTATTCGAGTCCGAAATAGCATAAAAGAAAATCTTGCTCATGTAAACCTTAAACATATTTGAGGATTTCCAAAATGGCATAAAACATAGCATTTCATGGAAAATCAAAGCACACTAGCCTTTAAAAAGGTTTAGAAATCAATGAGACTCACCTTATATACTAAGTCGAAGTTGCACTCGTGTATAGTCCTAAAAGGAGTTCCCTCGACTTGATTCACCTACACCATTAGTATATCTCGGTATTATTACATAATGGTTTCAAATGCTTAATGGTTTGGATAAGGTTTCTATAATTTTCTTAAAGAAATAAATGGATTAATGCTTTGGATGGTTTTCTGGTTTTACAGCTTTACCATCCTCCACTATTTTTCACACAACTTATTCAATATAGGTCCAAATAAGGTGAGGTTACTTCCATAATATCCCTAAGATATCCCTCTATCAATTCCAGGTGATGAGTCATGCAAACTCCATCCCATTGTGTACAGTTTTTCAGTTGATTCCACTGTTCCGAGTTTGGAGTCCAGTTTCGTCGCTTTCCAGTATTTTGTACATAACTCTTCCAATTCCGATCCAAATGAGGTGAAACCACTTCCTAAATACTCATAGGACATTTATATATCAATTTCATGTCATAGGGTATTCAGAAATCTCTCCATTTCGTCCAGCATTCTAGCTAAACTTACTACTCCGAGCTGGAGGTCCAGAATTACTGTTTAGAAGCTCAACTTGTTTTAATTTGTTTCTATGGTTTCTTGAACATATCATATCACATTTAAACCCTACAATACCTTATTTAACATCCCAAAATCATTGTTCTAACATATTTTCATGCCCAGAACTTCTCTTTTGTTCAAACAAATAAATTATTCCCAACTTACTAAACCAGTAAATTTTGGCAGTTTTCACCCTTCTTGTTGTTCATAATCTCTTAGCCGTTCAAAACCCTCACAACCTCCACACAACTTGTTCCAAATCCTTTCTAACTAGTCTAGGATATGTTTAGAGTCATTTATACTCAATTTCCAATCACATCTACTTAGATTTCCTTTAATATTTCCAACCAACACAAACTAGTGAGTTGTTATTAACAAATGGCTTTTCTTGTTTTCTTTATCACTTCCTTCCTTTTTCTTTTCAAATTTTCAGTACACCATTACTCCAATAAACCTTAAATGAACTGAAAACCATACTCAACCCATCACTACACCAACTGGTCAATTCAACATCCATCACAACATCAAAATATTTTCATTGCTCAACATCAACAAATTCATATGCATTTAGTTTCCAACTTCTAACATCATTCTTTTAGCTTTTGAGAAATGATCTCTTACCTTTCCAAGATGAGGGCAAAGCTGTATACTCCTTTCCTTCCTTCCTTCTCCTTTCTTACTCCTTGCTGCCGGTTTCCTTTTCTTCCTCCTTGCTGCCGGTTGTCTTCTTCTTGCTCCCTTGCTGCCGGAAATCTCCCTCTCTCTCCCATAGTCTCTCCCTTGTTCTTCCTTTCCTCTCTTTTCTTTTATGGTTTTCTCCTCTTCTCCCAGCTTTCTCTCTTGACCGAAAATTTTCCCCCTTGCTCCTATTTATATAGCTTGTTCTTCTTGATCTTACTAAAAGGAATTAAGGTGAGCTAGTTATTCTAGAAGCTCTTAGGCTTTCCAATAGAATTGTGGAACCATGTAGAAACTTGTAGAACTCCCTAGAAGTCTCAAGACTAATGCATTCAGTAACCTTACATGGCCATGCATAATTATAATTAACTTGGCCTTATCTAGTTTAGCTTAATTAAGCTTAATTAAAAAGTCCAAGAATGGATAATCTTGGTCAAATATATCATGCTTGTGTGCCCTCTTCATTTACTTCTTGTGGGCCCCTTAAAATATCTTGCATAAAATATATATAGCTAAGATATTTATAGTATTAATTGATATATATATATATATATATATATATGTATACTAATGGTAAAAATAATATAATAATTTAACATAATTATTGAATTTAATAATACTATAATTTAATATTACCAAGAAGTATTTGTATTAAATAATAAATATATAAAAATAATAGTAATGGATAATAATGATAGTAGAGTAATAGATTATCATTAAACTACACTACTAGTGATAGTAGAATAAAGTAAAATAAAATAGAATAGAATAAAATAATAACAATATTAGTAATAATACTACTAATACTATTATTAATAATAATGGCACTAGGGATGGCCATTCTATAACATTAGGAATAATATTATTACTTTATAGCCTTAGTAATACTATTAATAATAAGGAATGGAAAACATATCATTAATTCCTTTTTATATATATATTTTCACTTTCAACGATGGGTTATTACATGTGGCATTCTGACCGGCGGTATGCACAAAGTGTGGCATGCTGACCATGCTGTTATGGGGCCCAACATGTAGTAACCTATGATCATTTCTTTTAAGTGGTTGAATTTATTGATTATTTATGGTTGGAAAAGCCAAAACACCACTCTTGCTTTTGACTAATATTTATTGCTTGCCAGTATTTCTCTTATAAAGGTTTTATACTTTGCATTCACGAATTATTTCCACTGGACACTCACAGCACACACGGACTTACTGAGATTTCTACCTCATCACATTTTTACCATTATTTCAGGTCGATCCTGCTGTGGGGATGAGTAGCTAGTGTTATCTGCCTTGGAAGAGAATGTTGTCATTTATTTTTATGTGTTACTTTGGGGAGTTGAGAGTGGATAATTTTACCTATGGATTTGTTTTGGGAATTCTTGGATTTATTCTTGGACTTATTTTTGGGATGTAATAAATTTTAAGTTAAAGTATTATTTTTATTCCACTATTTTATTTGTGTGACCTAGTTATAAAGACCCCTTATCCTTTGGACGGGGCGACATCCCCGGCCCTGGCGGGCCTAGGTAGTGGGGTGTTACAACGGTTGTGGTCAAAATGACAAAAATACCCCCGATACCCCAGGTAGCATTATTCATACCAAAATGTGTGTTTTATCGCACTGATCAATTTCCCTTCTCAACATACCCTAAAATTCTTCTTTTATTAATAATAATAGCCTTCTGAAGATTAGGGTACTGGTAGAACAAATCCAATAATTACATTCATGTCCTGCCCAAATATTATCATACCAAAATATTCGTCATATTACACCGATCAACTTTTGTTCTGATCATTGATACAAATCCTCATCCTATTACAAATAGTAGCCATTCAAAAGTAAAAGGTGGTGTATTACAATCTCCCCTTCTTGCAAAACATTTCGTCCTCGAAATTGTTTTACACTTAGAATAGTTTTGGGTACCTTTTCAACATCTTCACATTCGTTTTCTCAAGTTGCATCCTGTACAGGATGATGGTTCCACAATACTTGTACAAGTGAAATTTTCTTATTTCGCAATTCCTTTTCAGTATGCTCCAAAATCTAAATATGCTTTTCCTCATTTTTCAAGCTTAGAGTCATCTCAACTGATTCTTCATTCAAAATGTAGGTAGGATCGGCCACCTACTTTCGAAATTGGGATACATAAGACATGCCATGAATAACTTGAAGTTCCACTGGTAACTCCAATTGATAAACTACTTTCCCGATCCTTTTAACAATAAGAAATGGTTCAACGTACCTAAATGCCAATTTCTTTTCTTACTCTTTATTTCATAACTATCGTTGTGGAGCCAACTTGAAGAATACATAATCCCCTTCAGTAATTTCACATCTCTCCTACATCGATCTGTATACCTCCTTTTTTTTCTTTTTTTTTTTTTTTTGTCTGCTCTGCTCTACTTCTAACTTGGTTTTGATCATCTCTACAGTCTTTCAGACCCTTTTCATGATCAAAAGCATCTTGTTCGCTCGTTCTTTGTCCTAAACTTTCCTAATATAACAGTGATCGACATTTTTTTCCATATAAAGCTTCAGACGGGGTCATTCCGATAGTTGACTGATAATTGTTATTGTAGGCAAATTTTGTACATGCTAAATTATCAATCTACTTAGTTCCAAAATTTAAAGCGTAAGCCCGCAACATATCTTCCAAAACTCTATTCACTCATTTAATTTGTCCATCCGTTTGTGGGTGTGCTGCTGTACTAAACTTTAATATTGTCCCGTAATAAAATCCATCCTAATTTCAGTCTAGTTCCATGATAGAGTTAGTAATGGTTGCAATAACCCTCCAAACCATTTCTGATCAGCTTTCACTTGCTAACAAGTTAAGAATCGAGCTACAAAATCTGAGATATCCCTCTTCATGCTGATCCACTAATATGCCGTTTCAAGTCCTGATATATTCTCATGACTCCTAGACGAATAGTATACCTACTTTGGGGTGCTTTCATTAAAACATCTTATCTCATCGCAGACTGTTTCAAGATACAATACTGATCTCGGTAATGAATGATCTATCACTGGCAAAATTAGAACAGGAGCATAATGTATTCTTTCTCTCAATTCTTGGAAATTTCTCTCACGCTTCTTGGTTCTAACACAGGGAACTTCTTTTAGGGTAGGTTGAGTCAAATGTGAAACTATCTTAGGGAGTTTCCTCAATAAATCTTCGGTAATATCTTGCCAATCTCAGGAAGCTTTGGATTTCGATCGGAATCTTGGGACATTTTCAATCTAGCACCGCTTCAACTTTTGCAATATCTACTATAATCCCATCCTTAAATATCACATGTCCCAATGATGCTACTTCTTGCAACCAAAACTCACACTTACTGAATTTCGCATACTATTTGGTCTCTTTTAACTTTCCTAAGACTCTTCGAAGGTACTACTCATGCCTTTAGAGACTTGGAGTATACCAGAATGTCATCTATGAATATGACCACAAAATTACCTAAATACGGTCGAAGTGTTTGGTATATCAAGTCCATAAAAAGGGCAAGGGCATTAATAACACCAAAGGGCATTACTATAAACTTATAATATCCATATCGAGTGTTATATACAACTTCGGTATATCTTCTTCCCAAATCTGGACCTGGTAATATTCTTGCCTTAAGTGTAATTTCAAGAAACATCGAGCTCCTCGCAACTGATCGAGCAGTTCATCAGCTATGAGTAATGAATATTTATTCTTTACCATCACTGTATTCAGTCCTCGATAATCTACACACATCTGTAATGACCCATCTTTCTTCTTAACAAATAATACAAATGCTCCCCATGGTGAAGCACTTGGTCGAATAAACTGTTGCCCCATTAATTCCTACAGTTGTTTCTCGAGCTCTTGCAATTCTGTAGGTGCCATTCTATAAAGGTCCTTGAAATTAGTTCTACCGATAGCACTAGAGTAACGAAAAATTCCACTTCCCTCTCCGGTGGCAATTCCTTCAATTCCACTGGAAAAACATCTAAATATTCATTCACAACAGGTACAACTTTAGGCTTTTTAACCTTTCCTGGCTTATTAATTACATAGGTTAAGTATCTTGCGCATTCTTTCCTAATCATCTTTCGGACCTTGAGTCCCGATACAAAACATTAATTTTCCTTCTAACCTCATCTATAGTTTCCAATATAGATTTCCTAGACCGATGAAAATGTTCTACCTTATGTCTATAACTAACTTCAGCATGATGCTGAAATAGCCAATCTATGCCCAAAACAGCACCATAATCCTTTATAGCCAATCTTATCAAATCTCCTTTCAAAATATTATCTCTGACCAAGACCTTACAGTTCCGATATATTTTCTCACTATTCATTGCCATAGAATTAAGAAATGAATTGGTAAAAACAATGCATAGAACCAGGATCTACTAATATTTTAGCATTACGATAAAAAATGAGAAGTGTACCTTCCAGCACTGCAGTCTGATAATTTATCTTCTTCAATGCCACCACCCGAGCATTTACTTGCAGTTTAGGAGAAGGTCTAGTTCTGGAGGTAGAGACCTGCCTTAGGTTTCCTCTTCCAAATCCTGACCTCTGTCCTTAGCTATTGCTTCCAGGTCAATTCCATCCTCCTACTTTTGTAGGCAAGGGCAATTTAAAATCTTATGCCCTATTTCCCTACAATTGAAGCATTTAAAGGAAGGCGATCCCCCCATCAGGCCAGTCGGGCCTCCCCTCTATTGCAGCTTCCTTTTTCTCTGCCATCGGGATCCTCCAGGCCTCTTCTAATTAATGCCCCGAAATCCACATCGGTTCCTCTCACCTGCCTACTCAATATCAGCCATTTCCATTCTAGATGCCATCTCTAATACGGCATCATAAGTGGTGAGAGCTATACTTGCTAATACTCTTTTCAACTCTAGTCGTAAACCCTTCACAAAAACGTCTAACCCTATCTTGCCTCTGAATGGAACAAGAGTGGGAAATATTTTGATATTCCAGTAAATTTAGTAGCGTATTGTCCCATTGTGTAACACCCCGCTACCTAGGCCCGCCAGGGCCGGGGATGTCGCCCCGTCCAAAGGACAAGGGGTCTTTATAACTAGGTCACACAAATAAAATAGCAGAATAAAAATAATACTTTAACTTAAAATTTATTACATCCCAAGAATAAATCCAAGAATAAATCCATGAATTCCTAAAACAAATCCATAAGTAAAATTATCCACTCTCAACTCCCCAAAGTAACACATAAAAACAAATGACAACATTCTCTTCTAAGGCAGATAACACTAGCTACTCATCCCCACAGCAGGATCAACCTGAAATCATGGTAAAAAGGTGATGAGACAGAAATCTCAGTAAGTCCGTGTGTGCTTTGAGTGTCCAGAGAAAATAGTTCGTGAATGCAAAGTATAAAACCTTTATCAGAGAAATACTGGCAAGCAATAAACATTAATCAAAAGCAGTGGTGTTTTGGCTTTTTCAACCATACATAATCAATAAAATCAACCACTCAGAAGAAATGATCATGGGTTACCACACGTTGGGCCCCATAACCGCATGGTCAGCATGCCACACTTTGTGCAAACTGACTAAAAAAGGTAGGTGATCGGCCTACCGGGCAAGATACTCCTCCTTCTCTATACCCAAACAACAACCGGGTGTCTATTCCAGCAAAACACAGTCACTTGACTGAAAAATAAACAACTGCTAGCTTGGACCGGCACGACCTACTAGACTGACATTTTATCCAGGAAGGACTCACCCCTCAGAGATGGCCACCTATTGAGAGACTCACCCTAACCCTTCAAAGACTAGTCCTAGCAATCTACCCTTATTGAGTACTCAACGACGTTTCCCACTTGGGAGAAAATGAATAAAACACCGTTCCACATGAAAAAGTAATTAAGGGTTTCCAAAGTCTTTGTCAAAATCAATTTTGGAAAGAGTTTCGAGATTGAATAAATCTGCTTATTAATTTTCAAATAATTTGTTTGTCTGAAAAAAGAAAGAAGTTAATCCTCAATTGCCTTTGCAGAACTAAGTGTCCATGCACTCTACATTTGGCTTGCCAAAATAAACATTTTACATCAATAAGGTTTTGTGCAGGAGCTTACCGGATCCTTGCTCACAATAAAAAATCTCCAACAGCTTACATAACCCCGCATGGGCAAATACAAACCACAATCAAACTCAAGCCAAAATCCACTTTCTCAATTTAAAACAACTCAACTCACTATTACCATGATCCTAGTGTCCCAAGCTTTAAGGCTAAACAATAAATAAATAGGTTTATAAGCTAAGTCTAATTTAATATTTAAAATAATTAAGGTTTTGGAAAATAAGTACTAATAAGTTGAAGGTTTAAATCTTGCTAAGAAAAATTTAGAGTTTATTTGATGAAGAGTCCTAGGTGGTATTAGGTAAAATAATGATTTATTAATAATTTAGTTGTTAGAAAATAATTGATAACTAAAATTAGTTGAAAATAAATTTAATGAGTCTTGCTTGAAAAATAATAAATAAATTTTTAATGGGTTTTGATTAAAAGATAATAATTAAATTTTTAATAATAAATATTTTACTAATTATGATTATTTCCATAAAAGGCTTTAGTTGATTTCATTATTTTATATAATATCTACATATATATATATATATATATATATTATTTTTCTAGCAAAAGCTATTATTTATTTGACTAAAATATCCTTATTATATATAATAATCTAAATCTACCCCTCCTGGGGTTTTTTTCGAAATTACTAGCAAAATCATATTATGAAATATTTTATTCATGAAATAAAAATTAGCTTAGGGACAACTAGGTCATGATCTTATTTCTATGGCTAACCACAATCATGAACATATACAATCCTTCAATTCATCAACTCATCCAAATCATGCATATAAGTATAGATCTAGACTTACTAAGGCATGATCTAATCTTTACTAGCATAAATATAATCATGGCTTTAATAATCACATAAGAATATAAATCCTATTCATCATAGATGACATAATCTCTAGCATACTTGATCATGGAGACATGCATTAAACCTCAAAATATTATACAATCAACTAAGATAACCCATACATGCATAAATCCCATCTCCAACATATTCATACATATATTTCAACTCATCATAACAATATACACTCAACCCTATTCATGATTCATCTTCTATCAACATCATCTTAGAGACATGAATCTAGAATTTAAAAGAAGGGTTAAAAAGGCTTACTTGATTGATGAATACCTTGAAGGAGTTTCGAATGAATCTCAGCCCCTAAATGTCTAAATCCATCCAAAGAAGATGAAGGAAGTATGGCCATGGAGAAGAAGCCATTTGGCTAAGAGAAAGGGTGTTCGGTCAAGAAAGAGAGAGAGAGAGATATAGAAGAGAAGAAGAAAGTTCATTAGCATGCTTAAACACATATATGTTCATTAGAGATTGAAGATTAGCGAAGACGAAGTCGATTGAATAAACCTACCTTGAAGGTGTTCTTGAGCCTTCACAAAATTTCTGGTTTTTTATCCAAAAATGCAAGTTGGATTTTGGAGTTTGATGTTAAAAATGGTATGGATGGATTCACGATAGTGTATAGATGAAATCTGGAATTTTTAGAAGATGTTTGAAGTGATTTGCAGAGGTATTAGGTGAAAGGAAGGAGTAGGTGTTCTTGGTGTGCTATGTGCTCTTGAAGGTTGAATAGAATAGAGAGCTTTTGGTATTGGAGGCTGTCGAATTTTTGTAGGGTTTAGGGCTGCCGAATTGTTTGTAGGGTTTTGGAAGGGAAAAGGAAAGGTTAATTGTTGAAATCCTTGAAGAATATTTTTGGGAAGCAAATTTGGAAACTAAATATACAAGAATATCTTTGATTATTGGAGAGCTTTTGGAATGCTGCCATGGCCGACTACTTGTGTAGTATTTCAGCTGGATGAAAACTGGTTGAGGGAGGCTAAGCGTGGCCAAAAATAAGGAGTATAACGGTGAAGGGAAGGTCTGGTTGTTTGAGGGATATTTTATGGAAGGTTGCTAAATTATGGTGGCTAGAATGTTGGTAACTAATCAAGCATGATTGCAGCAATTTTTTTGGAAATCTTTTAGGGCAGCCATGATTGGATTTTCGTGCAGAAGGTTGGGGAAGACAATGGAGTTCAGTTCATGGCTGTTTAAGGGAAGACTGTACAGAAAATTGGAGGAGTTTCGGCTAGGGCTAAATAAGGAAACAAGGCTGGAAAAATCACTGCACAGAATTTCGCAAGGCTGGAATTTTCTGGGCAGTTTTCGGCTACCCTTTTCCAGTCGGCTTGTAGGGAGTTTGAAGAGGATTTTAGGGGCTTTCAAGGCTGGTTTCTAGCCTTCTTTGTGGAGGAAAAACGTGGCTAAGATGCTGAACAAAAACTGAAATGAAATAGCTTGGTTTCGGACCTCCAAAGCTGCAATTTTGCCCAGGGATTTTCCTGGATTTGCACAGCCTTTGTGCAGTCCGAAAATGGCTAGAAAAATCCTAGTTTCAAGATGATCAAAAGGGTCATTTTTTGGCAGCATTTGGGAGGGAATAATGGCTAAGAATATTGACACCTTGAAGGCACAAGAAGCTGGAAAAATTTCAGTTCTATGCATGAAGGAAAATGAACCTAGCTAGAGTGAAGTTTTAGAAAGTTCACTAGGGAAATTTAATTCACTTGAAATTCTTCCCCCTCTTCCATGGTTTCGGTCCATAGGATGTCTTTTACTAAGACATTTTGAACCTTCAAAGCCACATTACATTGTTGGAATTTTTCTAGAATAAAATTGGCTTGAACAAATTGAACATCCTAATGGATTGAGAAATAGGAAAAATTAAGGATCAAGAGGAAATGAATTCCCTTTAGGAATTTTGTGTAGGGCAAAAGAGTAGGATTAGGATACTCCTATCATGTCTCTCTTAGGACAACATCTCTACCCTACTTCAAGCACCTAAGGCCGAAAGTAACACTTCCTAACTAAAAATAAAATTTAATCAAGCTAAAGCTCCTATGATGGAATTTGAACCCAAGACCTCAAGAATTAATTCCAAAGTTCTAACCACTACACCACAACAACTCTTGTTCTTATTTTCTCTCTAAAAATATTTTCCTATTCAATCCTCAAGCTATCACCCTTTTTCCATCTCAAGCAAAAATTACCATTTTGCCCTTCTCACTTAATAATCATAATCAAGCCCTCTAGACTATAAAACACAAATTCAATGCACCTAAAATCATATAAAAATATATTTAAACATGCAATAAAATATGATATGAATCCCAACCCCCTTACTCTAAGGTTGGTTTTGACTGGGGTTTCACACACTGTACGACCTCCTTATCGAACAGCTTGGAATTCATCCTCTTTTCTTTCTACCACCCAAATGGGAATAAACTCCCTCTGAAAAATAGCCTTAAAATCTGTCCACTACCATTCTTGTTGATCTATCTCTCTTGCCTACCAATCTTAGGCAGGTCCTTTTAATTGGAATGTAGCAAGTTGTACCTTCCTTTGCTTTTTATAATTCAAAGCTGCAAATATCTTTTCCATATGTTCAATCTAATTTTCAGCCTCCTGTTCTGAGTTAGGTCACCGTTGAAATTGTGGAGGGTGGAATTACAAAAAGCGCTCAAGGGCTCTATCCGATTCGACTTCACTTTACTAACTTTCCCAGCTCATACCCTCATTTATCCTAGCATTCTAAGACAGCTATTGGATTATGTCAGCCATCTTTTGGAAGGTCTAAAACATGGGGTGGTCTAAGGTTGTGAGGTAGGGACCTTCTGCCCGCAGTTCCTCCACCATTGGTTCAGGGTTATTTCAAGTAGCCTGGGATGATCGTTCGGAGGTCCGTTTAGGAGTCATCTATATAGTTCATAAGATTTTACCAGTATAAGAAATGTAATATAGCTCAAAAGAAGTCATAAAAATAGGTATAGTGCAATTAACAAAATGTAACACATGTTCATTCTCATTTATCACAAATTCAGTACAAAATTCAAATGCCATGCACACAGACATATACACCAGTTAAACTATACATATTATACTATATTTATCTACAGCTCATCCTCATACTCGTCATTTTCACTATTTGATATGGGAGGTCCTAAATTAGTTAAGACTGTATAGGACTCTGCTGCATTAACCTCCTCGTCTCCGTCTGCATTTGACTGCAACCAAGTCTATAGTTCTGGCTCTATCTCTAAATCCTCCTCTTCATTAACATTATCTTAGTGGTATAGCTCAATATCACCATCTATCTCATCGGAGTCGCCACTTGCCTTATCATGTGGCGACGGTATCTTCTCAAGATAGGTTTCCTCGCTATACTAGAGCTCTTACCTACCTCTCTCTTCTGTTCATCACTGTGCTCAACCATGGGGCGCTTGCCCTTAACACTTCTATCCACCATATCCACACAATAAAAGGGTTCTATCCATTCCTATGATGATACCACAATTCTATAAAACTAGGCTCTGATACCAATTGTAACACCCTTACTAAAGGTAATCACGGAAGTATATCAACACTGGGTGTCGCCCCGTCCAGTTACCCGACAAGGGGTCTTTATAAAAAAAAAACTAATAGAGTATGTAAGGTCCATATAACAACCCATAGTAGTGGTCATGCACATATATACAATAAAGAATCTCATACATGAAAATTTCCATTCAACATCAGTAATAAAGTACATTATCTAAAAGGGAAACATCCGGACCTATTCTGTTGTCACTGTGGTATCATTCTCTTTGATAAAGCACTAGCACACACGGGACTCACTGGGTGATTTTTCACTCGCACGTGTCTTTCATCTCACCTTTCTGTAGGATCTAGAGTTAAGCGAATAGAGTACATAAAACTTTTGTGGAATAGCATATCATTTGTTTACTGGAAATGATTCCAAAACTCTATAACAAAGAGTTTATTTAGAGCTCAATCATTTTTGGAAAATTGTATTTCAATTTCAAAGCATTGCCCCAATTTTAAAATCATAGGCACTTCTCCAATAGATGGTCGGCATGTTTGCAAAGCTCACAAAGCTTCTTTTCGACAACACGATCTTATTGTGCCAAGGTCTCTACCTTAGAGCACTCAATTGTGCATTGCCAGATAAGTACACTGACTTGCATCGTGTCATTGTACAGAAACCGCAGCCTCCAATACTCAATCCGTGTGTCGCTAGATAAGCACACCAACTTACACCATGTCACTGTACTAAGACCACAGCCTACAGTACTCGATCCGTGCATTGTTGTGAAATCTTTTACTTGCTACCATAAGCTAAGGGTCCCAATTTGGACATCAATCACCATCAAGGCAGTAAGGAGTCAAAAGCGCCGAGTGTCCCCGCCTAGCATTTAGCGAATGACTCACAATCAATAAGCACCCGTAGACGTGACAATTGCCAGGTGCTAAACGGCAAGCCAATATGACTCATCTCAATGTCCTATTGCCTTGTTTGGAGTAAGACAATCCCCAAAACTAGCGAGGTTACTTGGGGTCGTCTACCTCTAACATGAGCTAGTAAAAAGATCAAAGTCCTTGCTGAGTACTCAACGTTAACAATACCAATCTCGTCTGACTGATCAGGCTAGAGGGTTATCTAATCCCACAGGATTTTCAAATCAAAATATTTTTTAGGCGAAACAACACATTTCAGAATTTAATCCCACTAACTCGCAAGTCAAATCATCATTCACATAGGCTCTACAAAGCCAATCAATTCATTTCATAGCACAGTAGGCTAATAAAACAATTACAGGGATCAAAATATCGTTTTTCAAAAGTCAATCTCATCATGAGAGATCATTTTCCAAAATCGTGTTAAAACAGGATAAAGAGTTTCGTTCACACATCAAAACATGTTTCCAAGAGTATTCGGGTCGTTTTCCCTGTACTCGATCACAAAATTCATTTTCCAAGGGTATTCAGGTCATTATACCCATATCCAATTCCAAAAGACTCTCCAAGGGTATTCGTGTCATTTTATCCTTACCTGATTTGAAAAGTATTCATAAAAGTTCCAATAAGGCTCTTCCAGTCATTTACAGTATACCCAATTCCAAAAGTTTTTATAAACATTCCAATAAGGACATTTGGATCATTTTCCAAATACCCGATTCCAATAGGAACTTATCTCAAGAAATCCAGAATTCTAATTCCAAAGGAGGATTAAATTCAAAGTTTCCAAACATATTTCCATAAAATGTTCTAATAAGGGCATTCCAGTCAATTTATGAATAACCGATTCCAAAATTTATCATTTTTCAAAAATCCCAAACACTTAATCTAAAAAGGACTAAATTCACAAATTTCATGCTTTTGTCATCCAGTAAGGTTTCCAAGCTAATTATGATGTTCAATCGAGCCCAAAATGGCATAAAATAATTTTGGCTCAAATAAACCTTAAACATATTCAGGGATTTCCAAAATGGTATAAAACAAAAGCATTTCATAGAAAAACAAAGCACACTAGCTTTAGAAAGAGTTTTAGAAATCTAAAGGACTCACCTTGTGTCCTAACTAAACTCTTTCCGTTTACGGTCGTTCAACCATCATTTACACCGTTTTCAACATTTCGTTGGCCGTTTACCGACAAACCTATACCAAACACCATTTTTGGGTCAAATCGTGTTCAGCCAAAAAATAGCTGACGTGCTCGACGTGTAGCCGACGTCCAACTGACGTTTAGCTGACGGGGGCCGACGGTGAAGGAAAACGTTCAATTTCCGTTCTCGTTGTTTTTTCATCGTTTGTTCGATTCTTTTGTTTTTCTTTTTCCACATCCTTTATCCCTTCATATACAAGGGATTCACTTCATATTTCCCATTTATTTTATCCAAAATCAAATAATTGACCATTCTTAAGTTCAGCTATTTTCTAAGCAAAATCCTGGAATTTTGCTTCTTTGATACAAGATTTTGTTTTGGACATTTCAACCTACAACTCCGATTGTTGCCAAACTAATTCCAAAATGTCCTCAAGATCTCACTTGATGATTTCAAATTCACAAAATACTCATTTCCCTTTTTGTTTCATTCAGTTCTGTCCATAATATCTCAGTACTTCAATCCCATAACTAAAATGACAACCTTTGGTATCTGTATCATAACGTTTTATTCACAACTCCAAATCATGCAAAATTGGTCCCAAAACGATCCTAAGACATTTAGCTACAAGTTCCAGGTTATGGGGTTCCAAAACAACGAGCCATATTGTTCAGTTTATTACCTCTTCAGAGCTGCACGAAATTCTTCCAAAACAGAATTTATGTTTTGTTCCTTTCCTTCACTTAATCCATTCTCTTTTCTTTCCTATCTCATACATAAGTCATTTAATAATTACAATCCTTTGTTTATCATCTAAACATCACATAATCCTTCTTGATTCCAGTCATGCACAATCAGTATCTTTCATGTTTAAACAACTACAAAACCAACAACTTTGAATAATAACAACAATATTCCATTTTCTTCAACAATTATGCCATTTGTTATCTTTTTTCCTTCTTCCATTTTAGTAGCCATGAACAAATCTTTAAACCATCTTCAAAACACCTTCAAACATCATATAAAACACAGCATACATGCCTCCAAAACATAGATATTTTCTAAACATATATCACAATTCCTATGAATTTTCTCAATAAAATTCATATCAAAACAATGCTTATTCTTCATGCTTCAACTTTAATTCTTGAAACGTAGACTTTTACCTTGTTTATTGATTGCTCTAGGCTGAAAAAGGTCCAAGTTCCTTCCTTTTTCTCTTCTTGGAATGCTTTCTCTCTCTTTTTCCTTTTTTTCTCAATTTTCTCCAACTTTTCTTTCCTTTTTCTTCCTCTCTTCTTTCTTTCTTCTTTCTTATACTTGATGTCCATTTTTAACTATTGAAATATAGCTTCCACTGCCATTCTCATGACCAAAATCACATGTTCAAGTGATTCATTAAATGGTCAAAATCTTCATTTGAAAGTTTCTACATAATCTCCTATTTTTCTTTTATTTTCTCCTTTCTTTTCTTCCTTCATTGTACCAAAATTCAGGCTCTTCTTCAGCCATTTTCCACAGCCACTTTCTTGGACTTCCTCGTCCAAATTGTGACCAAGATTGGTCACAAAGTCAACCTTTGTGGGGTCAACCTTTGTGGGCTATCTAATTTTCAACCATTTTCCTATTTGTTAATTTAATTAATTTCCTTAATTAATAATCTTATTCAATAAGCTTTTTAAATAAAATAATCCCACAAATATCTTACTTCCCCAATGGTATTGTGACACTTTTTTTCATCCTCCAATCATATTACGCCACTTGTCTTAATGTCGACCGCACTTTAGAATTTTCTTCAGAAGTGACCAAAATCGGATCCGGAACGAAAAAATATTTTACTTCACCATTCAACTCCAAAAATTCCACTGAATCCATTGGAAATACTTAAATTCTTCAATTCCTTCTCTATTTGATCAAATTTTCGATCAAAGTCGCGGGTGCGGTCAAAATGACAAAAATGCCCCCGATACCCTGGATAGCATAATTCAAACCAAAACGTGTGGTTTATCACACTGATCAATTTCTCTTCTCAACGTACCCTAAAATTCTTATTTTATTAATAATAATAGCCTTCTGAAGATTTAGTGTACGGGTAGAATAAATCCAAAAATTACATCCATGTCCTGCCCAAATGTTATCATACCAAAATATTCGTCACATTACACCGATAAACTTTTGTTCTGATCATTGATATAAATCCTCAGCCTATTACAAATAGTAGTCATTTGAAAGTAAAAGTTGGGGTATTACACATGAACCTTTCAATAGAAAATAACAATGCAATAAACTCATTTTGCCATATAATATCTCATTCAATTTTGAGTATTGAATTAGTGCCAACTCCCGCCAAAATATTAATTAATTTGACCAAATATTTTAGTACTTGTTCCCAAAATCAACTACTCATCATGTATATCAATTTAAACTATTTTCAATACACAGTCGCCTTAGCCATGGACTTTTCCAGTAGTGATTCCTACAAGTGGCCACGAGATATTTGCCCTACTATTATGAGTGGTGAATCCTTTTATTGACCCTCTCAATTACTTTTATTTACTTCACATTTTACCCAATATCTATCTTGTAGGTTGCCCTCAATCCGACTTCAAAGATTAAAATCAAAGTACAATGCTCAACTAAGAAAGTACCTTGAAGATCTCAAATCTAAGAACACTTGCACGTTTCCTATAACGTGATTCTGTCACTAGCACTAAATAGTTATCCACGTGATTATCTCATAGCTAGGTCATCTAATATACTTGTTCTAGTAACAAGTATCCACGTGTTAACTTTGAGTATCATAATACTCACGAATGTGAGAACCACAACCTGATCAACTCAGGAAGTATAATGTGTGCTAGTCTTAACGCATTAATGATGTTCTATCTCATTAATACTATGATTAGGAATAATTTAAGTATGAATACTATTAAGTGTAATAGGAATTTCACATCATAATCTCTATCATGATTTTCTTAACAAAGTGTTGCACTTAAGACTTTATCTAATAGTTATATTCACACGAAGGTATAAATAAAATAAAATGAAAGATAAAGAATTCCTTGTATTATTAAATAAATATGTACTATACAAAATATATATGATTGCCTCTAGGGTGTAACACTAACAAATGCCTGCTTGTACTAGAGTTAATTATTCATTTATCTAATACCGAATAACTCAACTTGTCTATCATAATTCTTTTGGGATAGTATTTTAGTAAGTGGGTTAGCTATGTTCTCATCAGTGGAAACTCTCTCTATTTTTACATCTTATCTGTCTATGATTTCCCTAATAAAATGAAAATGCCTAAGTACATACTTGGATTTCTAGTGGACCTTAGCTCATTTGCTTGTGTAATAGCTCCATTGTTCTCACAATATAGAGATATCGATTCAGCATTGCTAGGAACCACTCCAAGTGCATCACAAACTTCTTAATCCAAACTACTTCCTTAGCTACTTTAGAAGTGATTATATACTCAGTTCCAGTCATTCATTGAGTCAGCAATAGTATCTTGTTTGGAACTTTTCTAACTTATTATCCCTTCACAAATGTACAAACGTAACCAGACTATGATTTGAAATTATGTTTATCAGATTGAAAACTGGCATCAATATACCCTGTCATTTTCAAATCATCTCCTCTATAAACCAAGAATACATCCATAGTCCTTCTCAAATATTTAAGGATATTCTTTACAGCTGCCCAATGAACCTCACCAAGGTTAGATTGGTATCTGCTCGCCAAAATTAGAGCACAGAATATGTCAGCCTAGTACATATCATAGCATACAAGATGGATCCAATTACCGAGGCATATGGAATCATACTCATGTGATTTTTTTCAACTTGTGTATTTGGAGACATCGACTTTGAAAGGCTTACCCCATGAGATATGGGTAAGAATCCCTTCTTGGATTAATCAATGCTAAACATCTTTAACACTTTATCTATGTATGTAGTCTATGAAAGACTTAGCAACCTTTTTTATATATCTCTATAGATCTTTATTCCAAGAATATAGGTTACTTCTTCATAGTTCTTCATGGAGAATTTCTCAGACAACCAAACTTTTACCGATTTTAGGATAGGTACATCATTTCTTATTAGCAATAGATTATCTATATAAAGCAACCAAAAAATGATTGCACTCCTACTAACCTTCTTGTATACACAAGATTCATTTATGTTTTGAATGAAACCAAACACTTTGATTATTTTATCAAAATGGATGTTCCAACTTTTGCAAGCTTGCTTAAGTCCATAAATGAACCTTTGTAGTATGCACACTTTTGTGCTGCCATTAGATGTGAAACCCTCAAGTTGTGTCATATACACTTTCTCAATCAGATTTACGTTTAGAAAAGCTATTTTCACGTCCATTTGCCAGACCTCAGAGTTATAATGAGCGGCAAGTGCTAGGTGTATTTTTGTAGATTGCAGCATAGCAATTGGTGAGAAGGTTTCATCATAGTCAATGTCATATTGTTGGCGATGACCTTTAGCAACCAGTTGTGCTTTATAGACAACTACATTACCATCCATGTCGGTTTTCTTCTTAAAAACCTACTTGCACCGAATAGGTTTGATTCCTTTGAGTGGATCAACCAAAGTCTATACATGGCTGTCATATATGAAATCAATTTTTAACTTCATGGCTTCAAGCCATTTGTTAGATTTTGAACTATTCAGAGCATCCTTGTAAGTAATAGACTCATCTTCATCTATGATCAAAACATCATTGCGGCCACTTATGAGAAATCCATATCTCTTAGGTGCCCTATGTATCCTACTCGACTTACAAGGTTCTTGTGTAAACGAAGGTTTATCTATTCTCACAATAGATGTAGGATCAAAGGGTTAATCAGTGCTTGTTTGAATTTTACTCCCACTTTCTCCTTTAAGCATGTGCTCCTTCTCTAAGAAAACGGCATGCTTCGAAACAAACATTTTATTTTCAAAAGGAAAGTAGAAGTAATATCCGAATGACTCTTTCAGATATCCAACAAATAAATATTTGTCAGACTTACTCTCAAGTTTGTCTAACTATGGCCTTTTGACAAATGCAGGGCAACCCCATATTCTCAAGTGAGTTAACTTTGGTCTCTTAGCAAAGAATAACTCAAATAGGGTATTGTCAACCTTTTCTAATGGAACTCTATTTAGAACATAAATAGAAGTCACTAGTGTATACCCTCAAAATGATTGTAAAAGTCTACAAATATCATCATGGTCCATACCGTGTCTAGAAGGGTTCAATTCCTTCTCTCAGATACAACGTTATATTGAGGTGTATATGATGGAGTCTATTCAGATAATATCTTATTTTCTCAAAGACAACCTTGAAACTATTGTCTTAAATATTCACCTCCTTGATCAGATCTTAGAGTTTTGATACGTTTCTCAAGTTGTTTTTCTACTTCATTCTTGAGGTCCTTGAACTTATCAATAGCCTTTGATTTATATTTCAATAAATTCAAATGCTTATATCATAAATATTCATCGATAAACATTATGAAATAATGATAATCTCCTCTTGTTTGTATAGATATTGGGCCACAGACATCAATATGTATGAGATCTAATAACTGTTTGGGCCTTTCTCCTTTTGCAAAAAAAAAAAAAAAAAAGGAATTTTCACAAGATTCACATATGTCACATGATTCATAATCAAATTAACCTAATTCACCAAGCTTGTGTAACTTAGAAATGCAATTCTCGTTTATATAGCCTAAATGACAATGTCATAAGTAAGATAAGGTTGAGTTATCTATCCTTGATTTCTTATTGTTTATATTGACAATTGGATTATCTATGTCTAGAACATATAAACCATTAACCAAAGTTGCAGAACTTTAACGGATATCATTCAATGAAAAAGAACAATATTTATTCTTAAAAATTAACTAGAATCCATATAAATCTTAACAAGCTACTGAGAAAATGTTTTCAGTAAAACTAGTACATAGTAACAGTTTTGAAGTTCTAAAACTAATTTGGAATGTAAGTGTAGGACATAAGTCCCCACAACAAGTGCAGTAACCTTTGCTTCATTTGCAGCACGTAGGTCTATATCACCCTTCTCAAGCCTTCTACTATCGTTTAGTCCCTACAAGTTATTTTACAAATAAAATCCATATAAAAAATCCAATACCCATATCTCATTTCTAAAGATAGTATTTATGTCAATCATAAACATATCAAGAATAGAAGTAGAAAAGTCGGCAAGCTTCTCATTCTCCTTCTCCTTCTTGTCCTTTATGATCTCCAGGTAAGCTTTGCAGTTGTGCCGCTATATATTAGAATATATGCATCGCATTTGGAAACCAGAAACCTTATGCAATTAGGATTCCTTAATTTCTACGTAGTATTGCAATTTTTCTTAATTATAGTATGGCCTACGAATTATAACTAATTATAATCCGACCGCAACAACTTCTTTTCTCAAAAAAACCCTATAATGTTATCAAATAACATTCCAGGACTTTATCTTTTATTGTGTCTGGCCCATTAGGTTTCCTGGTCTATTGGTAGCAAAATATGAATTAATCCAAACATCTTTAAGATTAATAATTTTTAATAATTAGAATTAACTTATTAATTCTAATTAGGATTGATTTATTAATTCTCTAATTAATAAATCATTATTCAACTGATCATGAGAGGTATCTAAAAATACATCATGATCACCAAAAGTCTAGAAAGTCAAGTGACATGAACCTTTCAATAGCAAACAATAGTGTAATAAACTCTTTTTATCATACGATATCTTATTCAATTTAGAGTATGGAATTAGTGCCAACTCTTGCTAGAATATTAATTAATTCAACCCCGAATATTTTAGTACTTGTTCCCAGAATCTATTACTTATCATGTATATCAATTTGAACTATTTCCAATACACAGTCACCTTGGCCAATGACTTTTTGAGTAGTGATTCTAACAAGTGGCCGTGATATATTCGCCCCTACTACTAAGAGTGGTGAATCTTTTATTAACTGTCTCAACTACTTTTGTTTACTTTACATTGTACACAATCTATCTTATAGGTGACCCTCAATCTGACTCCAAAGATTAGAATCAAAGTACAATACTCAACAAACAAAATACCTTGGAGATCTCAAGTCTAAGGATAGTTGCACGTTTCCTGTAACGAGATTCTATCACTAGCACTAAATAGTTATTCATGTAATTATCTTATTGCTAGATCATCTAATGTACTTGTTCTAGTAACAAGTATCCATATGTTAACTTTGAGTATCACAATACTCATGGATATGAGAACTGTAGCTTTCGAAAAATAAAGGATGCATGCACGCGAGAAAACAAACCCAGTAAAGCAAAGACACAGCACAACGGAAGGTGAAAAATAATACCTTTACGTGACTTTTTCCTATTTGGCTGAGAAGATGAGGCGCCAACCACGGGAGCAGCTACCTGTCTCGACGATGATTCCGACTAGAAACTAGCGATCCGTCAGCTTCTTCTTGGCCTGTACATGAAGCTTTTCGCTTCTTAGAATATACCTCCACCTACCTATGTTGGTGAAATAACCTAGGCGAGGAGTGATCGTTCTTGATCCTTTGCTATTACTTAGCAAAGACAAGAAGATGAAAGGGAAAACAGAGAAAACGAGGGAGAGAGAACAGAGAAATAAAAACTCTGGTTTTTTTTTTTTCTCTTACTGTGTCGTGAGTTCTATTCTACAAAACTAAACTACTCAACTCCTATTCACGTCACCAGATAACCTAACATCGGTGGTTCGATATTTCAAACATCCGGAGGTTATCAACAGAAGAGGTTTGGGTAATCCTAAACTCTTATGTACCGTGAATAATAAAAAACTCTTTAGTCTAGGTTATTAGGCCAAAAAAATTTATTATTTTTCCTTGGACCTAATGAGCCCAAAAATAAAAACCATTAGTTATCTATTTCCTGGGCCTATTGAAATAACCCAATAAATAATTAATAAGCCAAAATAAACTAAAATAATTATTAATCCTTTTATTAACTAGTTTAAGTCTAAGCTAATTTTTCTAATTATTTAATCTAAGCTTAGGCTCTGAATAATTAATTAACCAATTAAACTAGATAATAAATTTAATTTCTCTCATTCTTTTATTTTATTCCAATCCAAAAATAAATTTAACTTCCTGAATAAAATAAAATCCTTTTCATTGTGACCATTTCCTCTACATAAAATAATTAGGACTTACGGGCTATTCTGAGGACAAAAAAAGTATATCGCCTTGGCTACTAAAAAGATCAAAATAACCTTGCTATATAAATATCTGCATTTTACATTTTAAATATTTCCTAAAATCACCATAAGGAAATATTGACCCCAAGGACAATGTTGTGTTAGCTATGTCTTCAACCCACAAGTGAAATGACTATAATACCCCTCTACATATCGCCGTCCATTTAGAGAGGAAAGAGTGTACCAACACCTCTCTAAACGACATCTACCATCCTTAGGCTTCTAATCCAATGATCCATGACTTCTTGGAATATTTCAACTCTCCAAGGGAGCTACCCTACAACAAATATCCAAGTCATGTTTCCCAGGGCCCTGGATAATTAAATCATTCGGACAACCACAAGGGACGATATAGTATAGATACTATCTCGTAGAAGTCTATATTGACTAACTGGTCACACATACCCAATATACAAGTATATTGGGTATTCTCAAGAACCTCAACTTTAGTATATCAAATTAAACACTTCCAATTTCATCAGACCACTAATTTATACTCAAGCTGTAGAGTACAAGTTCACGCTATAGCAGTAGTATTCTAGGTTTTTATCATATAGTACTTTTTAGAAACCACTACTACAGATCTTGTTCTACATATTCAAAATATGCTTATGTTATGAAATGAGTAGACTACTCATTGGCTAAAGGTAAGCCATTCCCTATTTAGAATTCATAACACAATAACTTTCTCATGATGAGATTTTCATTCGCATCATCTAGTTATGAACAATAGTTTATGTGTTAAGTATCCAATGGTCCATACCTTACTGTGAAAGACCACCATTCACACAAACCATTTATTTAAACATAATGTGTCTTTTCGAATAAAATTATACACAAACATAAAGAAGATTTCATAAACAAATTCTGAGAAAAATACTTTTTATTAATACAAGTCAAAATTACATTAGAAATCTAGTCTAAGAGAGCATACATTCCAATAATCTCCCACTTGCACTCTAAGACTAAGTAAGTCCATAGGAGTCTACCCCTATGGCATCTAAGTGTCTTCTAAAAACTCTCTCCACCAAAGGTTTGATAAAAGGATCTTCTAGATTCTTCTCTGAGGTAATTTATTCCACCACAACTTCCCATTTCTAGATGAAATCCCGAATCAGGTGGTACGTCCTCTCTACGTGCTTCCCCTTTTTGTGGTTCCTAGGTACTTTAGATTTTGAGACTGCACCAGTGCTGTCGCAATAATCACAATCGGTTTGTCCATTTATGGCATCACTTGTGAAACCCCAATCAAAACCAACCTTAGAGTAAGGGGGTTGGGATGCATATCATATTTTATTACATATTTAAATATATTTTTATACGATTTTATGTGCTTTAGATTTATGTTTTATTGTCTCGAAGGCTTGATTGTGGGTATTGAGTGAGAAGGGTAAAATGGTAATTTTTGCTTGAGGTGAAAATGGAGAGATAGCTTGAGGATTAAATAGGAAAAATATTTTAGGGAGAAAATAAAAACAAGAGTTGTTGTGGTTCAGTGGTTAGAGCTTTAGAATTAATTCTTGAAGTCTTGAGTTCAAATTCCATCATTAGAGCTATAGCATGATTGAATTTTATTTTTGCTTGGGAAGTGATATTTTCGGCCTTAAGTGCTTTAGAATAGGGTAGAGGTGTTATCCTAAGGGAGGCATGATAGGAGTATCCTAATCCTACTCTTTTACCCTACACAAAATTCCTAAGGGGAATTTATTTCCTCTTGATCCTTAATTTTTTCTATTTCTTAATTCATTAGTTTGTTAAATTTGTTCAAGCCAGCTTTATTCTAGAAAAATTCTAGCAATGTGCTGTGGCTTTGGAGTTTCAAAATGTCTTAGTGAAAGATATATTATGGACCAAAACCATGGAAGAGGGGGAAGGATTCCAAGTGAATTAATTTCCCTACTGAACTTTCTAAAACTTCACTCTAGCTAGGTTCATTTTCTTTCATGTATTGAACTGAAATTTTTCCAACTTCTTGTGCCTTCAAGGTGTTGAAATTCTTAGCCATTATTCCCTCCCAAATTATGCCAGAAAATGGCCCTTTTGATCAGCTTGAAACCTGAATTTTTCTAGCCATTTTCAGACTGCACAAAGGCTGTGCAAAACCAGAAAAATCCCTGGGCAAATTCGCAGCTTTGGAGGTTTGAAACCAAGCTGTTTTCTTTCAGTTTTTGTTCAGCGTCTTAGCCACATTTTTCCTCCAAAAAGAAGGCTAGAAACCAGACTTGAAAGACCTCTGAAATGGCCTTCAAATCCTCTGCAAATTGGCTGGAAAATGGCAGCTAAAACTGCCCAGAAAAATTCCAGCCCTAGCAAAAATCCTATGCAGAATTTTTTTTCCAGCTTGTTTCCTAATTCAGCCCTAGCCGAAACTCCACCCTTCTTCTGCACAAACCACCCTTAAACAGCCATGAACTGAACTCCATTGTTCTCCCCAAGCTTCTGTATGAAAATCCAATCATGGCTGCCCTAAAAGATTTCCAAAAGAATTACTGCAATCATACCTTGATTGGAAACCAAAATTCCAGCCACCATAATTTAGCAACCTTCCATAAAATATCCCTCAAACAACCAGACCTTTCCTTCACCATTATACTCCTTATTTTCGGCCACCCTTAGCCTCCTTCAACCAGCCGAAATACTGCACAAGCAGTTGGCCATGGCAGCTTCCCAAAAGCTCTCCAATAATAAAAAATATTCTTGTTATATTTAGTTTCCAAATTTGCTTCCCAAAAATATTCTTTAAGAATTTCAACAACTAGCCTTTCCTTTTCCCTTCTAAACCAAAAAATCATCTACCAAAACCCTACAAGCAGTCGGCCAACCCTAATCCCTTCAGAAATTCGGCCAGCCTTGAACAAAATCTCTCTATTCTCTTCAACCTTCAAGAACACATAGCACACCAAGAACACCCACTCCTTCCTTTCACCTAATACCTCTCCAAATCACTTCAAACTTCTTCTAAAAATTCCAGATTTCATCTATACACTACCGGGAGTCCATCCATACCAGTTTTAACATCAAACTCCAAAATCCAACTTGCTCTTTTGGATAAAAAACCAGAAATTTTGTGAAGGCTCAAGAACACCTTCAAGGTAGGTTTGTTCAAACAACTTCATCTTCTCTAATCTTTGATCTCTAATGAATATACATATGAATAAGCATGCTAATGGACTCTCTCCTTCTCTTTTCTCTCTCTCTCTCTCTTGGTCGAACCACTCTCCCTCTTGGCCGAATGATTTTCATCAACCATGGCCTGATTTCTTCATATTCCTTGGATGGATTTAGACATCTAAGAGTTGAGATCCATTCAAAACTCCTTCAAGATATTCACCAATCAAGTAAGCCTTTTTAACCCTCTTTTTAAATTCTAGATTCATGTCTCTAGGGTGATATTAGTAGAAGATGGATTATGAATAGGGGTTGAGCATGTATTGTTATGATAAGTAGAGATTGAAGCATTAATAAATGTGTGTTTATGATGGAGATGGGATCTTTGCATGAGTTGATTATCTTGGTTGATTGTATGGTGTTTTTAGGGTTTAATGCATGCCTTCATGTCATAGGTAGTATTTGTGATCAAGTATGCTAGAGATTATGTCACCTTTGGTGAATATGATTTATATTCATGTTAGATTATTGAAGTCATGATTATATTTATGCTAGTAGAGGTTAGATCGTGTCTTGATAAATTTAGACCTATGCTATTATGTATGATTTGGATGATTTGATGAATTGAAGGGATGCATATGTTCATGATTGTAGTTAGCAATAGAAATATGATCATGATTTAGTTGTCCTAAAGCTAATTTTATTTCATCAATAAAATATTTAATATTATAATTTTTCTAGTAAATTCGAAATAACCCTAGGAACGTAGATTTGGACTATTATATATATATATATATATATATATATATAAAGGATATTTTATTCAATTAAATAGTGGTTTTGAAAGAAATAAAATATATAGGTATTATTTGATCAAATAAAGCCTTTTATGGAAATAATCATAATAAGTAAAATATTTATTATTAAAATTTAATTATTATCTTTTAATCAAAACCTATTAAAATTTATTTATTATTTTTCAAGAAAGACTCATTAAAATTTATTTTCAACTAATTTTAGTTATCAATTATTTTCTAACAACTAAGTTATTAATAAATCATTTTTTTACCTAATACCACCTGGGACTCTTCATTAAATAAACTCTAAAATTTTCGTAGCAAGATTTAAACCTTCAACTTATTAGTACCTATTTCCCAAAACACTAATTATTTAAATATCAAACTAGACTTAGCTTATAAACCCATTTTATTTATTATTTGGCCTTAAAGCTTGGGACACTAGGATCACGGTAGTAGTGAATTGAACTAGTCTTATTTGTGAAAGTGGATTTTAGCTTGAGATTGATTGTGGTTTATATTTACCCCAGGCAGGGTTAGGACAACTATTGAAGACCTTTATTTTATTCAAGCTAAGGATCAGGTAAGCTCCTACATAAAACTCGATTGATGTAAAATGTTTATTATGACAAGCCAAATGTAGAGTGCATGGATACTCAGTTCTGCAAAGGCAATTGAGGATTAACTTCTTTCTTTTGTCAGACAAACAAACTATTTGAAAATCAATAAGCAAATTTACTCAAACTCAAAACTCTTTCCAAAATTGATTTTGACAAAGACTTTGGAAATTCTTAATTGCCATTTTCATGTGGAACAGTGTTTTGTTCATTTTCTCCCAAGTGGGAAATGTCATTGAGTACTCAATAAGGGTGGACTGCTAGAGCTAGTCTTTGAAGGGTTAGGGTAAGTCTCTCAGTAGGTGGCCACCTCTGAGGAGTGAGTCATTCCCAGATAAGATGTCAGTCCAATAGGTCGTGCCGGTCTGAGATAGCAGTTTATTTTTCAGTCAAATGACTGTGTTTTACTGGAATGGACACCCGGTTGTTGTTTAGGTATAGAGAAGGAGAAGTATCTTTCTCGGTAGGCTGATCACCTATCTTTTGTCAGTCTGCACAAAGTGTCGGCATTCTGACCGGTTATGGGGTCCAACGTGTGGTAACCCATGACCACCTTTTTGAGTGGTTGATTTTATTGATTATGTATGGTTGAAAAAGCCAAAACACCACTCTTAATTTTGACTAATGTTTATTGCTTTCCAATGTTCTCTTATAAAGGTTTTATACTTTGCATTCACGAACTATTTCCACTGGACACTCAAAATACACACGGACTTACTGAGATTTCTATCTCACCACCATTTTTACCATGATTTCAGATCAATCTTGCTGTGGGAATAAGTAGCTAGATATTGCTTACCTTGGAAGACTTTCTGATAAATTTATTTTGTGTAATGGTTTGGGGAGATGAGAGTGGATAAATTTTATTATAGATTTGTTTATGGTATTCTTGAATTTATTCTTGGGTTGTAATAAATTTTAAGTTAAATTATTATTTTTATTCCGTTATTTTATTTGTGTGACCTAGTTATAAAGACCTCTTGTCCTTCAGACGACGCGACATCTCCAGCCCTGGCGGGCCTAGGTAGTGGGGTGTTACATCACTTCAAGTTCCAAAAGGAACTTTTGGAGCCATACTGCTTTCTTAGATGCCTCCGAAGTTGCCACATACTCAATTCCATGGTTGAGTCAGCAATGCAAAATTACTTGAAACGCTTCCATGAAATGGCTCTTCCAGATAAGGTGAAGACATATCTACTAGCAGATTTTCTCTCATCCTTATCCTCCTGGAAGTCTGAGTCCGTGTATCCTATAGGAACTAAGTCATCAGCCCTGTAAACCAGCATATAATCTATCGTACCTTTGAGATACTTAAGAATATACTTTACAGCCTGCCAATGAACCTCTCCAAGGTTTGACTGATATCTACCTATCACAAAGGAAATATCTAGCCTAGTATACTGCATGGCATACATGTGACTTCCTACAATTGAAGCATAGGAAATTCTACTCATTCTATATAGTTCTACATGAGCTTTGGACAGTCTTTTGAAGAAAAAGATAACCCATATTTGCAAGGGATTAGTGCACCCTTGCATAAGTCAATGCTGAACTTGACCAACATTTTGTCAATGTATGTAGCTTGGGATAAACCTAATATTCTCTGTTTCCTATTTTGAAGAATCTTTATTCCGAGAATATAACTGGCTTCACCCAAGTCATTCATACTTTATTGACTAGATAGCCAAACATTAGTAGATAACAGTGTCCCTACATCATTTCTAATGAGTAAAATGCCATCCACATACAGGATAAGAAAAACCACATTTATGCCTTCTAGTTTCCTATACACACATTATTCATCTCATTTTGAATAAAACTATAAGACTTTATAGTCTCATCGAAATGAATGTCCCATGTGTTGGATTCTTGCTTAAGTCCATAAATGAATTTCATAAGCTTACAAACCATGTGTTCTTAGCCTTTAGCAATAAAGCCTTCTGGTTAGGATATATAGATGTTTTCACTAAGATGGCCATTTAAAAATGCCATCTTAACATCCATTTGCCATATCTCGTAGTCATAATGACATGCGATGGTAAGGAAGATACAGATGGACTTAAGAATGGCTACTAGGGAAAAGGTTTCCTTATAGTCGATCCCTTTTTTCTGAGTATACCCTTTCACCACAAGCCTAGCTTTGAAGGTTTTCACCTTCCCACCGCTCCCCTTTTTCTCTTGTAAACCCACTTACACCTAATGGGTTTTATCCCTTCAAGTGAAGTTACAAGATCCCAAACCTGATTGAAATACATAGACTCAATCTCGGCTTTCATTACTTTATGCCATAGGTCTGCATCGGCATCAGCAATAGCCTCCTCATATCTAATGGGATCTTGTGGGAGACTAGGTCAAAGGCCTCTCCAATCTATCTTTTTGGAACTCAAGATATCCTCCTACTATGACGAGGCTCCATTTGTATAGGTTCATGAGGCTGTGTCTCTTTTTATTCTATAATCAGGTTAGGAGAAGTTAACTTAGAAGATAACTTTTCTTTAAGTTCCAATCTTGTTGAACCTTTAGTGGATGTACTTTATTCATCCTCCAAATACCTAGCATTAGTACTCACATGTACCTTTTACTCCATGGGATGATAAAAGTAACCACCATTTGTACCTTTTCGATACCCAACAGAATAGCATAATTCTGATCTTGGTTCTAACTTGTCTCCCTTGATCAATACATAAGCTGGACAACCCCATTCTTTGATATGATTTAGACTTGGCTTACGCCAAGTCCACATCTTATAGGGAGTCCTAGGTACCGACTTGGAAGGTACCAAGTTCAAAATATATGCCGCTGTTTCTAGGGCATATCCCGAAAAAGATACTGGAAAAGTAGCATGAGACATCATGCTTCAAATTATTTCCATCAATGTCCTATTCCATCTCTCAGCTAATCCATTCTACTGGGGTGTCCCGGGCACAAAGAGTTGGGATACTATCCCATGATGTACTATGTAGTCTTTGAATTCATCAAGAAGGTATTCTCTACCGCGATCTGATTATAAGGTCTTGATTAGCTTACCTGTTCGATGCTCCACTTTAGCCTAAACTCTTTGAACTTGTCAAAAGAGTCAGACTTATGTCTCATTAGATAAACGTAACCATACGTCGTATAATCATCTGTGAAAGTGATGAAATACTCAAACCCTCCTTTTGCTAGTGTAGACAAAGGACCACACACATCAATATGAACAAGGCTCAGTGCTTCTTTGGCTCTATCAGCCTTTTGGGTAAATGACATTTTAGTTATTTTTCCCATAAGACAGGATTCACATTGAGGCTAACTTTCCAATCTTAATGAGCCAAAAAGCCCATATGGATTAACCTCTGAATCCTGGTTGGATCAATGTGACCCAACATTAGATGCCAAAGATATGAATCATTAACATTGGTCTTTCTCTTTCTATTTAAAGGTTCTGATTGAGCATTATTCAATTGATTGTTAATTAGATTATTAAAGAATAGATTTACATACATGTGCCTAGTACATATAACTTCTCCATTTCTACTGATACTAATACCAGAATGAAAAGAAACAGAATATCTTTGATTTATAAGTTTTGCCATTGAAACCAAATTCTGTCTAAAATCGGGAACAAATAAAATATCTTTCAAAATAACTATTCTATTACAATCAAAATTAAATCCCAACTCTCCCACAGCATGGGCCCAAACTTATGCTCTATTTCCTATGCGTAGTCCATGTTTGCCCTTTTAGAGTCTTCTAACCTTTCTAAACCCCTGCAAGGAGTTATAGATATGATCAGTATCTCATGAATCAACAATCTAAGAGAAAGTTGATCCAACCATTGATATAGACTCTAGATAGAGAACATTACATGTAGGTTTTTCTTGGCCTAATGATTTGGACACTCCTTTTTCGAGTTTCCCTTCTTCCCATATTTGAAGTACTTGCCATTGGGTTCGCCTTTAGGCTGGGACTTAGGCTGATATACTATATTACCCTTCTTCTTCTTAAACTTTCTGGTCTTGGGCTCAATTCTCGAAAAAGAAGCCATCATAGCTTTAGCATGTGGCTTCATGACCTTCTCTGCCACCTAGTACTCCTTCATCAACTCTATTAAGCTCATGTTTAACTTGTTCAAGTTGTAATTCAACTTGAACTGAGTGAATGAGCGCAGCAAAGATTCAAGAACCATGTCCACTTGGCTCTCAGGGTCAATAATAGCCCCCAAGACTTCTGCTTCTTTGAAAGTAACAATAATCTTGAGTATATACTGTTTGACTGATGCTCCCTCAGCCATCTTAGTGTTTATGTTCATTCTAAGAGCTTCCTGCATTACGGGCTGGCGCTTATTCATGAACATTATGGCTAGTGATGTACTAATGTCATATGCAGTATCCATGTGCTCATATTTAGACTGTAGCACATTTGACTTGGAGGCTAACATATAGCAACAGGCCATTTCATTAGCCTTTTTTCTTACCTTTTTAGCCTCACTATAACACCCCACTACCTATGTCCCTATTAAGGCTGGGGATGTCGGCCCGTCCACAAGATTAGGGGTCTTTATAATTAGGACTCACAAAAGAAATAAAAAAAGTAATTCAAAATAAACTTATTACAACCCAAGCAATACATGAACAAGTTCCAAAATAAATAAGTGTCTACTAAAGTCTCTTAAATGAAATACAATAAAAAAAATAATAATACTTCTAAAACATAGGTAATCTCTAGTTGATAACCTTCGTAGCAGGACCAATCTGAGAGCATGGTATAAAAGGTGGTGAGACAAAAATCTTAGTAAGCCCTTGTGTTCTTTGAGTGTTTCAGGTAAAATAGTTCATGTATGCAAGTTGAGAAATTTTCATAAAAGAAAGTGCTCGCAAGCCTCAAATAAATTTCACAAATGAAGAATGGTGTTTTCCTTTCAAACCATACATGTATACAATGTAACATCCCACCTTTTTACTTTCGATTGGCTACTATTGGTAATAGGATGAGAATTTGTTCCGATGTCCAAAGTAAAAATAGATCGGTGTAATGAGGCAAATATTTTGGTGGAATAAAATTTTGTCGGAACCTGGATGTAATTATTTGATTTGTTCTATTCGTACCGTAAATTTTCAAAAGACTATTGTTATTTAAAAAAAATAAGAATTGTAGGGTGCTCTGAAAAGAGAAATTGATCAATGCGATGAAATGCACATTTTGGTGTGAATTATGCTGCCTGGGGTATCGGGGGCACTTTCGTCATTTTGACCACGCTCGTGACTTTGACCGCAAATTTGACCAAGTAGAAAAGGAATTGAAGAATTCAAGTATTACCAATCGATTCAGTAGAATTTTTGGAGTTGAATGGTGAAGTAAAATATTTTTTCATTCCAGACTCGATTTTGGCCATTTCTGAGAAAAATTAGAAATGCGGGTAAAACTTGGACGTGTAGCACTATGTGATTGGTGGATAGGGACATGTGTCACATTATGAGAGGTTGTATGAGATTTCATACAAGATAAAGCTTATCAAATAAGTTTTACAAAATAAAAGAAAAATAGTGGACAAATGAAATTGAGACACGTGGCGGATAGCCCACAAATTATGACCAAATGGTCACCAATTTAGACCAAGAATGGTGGTTAAGGAGCTAAAAATTAGCCAGATTTTGTGTATATGGAGTAGGGAAAGAAGAGAGAAAGAAAATAAAAGAAAAGATAGACAAAAATAGGGAGAAAAAAAGAAAAATGAGAGAGAAAGAAAGATATGTGTGTGTTCTTGGTGTTCTTGGAGCAAAAAACAAGCCAAGAGATCCCACATACAAGGTAAAAGTCTATGCTTCAAGAATTAAAGTCATAGATCTCATTACAGTGATTATATTGATATGAATTTTAACATGAAAACATGACATTCATGTATTGATTTCGGATCAAAACTAGGGTTGTGAACTTTTGTGTATGAACTTTATATATGCTTGTATATGTGCCGACTGCCTAAGGGCCTTTGAATGATGTTTTATGTGAGGAAGAACTACATAATTATGGTAGTGTGAAGGCTTATTTTCGGTTGAAAATGTGATGATCAAAGTAGAGTAAAAATGGAGTTTACTTGGTTGGAAAAATGGTTCAAACTAGCTTTTGATTAGAAGAAATGAATTTGTGTTAAATAAGTGTGACTTTTGTGAGCTACTAGAAATCTGGAAATTCAAAATTAAAGATGATTTGATGGAGGACTGAATGAATTAATAGTTCCAATGTGCTAATGGCTAAAGGAAAATAAAGGAAAGCATGAATAATGAAATTGGGACAAAACTACTGGGGTGGTTTTTGCCCAGCAGAATGTTACTGGAACTAGAACTCTAAAAACAGACTATAAAAAATTATATTTAAGATTCTTACGGTCGTTTTGGTATATCATAGAGCCAAATCAGAGTTGTGGATTAAAAGTTATGTGCAAAACAAAATCATGTGTCAATCTGTGAAATTCTAGAAAAAATGAGTTCGAAAATGCATGAACTTAAGAATGATTAATTGTGTAATTTTGGATGAAATAAATAGGAAATATGAAGTGAATCCCTTGTTTATGAAGGGAGAAAGGATGTGGGAAAAGGAAAATGAAAGAATTGATCAAACGATGAAAAAATGACGTAAAAGAAAGTTGAACATTTTCCTTAACCATCGGCTAACTGTCGGCCCCGTTGGCTAAACATCGGTTGGACGTTGGCTAACCATTGGGCACGTTAGCTACTTGTCAGTTTGACATCGGCTAACCATTAGTTATTTTTCAGCCGAACACAATTTGACCCGAAAACGATGTTTCGTGTACGTTTGTTAGTAAATGACCAACGGAACGTTAAAAATGGTGGAAACAATGGTTGAACGGCCATAAACAGAAAGAGTATAGTTAGGACACGAGATGAGTCCCTTGGATTTCTAAAACTTTTTCTAAATCTAGTGTGCTTTGTTTTTCCATGAAATGCTGTGTTATATACCACTTTGGAAATCCCTGAATATGTTTAAGGTTTGTCTGAGCAATAATTATTTCATGCCATTTTGGGCTCAATTGAACATCATAATTGGCTTGGAAACCTTACTGGATGGTTAAAATATGAATTTTGTGAATTTAGTCCTTTTTGGATTAAATGTTTGGGATTTTTGAAAAATAGTAAATTTTGAAATTGGATATTCATAAATTGACTGGAATGCCCTTATTGGAACATTTTATGGAAATATGTTTAGAAACTTTGAATTTAATCCTCTTTTGAGATTAGAATTCTGAATTTCTTGAAATGAGTTCCTTTTGGAATAGGGTATTTGGAAATTGGTCCAAATGTCCTTATTTGAATGTTTATGAAAACTTTTGGAATTGGGTATACGATAAATAACCGAAATACCCTTATTGAAACTTTTGTGAATATTTTTCAAATCGGATAAGGGTAAAATGACCCGAATACCCTCGAAAAGTCTTTTGGAATTGAGTATAGGTAAAATGACCTGAATACCCTTGAAAATGACTTTTGTGATCGAGTACGAGGAAAATGACCTGGATACTCTTGGAAACATGTTTTGATGTGTGAACAGAACTCTTTACCCTGTTTCAACATGATTTTGAAAAAAAATCTCTCGTGATGAGATTGACTTTTGGAAAATGGCCTTTTGATCCCTGAAATTATTTTATTGGTTTGATGTACCATGGAATGAATTGATTGGCTATGCAGAGTCTATGTGAATAATGATTTGACTTGCAAGTTAGTGGGATCAAGTTCTTGAAAATGTTATTTTGCCCCAAAACTATTTTGATTTAAAAATCCTACTGGATCAAATAACCCTCTGGCCTGACTAGTTAGACGAGGTTAGTATTGTTAACATTGAGTACTCAATAAGGACTTTGATCTTTGTACTAGCTTACGTTAGAATTAGACTACCATAGCAACCTGACCTAGTTCTAAGGACTATCTTGCTCCGAACGGGGTGACAAGACACTGAGATGCGTCATCCTGGTTAACCATTTGGCACTTGGCAATTGTCGCGTCTATGAGCGCTTCTTGACTTTGAGTCAGTCACTAGATGCTGGGCGGGGACACTCAGTGCGTTTGACTCATTGCTGCCTCGATGGTGATTGACATCAGGATTAGGACCCCTAACTTATGGTGGCAAGTAAAAGATTGTGTGCCTCAATACACTAGGTTTGCTGCGGTATACCTGAGCAGAAGTACACTGCGGTATACTTATTATGCCGATGCACGGTTGAGTACTAGAGGCTGTGGTCTTAGTATAATGATATGTGGCGTCGAAAGGAAGGACTGCTAGACTTGCATATGGATACAAGCTAACCTTCTGTTGGAGAAGTGTCTGTGATTTGAAAAACTGGGGCAATGATTTGAAATTGAAATATAATTTTTCAAAAATGATTAAGTTCTGAATAAACTCTTCGTTAAAGAGTTTTGGAATCATTTCCAGTGAACAAATGATATGGTATTCTGCAAAAAGTTTTGCACTAGCACACACATAACTCACTGGGTGATTTTTCACTCACACGTGTCTTTTATCTTACCCTTTTTGTAGGATCTAGAGTTAAATGGACCTATGAATAGAGGATAATACCACAGTGACAGTAGAATAGGTTTGGACATTTCGCCTTTGGATAATGTTCCTTATTACTGATGTTGAATGAAAATTTTCATGTATGAGATTCTTTGTTATATATGTGCATGTGACCATCAATATGGGTTGTTGTATGAATCTGGATCTTACATACTCTATTATTTTTTTTTTCATTATAAAGACCCCTTGTCTAGGTGACTGGATAAGGCAACACCCAGTTTTGATATGCTTCCACTGTTACCTTTAGTAGGGATGTTACATACAATAAATACAACCACTCAAAAGAGGTAGCCATGGCACCACACTTTGTGCACCATGACAAAATAACGTTTAGGATACCATACTTTGTGCATACTGACGCAAGGTAGGTGTACGGCCTACCGAGTAAGATACTCCTCCATCTCTACATCTAAACTTACCAGTTGTCCATTCTAAAAATATACAGTCCACTTGACTGAACTTGCTAGCTCGGACTGATACAACCTACAGGACTGGCTTCCTATTCGGGAAGAACTCACCCCTCAGAGGTGACCACCTACTAAGAGACTTACCCTAACCCTTTAAAGATTAGTCCTAGTAGTCTACCTTTATTGATTACTCAATGTTGTGTTCGTCCCACTTGGAAAAAGAAAGATCACACAATGATTCTCTTTGAAATAGCAATTATAGGTTCTAAAATTCTTGTCAAAGTTGGTTTTTATGAAAAGTTTAACATTTTTGTATAAAACTACTTGTAAAATTTTAAATGGTTTGTTTGATTGAAAAGAAAAGGAAAATTGTCCATAATTGCATTTACAGTACAAATACTCATATACATTGAGTTTGATTTGTCAAGGTAACTTTGATCTTCAAACAGCTTTATGCAGGAACTTACCTGATCTATTGCTCTTTTTGGGTACAAAAGTCTTCCAAGGTAATTCAGGTCAACCTAACCCCACTTGGGGTAAATACAAGGTATAAGACAAACATCCAGACGATACTTATCTTAAATAAAAAACTCTTTGGTCAACTAGCCACAATAATATCTAACCATGACAACAATGCCTTAAACTTTAACACTAGTTGATAAAATATTTTATAAAATAAAAATAGTTTGATAAGTTAAAATGAATAGGTGTTATAAATAATAAATTACAGTATTAACTATTTATTACCAAACAATAAATAATGAGTAAAATTGTTAATAAATAAAATTATTATTAAATAATGGATAATAATAATTCTTAAATAATATTGGTAATAAATAATATTTAAATAGTATTATTATAAATAATAATAAATTATACTTAATTTTAATTAATAAAAATAAGTAATAAATACCAAATAAAATTAATAATAAATAAATTATTATAAAAATAAAAAATATTTATGAGTGCAGATAAAAGTTTTAGTAAGGCTAACTAATAATAATATGATTCAAAAGTCATTTGATATTAATCAATTCCAATATTTTATTATTTATATTTTAATAAAAATATTTTATTTATTTAACTAATAAAATAATAATATTTTAAATAATCTTCTATTTCAAACCTACTTAATATTTTTCGAATTTTGTAAATTAAATTAAATAATAATATTAATTATATTAATAATAATGATGATAGTAAGAATAATTCTAAAAATAATAAAAGTAGCTCTTACAATAATTTTTATTGCTAGAGAAAATCCATGTACATAATCATACATAAGGATTTAACAAATAACATGTTCATCTATCCAAAACATAGACTTGAATTAACATATACTACAACAATGATGATATTCTACTAGGCATGATATTACCTATTGGTTTATTGGAAAATAATATCACGAAGACCTAATCAACAACGGTGGCATAATGTCTAACATGCATCAAGACATCCATAAAGCTTTTAATCATAATGAACATACAGTGATTCTAAAGCATAATCCATAAGTCACAACATTCATTTCAATTTCCATGTCTTAAATCAACTCCTTTTACCCATATACATATCTTCAACCCCTATTTTATTCAATCAACCTATCATCATCTAAAAGTCTTGGTTTGAGAATTTAAAAAGGAGATCAAGAAAGAAATACTTGATTTGATGAACGTTTGATGAATGTTTCACCTTACTTAGTGGAGGTCCTTGAGTGCTTCATAGCTTGAATGATCCGAAGATTGTCCATGGTTGTTTATCAACATTTCGGCCAAGAGAGAATGGGAGAGTGAGAGAGGAATGAATAAGAGTAAGAAGAGAAGAACCTATAGAAGTTGAATAAAAAAAGAACAACAAGAAGATTGTTCTTATTTTACCCTTTTAGTGTTCTTCGAATCTTCAACAAAAAAGGGTGGTTTGATTCGATTGAAGATTCAACTTTGTGTGTTTTGGTGTTATAAAGTGCACCAATGAAGAATATAGGCTGAATTCTAATGGTTTAGAGAGTTTGAGAGTGATTAGAGTTGTTTAGAAGTGATTTAGGCTTGAAGATGTGTAGTGTGTGTTCTTGGTGTTCTTTGTATTCTTAGTGTTTTTTGAGAGAGTTTGAGAGGAGATGGAATTTCATGTGTGCTGTGTGAGTGATGGCTGAATGGCTTAGCCTAGGGGGAGCTGTCAGTTATCCAAGAATGAGAGAGAGAGTTTCATTGTTTTTCAAAATTCAAATTGAGAAAAAAATGGAGATGTTTGAGGTATAATTGGGTAATAGTGTTTGCTCTTGGAAGGTTTCTTGTCCTTTAATGGTGTATGGCTAAACTAGCTATGATTTAACCAAGGAATGGAGAGTTGTTTCAGTCTTGGGCTGGCCAAAATTGGCTATGGAATGGCAGAGGATTTTCTAGTTTTATCCACTAGCTAAATGAGTGTTTAATGAAACAAAATTTGGAATTTAAATTTAAAGTTTGAATAAGTTTGGATAGAATAAAGATAGGAGTGTTTTGAGGTATGTTAATGGAGTCCTATTGTTCAAGGTAGGTGGAGAAGCCAAGAGGTTCTGTTCATGGCTGTAAAAGGGCCGAAATTTGGTGAAGTTTACTGAAGAAATCCGGCCTTAGTATGAAGAGGCAAAGATGGAAAAAAAAATTCTGGTTTTGAAGCTCAAGAACACTTGGAATTGAAATGGTTTTGGTGCAGAATTTTTTGTCTACTTTGGAACGATTTTGTAGTTGGAATTTGAGGATGATTGAAGGTCTATTAATGGTGGTTTTCCAGCCATCATCTTGAAGAAGAAAGGAGAAAGTTTCAGCTGTTCATGTGCTCTAACGGATGGCTTCAATATCATGTTCAAAGATAGCTAGTTTGCCGGGAAAAAAAATTCTGGTTTGGCATTGTTTGTGAAGCTGCGAAAATTCAAGGAATTTCAGCCTTCATCCTCATACAAAGATGGTTGGTTCCTTGCAAGAATTAGATAGGGAATTCTAATTTCACTGTGGAAAACTAATCATCTTGAAAAATCATCTTCTTCTTGTTCTTGTTTTGGTTAAAAATTTGTAAAATTTTCCAGATTTCCTTCAAAGCTGCATTCAAAAAATTGCTTGAACCAACCAAATGAAAAATCCAATACTTTCACTATGGACACACTAAATCAATATACACATATATAGCAATATACTTTCATGAAAGCCTAAACCGTATACCCAACAAAACACTAGTATACATAGCACTAGAAGTATTATTTATACTAAGGGTTCTTACACAAAACAAAAAATCACTATTACAACATCCCTCAATCAATTACTATCACCTCCAAATAATGCAAAAAAGTTCTCCCAACTAATCAACAATTAATCTCAATAGAAAAAACACTACTATAAAAATTATTTTACAAAAAGCTCGCAAAAACTTGACACACGTAGCTTCCAATCAAACTATAACATTCTGCAACATAAAAAACCAACTATACAAACCAACCAACTCTTCAATTTATTCACCACTACTACAAATGAATTTCCAACCTCCACAATATATAGTATAACAACAACCCAAAAAATACAAACTTAATACTTTCATTCTCAACACTTAAATTCTCAAAATTCCAACACCAGTACAAAAACAACGAAATCAATCCTATTGTACAACAATCAATCACAAATAGCTATTATACAACAAGATTTCCTCAACAATAACAATAATAAAATACAACAAGGCCATACACAAAAGCAAAAACTTAAATCCCAAGAATCTACAATATATTCAATTTTCCAATGTAGTAATATACAGCAATATAAAAAAATAATAATACAACAAATATAATGATACAACACACTAGAACCTAATAAATTTTTTTTTATCTCAATGACTAAAAATAGAAAATTGAAACAATATACATAAAAGGTATAAAAAAAAAAAGAAAAGAAGGCTATATACAAGTAATGGTTAGTACTATACATAAATAAAGAAACAAATATTTACATAACATTTACCAATATAAAAATAGCTAAATCAACAAGACTCAAGAGTTTCATGATATTGCAAATCCCCGATAACGGCACCAAAAACTTGATGGTTGTTTTTTGCATGAGGGAAAAAAATTGAAAGAATTATTAAATAAAAGGACATAAATTTTTCCCTAGCAACGAGTCCAAAAACTTGATATATGCGTTAGGTGTATAGAAAATCTCAGTCATTGTGCTCCACATACACACAAGTTTTAATAGTTAAAATGCCAATTAGAATTATACAACACATATATATAGAGGCAAATGCACCTCTCGTGTAGTCTAGTATTGTTGGCAAGTATCGAAGAACCTTAGGGAACAGGGGCTATCACTCCTACTTTTTTCTTTCCTCATTATTTAGCCAAAAGTAAGTATAAGATATAAAACTAACTACATGAGGAAAGAGGTTATATTATTGTACACAAGAGAGAGTCACAATATCCCCAAGAAATAAGAAAGAGAAAAACTCATGTAACAAAAAAGGAAGTTCCCCACTCAAGACCTAAGAAATGAGTACTCTTTGAACCTAAAATTTCTAATTCTAGGTACCAGAGTGAATCACATATCAATCTCACCCTTTCTTGAGTTTTGAGATTTCTTCCCCTATGTTTAATTGATCGATATCTCTACCTAAACAACCAAGCATGAAGGTTCATTAGCTATAACTCACTATCCCAAACCATCCGGAAGTCACAAAAATCCCTATCTCTAGGCAATTTTAAAAACTTTTTAGTTATCAGCCCTAATTCCCAACCTCTCTCTCAAGTTAATTGAAAATGACAAATGGTAACCTTGTGAAATGTGTGTCCTATCCTCAACTCCATCTCTTGAAATCATTAAGGAAGAATAATCAATTGAAATACATCAATCAAAACCCATTCAACCAAGATAGCCAAATAAGATCAAATGACCAATACCTAAGAACAAGAATCAAATATCTAAGGAAAATACATCATTATCAAGCACAAAAATAGGGTGCAACCCTTAATTACAATTAAAAATCCATTTTTAGCACATGAATACAAGAAATATTATAAAATGAGTAGAAAGGCAAACTCATAGATAAGCTTTTCTTCTTCCTCCTCTTGAAATCCTCAAGTAGACTCTCTTCCTCTTCTTTGGATCTCTTGGTCCTTCCCTCTTCTTGGTACCCAAACTTATAAGAACTAGGGTTCTTGAGAGAAATCCTAGCCTTTTCCAAACTCTCCTAAAGAAGGCTTGAATAGAGGATTGGTCGTGCAAGAACTTGAAAATATGCTCAAAAATGTGTTTTCTACGCAATTTTGTTGGGCTGCCATGTTTTTCTAGAACAAAAGCGAGCTAGGAAAGTTCAACTTCCCTGCCTTACTTAGTTTTTGGAAAAACTAGGCTTAGTAGAAGAAAAACGGGTTGCCACCTAAACACATTATGTGCGTGTGTGTGTGTGTACAAAATAAGATGGCCTAGGGATGCTCAAATTCCCTGGGCCGCCATGTTTCTGGAATTTTAGACGAAGAAGAAAAATACAAGGCGGCCAAGGGATGCTCCACTTCCCTAGCCCGCCAAGTAGATTTAACCTATATACATATTTACATGAAACTGGTGGCCTAGGGAACTTCAAGTTCCTTGGCCCGCCAACAATCTAGACAAACATATATGACTCACAAAACCTAGCAGCCTTAGGAAACTAAGGTTCCTTTGGTCGCCTTCTTCTTTGACAAAATTGCACAAATTCTTCTTTTCTTCTATTTTTCTCCTCTTCTTCCTTATTTTTCTTCCATTCATCTTCCTTTGATCTTTTCCATTTCCTAGCAAAACAAGATGAGAATGGGGTGGCGAGTGGTAATTTAAACAAGAATTTATGTCCATTGAAGCACAAAAATGGTAGAAAATGTATATATAATGAAGCATCATTACACACCCCCACACTTAAATCTTTGTTTATCCTTAAGTAAACCAAAAAGTACGACAAGCAAAAAGTCTCTTCACATGATAACATAGGACTTTTGAACATAAGTAGGCTGAGATAGTAAAAATGTTATTTCCTTTTTGAGTTAAGGGTTAAGTCCAAAACCCAATTAGCCAAGCCACTTTTTGTGTAAACTAATAATTTAGGAACGAAATAATCAAAGTCATTGAAATTAAGTTAAACAAGTCTATGCTCATTCAAGGTGTTCAATTTTGATTCTATGGGTTTTGAAATCGAGTAGAGTGATTTATATAAGTTAGACTCAAAAAGTTAATTCTATGTTCTATGATCTTCCAAACTCCAAAGTCCAAATAGGCAAATATAGCATTGGTCTATTGACTCACTTTATTCTCTCAATGCATTTTCCATTTTTTTTTCTTTTTCTTGTAGTAAGGTAACGCAAAAGCCCAGTAAAGATGCATAACAATGATTTTTCAGCTTTTGCGTTACCTTACTCTAGAATATTTTCTATAGTTTTGTTGATTAAACAAGGTAATACAAAGGCCTAGTAAAGATATAGATAAGGATTTTTCAGCTTTTGTGCTACCTTGTTTTATTCTCTTATTGTTTTACCTCAATCCTCATTTACAAACCCAAAATAAGCATAAATTAAGCAATCATAGAACAAAAATTAACCTAAAGTTCCATCCTTATACTTCTTCACAATCACTACCTCAATTCCTAAGAAACAATATGGTGTCACTTTTACTAAATTCTAAACAAGGTTAATTTCAATTCTCAAGATCTAACTATTTCATTCCTAATGTATAAGTTTACCCAAAAATAAACTTATCTAATAGGTGTTAAATTCAATTCTCAAGCCAAAAGGGAGACATCAACAATACCATCAAGGCCCAACAAAGTCTAAAAATTGAAAACTTTTTGCTTAGTAATTGTCCCAATAACAAAACTCCTCAAAAGTAAAGAAAAATGGCCCAAATCATGCATAATTCAAAACTCCTTGCATAATAAAAACTTGAAAAGAGTATAAGCCTAACTCTTCCCCCACACTTAAATCAGACAATGTCCTCATTGACATAAATATAACAATAACAACATTCAAATTGGACTAAAATGAAGATAGAAGGAAAGAAGGTTAGTAATGCTCCCCACATGTTCATAGCTTTATGGAGAAGCGTAATCTTGTCAGCAGAAGAAGAAGAAGAAGAAGAAGAAGAAGAAGAAGAAGAAGAAGAAGAAGAAGAAGAAAATTGCCCAAAATAGGTGAAATATAGTAAATGTCAAACATAAGAAATCATACTATAGCATAACCAAAATTGAAATCCTAATCAAATATATACAAAACTAAATCCAAAAAGAAGAAAAGTCTATCCCTTTTCCATCCACAAAACCCACGGTCCCAGACTTCTTAGTGACCCTACCGTCACTCCGTCTCAATGGGTCTCCTAGAACTCTCTGCATCCATAAGACCTGCTCTTAGCCTTGCCCTCCTAGCCCGCTCACGACGTTATTCCATGAACAATTTATATTTGCTTCTACCTGTGATAGGGTCTAAATTAGTCATATATTTCCTAGTTATTTGAGGCTATTTTGTGATACATTTTGTATAATAACTGATCATATTCCTTCATATTTGAGATTTTACCCTTGGAAAGATATTTTGTGCATTATTTTAGATTTTAGGGATAAAATAAAGCAAAAATGTCTCTAAACAGAATAGAGGCGGTGCTGGCCATGATAGGAGAATCGGCGTCGGCCACGTGCTGCTGCCAAGTATTTCAAGGTGATAAAAAATCGGTGAAAACAGAGGGGAATAGAACCAAACCAGCGCTGGCTAAGAGGCCAAAGGCAGCGCAGGCTGCAGTTTGGAAGGGTTGGCATGAAATTCAAGAAAAATTGATGAACGAACGGAGAAACAGATCACAACCAGCGCTGACCCTAGGCAGGACAGGTGGCGCCGGATGTGCACTAGTACTGAGGCAGTGCCTCGATTTTCATGTGCATTTTTTGCAATTTTCAGAGTTTTAGTACTTTCCTTCTTCTATTCTTCTAGAAACCCTAGAGGGACGAATTAAGGTACTTCTAAACCCTATAAAATAGAGGAAAACATAAGATTAAACAATGAATTCACGAATCAAAATAGAAAATCACTCAAAATCAAGAAGGAATTCATCAAATCAATGAGGATTGTGCAAGTGAGTCTACAAAGGAAAAAGAAGGAAGCTTATCTATGAGTGCTTTCTTTTAACTTTGTTTTCTTTTCTTGAACAATGATGTATTAATTATTTTATTATAATTTGACATTATTTTAGGTATTCATGATTTTTAGAGTTACTTTGATCTATTGATTAATTGATTGTTATTCTTGGTAATTAATTATTTATGCTGATTATGAGATTAATTTGTTGTTTCTTTCTATTAACTTGCTTAGAAAAGGGGTTGGTGATGGTTTCAATTCATTAATTTCATATTTGTTGTCTCTTAACTTGCTTGGAAAATGGGTTAATTGCTAAGAACTGCGTAATTAAAGGTTAATTGATGTCTGCCAAGATATGAATTCATTGGTTAATTTCATGTTTTAAATTTGTCAAGATATGGAGATTTAATCAAAGATTGTGTTTAATGCATCTTTTGGGTGAATTAGTTGAGACAATATATGTGATGTTAATTTGTCTAGAAGATAGTGATTTCATGAATTGAAAAAGAAGTGAATCTATCTTAATTCTTCATGATGCCAAGAGAATGATTAGTTATGACAATGATTGGGTACTTTAAGATCATAGTTGTCAAAATAATGGTTTGAGTTATATAATTCTCCATCCTTAACGTGTATATATTCTTTTATTTTATTTTATTTTATTTTTATTCTTTTTCACTTTATTAAGTCAGCTAAACAATGAAAAAAAAAAGTGATTAAGGCATACTTGTTCCTTGAGGATCGACACTCGTTTTAAACCCTATGCTATGTTTAATGATGAGTACGTTTACTTGTTTGTGTAATTTGGGATTAACGTTTTAATTTAACTTGATTAGGAATGTGCTTATTTTTATATGATTTTTACACCCAAATAAAAACACATCAAGGTGCCTCAAATTCTAGATCTCCTGGGTCATCACTATTAGGCGTCAAGTCCTCTTCCTAGGTAGGTAAACTAAGGTCCTCTACCTCTACTTCCTCTTCCTCACCCTCTTGCTCTTGCTTCTCTGGCTCAGCCTTAGAATCGACGTCAGATAGGGGGGTACTAGTGGTGGCAGTACTTTGGGTCCACACTTGAAGGGTCAGTCTCTTATCATAGGTGAAAACATTCCAGCCATCCTAGTCACAATCAACACCTAAGGTCAGTAGAAATTTTAATCACTTAAATAAACAAATCTCATCAATCACATGTGAATTACCTAAACATAGGCTCTAATATCACTTGTCACACCCCACAACACAAGGACCCAAAGATGGTGGGGATGTCGTCTCGTCCAATAGACTAGGGGCCTTTATAACTAGCAAAAGAAATATTAAATGGTATAATTAACTCAAATCTTATTACAAAGGAAAATGAAATTCCCAAATCTCTCAATTTAGATAAAATAAATTTGTCCTCAAATAGGAACAAAATTAAAGAATTGAAGCCAAATATCTTTTAATAAGGTGCAACCTTGCTAAAGATGTCAAATTCTGAATTATAACATCAAATGAGTGTGAGAAATATATCTCAATAAACCTTGTGTGCACTCATAATTGTGCCAAAACAAATTTCATGAATGCACTTTGAAATCATCCAACAAAAGTGAATTGCAAGTTTAAAGTTTTCCATATCAGTGTGGTTGTTAAATGTCACAACAGATCAAAACCACAGAAAAGATTTATTATACAAAAATCACTCAAAATAAGTGGCTATGAAACCTTATATCATTGCCTTGGCATGAAAGCCTGCATTATGACACACACTGCGAAACCCTACATCGCTGCGTAATGGGTGTACAACCCATTAGGTAAGATACTCCTTCATCTCTTACCCTAACTTACTAGTTGTCCACTCCGAAATATCAGTCTACTAGGACTAAGGTGCTAACTCAGACCGACCTGACCTACTAGGATTGTCACCATTTCCAAATAGAGTTCACCCTTCAAAGGTGGCCTGCTACTGAGAGACTTGTCTTACTCTTCAAAAGTTAGTCCTAGAGGCCTACCATTTATTGAGTACTCAACGTTTCAGTGCATCAGGAACCAATCTGAATGAAAAAGCTATTTCCAACATACTTGGTCATACAAGCACGAATTCTAAATGATTAGCCTTAAAACGTGTTACAATCAAAAGTAACTTTCCAGTAAAATCTTTGCATGATGATAAACTTTAGTGAAAAATAATCAAGCTTGCATTCCAAATAATCATATCATTGAGATAATAACATTTCCAAACGACTTACATTTCGGAGTTTTATATCAAATAATTAATGCAAGGACTTACTTGATTCCTCAGTCTCACAGATAAGAGATTCTTCCGATGACTCGTTCAATTGAACTTAGTCTTGTCTAAAAAAAGACAAAAATACAAAAATCACATCACAACCTTCTCTATGGCCTTTACGTTGACAAAGTATCCAAAATAGTCTAACTACTAACATCAAGACGTCAAATAGTTTAGACCAACTAACTTATGCACTTCAAATATAGCATGCCAACCATGGAATACATCATGCTACTCAATCAAAATACATTAAGTCCAGTACCAAAGAATAGGCCCCAAAATTAAAAATCAGATAAGCAACAGTGATGCTGGGAAAGTATTTAAATATATTAGCTAGTAAAAATGAAGCTTTTTCCCACACAAATAAGAAAATAAGTAATTAATTTATTAAATAAAAAATAATTAAATAAGTGAATGAATGAATAAATAAAGGTACAATTAAATAATTAATTAAATAAATAGATAAATAAATAAGTAAATAAAATAGATAGATAAATAAATAAGTAAATAAATAAATTGTTAAATAAGTAAATAAATAAATCAAATAAGTAAATGAGTAAATAGGTAGTAAGGAGTTAAATTAATAAGTAAGCTAATAAATAATTAAATTAATTCATAGCTAATAAATACTTAAAGGATTACTTTAAATAAACGTGTTATCTTTGAGATGGTTACTTAATGGTGACCTGTTGAACATTAGTTAACACATGCTGAATCAAATTAATAACAACAGATTAGCAGAATAATTCATAAACCAAAAAGCTTCAAGAACAATTTAGTTTTAACTGATAAATGGTTTCAAAACATAAGCTTTGATAAAAACCTTAATTAGCAATCAGAATCTGAACAATATCAGCCACGATTGGTTCAAGAATACACAAAGTCATAGCCTTTGTGATAACATCACCATCGGGTAAATGTCTTTAGAAGACAAATAGCTATCAGCTACTGCAAACACTAAATTGCATAGCACTATTTATATTTCCATTAATCCAAGAAAACATCACCACAAATCGTGTCCCCCTACTAACTGTATGTTTTAATTTCAAAGAAAGCCCTGAGCCTTAAACAACAAACCACATATCATAGACAGGCTCCAATAAAGTTCTACAACAATAATCACAAACAAATTTGGGGGGGAGGAGGGGTCATCATCAAAACCTTATACTAAGATTATAAGCCATGCAAGACTACCCGATAACAAACAACAAAACAACAGCCTTCAATCTAGGAAAGAAAATAGAATGGATTCATGTATTTACTTGAAAAGAGGAGTCTTTCGGTCCTAAAGGTTTGCTTATCCTAAGCCAAGATATGAGAAGCAATCTGCGCCTTAGAAGCTTGGTTGATTAGAGGGATAAGAAAAATTGCAGAAGAGTTTGGTGTGTGGCATTTTGGGGTTATTGGTTTCCTTCCCAAAGTTTGTTCATAACAAATGAGAAGTATTCTCAAAGTAATCTTTGCAGTTTAGAAGCTAGATAGTATTCTACTTTTGGAAGATTGTTGCTTCCTGAAGGTTTTCTACACGAAGAACCATTGAAGACGAAGGTGTATAATCTAGAATGGAAAAAAAAAAAAATCAGCAGGGAGCTAGCCCTGGCTTTGCACTAGCCGTGCCTGGCTATGCCCAAGGCATACCCAGCCGTGGCTTTGGCAAAGCCGGCAACGGCTGCCCCCTTGATGGCTTGGCATATGCCCAGCCAACTTGGCAAGCCCAAGCTGGGTGGGCCCAAGCAAAGCCAAGCTATGTTTTTTTTATACATATATAAGAAATTAGGAAACCATTTTATAAGCAAAATAAAAGATCTAATAAACTCAGAGTGGTTTAAAATCAGAAAAACTTTTATTTAAATATTATTATTATGATTATTTTTTCCTTTAAACGAATAAACAAAACAATACGGCTTTATTTGAAAATTGATGATTTAATTTCAAAAAACAAAGTATATTGTTTAAATAAATCTTTTGAGTAGAAAATAAAGGAAATAATTTTTATAAAATCTTTAATAAATACTATAGAGTAAAAATTAGTTCACTAGTACTAAAAATAATTAGGGAGGATTTATTCCCTCAAACAGGGCGACATTAAGCTGTCTTTAGGCTAGATGAGACAAAAGGAAAAGGATAAGAAGTAATTTTAGAAGAGTTGGGATTCGTACACTGGTCTCCAAGAAATAAAGACCATGCTTTGCCCACTAGACACAATAGCTCTTGCGTTCCTATTTCCCAACAAATTACTTTCACTCTCCCAACGAGACATCACACTTGTCTTAAAAGCACCTTAAACTCATTACAGCTCACACCATTCAAGGAAGAAGGACGTTACTAGCTTACTATACGAATCCAAACACAAACAAGTATAAGAACAAACTCACACAGCCATGTACACATACCTATTAAATAATTCAGATCACTATACTATAAATTTAAATTCTCATGCAAGATGTTATTTAATGCTCCCAAATTCCCCATACCGAGGTTAGGGTTTAGACGGGGTATTACAATAGTGTTAAGCAAATTATGATAGAAATCACAATGTGAGATTTTTACTACACTATGTAGTACTTATGTTTAAACCATCTCCAGTCATAGTATTAATGAGATAGGACATCATTAATGTACTAAGAATAGCACGTGTTATACTTCTTGATTTGATTAAGCGGTGGTTCTCATATCTGTGGGTATTGTAATACTCAAAATTAACATGTAGATGCTTGTTACTTGAACAAGTACGTTGGATGACCTAGTTATGAGATAACCACATTGATAACTATTTAATGCCATGATAGAATTTTATTATAGCGAATGTTCAAATATCCTTAGACTTAAGATCTCCAAGGTACTTTGTTTATTGAGCGTTGTACTTTGATACCAATCTCTGGAGTCACTATAAGATCGCCTATGGAATGGATATTAGGTACAAAGTGAAGAAAATAAAAGTAGTTGAGAGGGTCAATAAATGATTCATCATTCCTAATAATAAGAATGTATATCTCCTGGCCACTTGTATGAAATTATTACTTGAGAAGTCCTTGGCCAAGATAACTATATATTGAAAATAGTTCCAATTGATACATATGTTGGATAATTGATTCTAGAACAAGTACTAATAAGTTTGGATTAGAATTAATTATATTTTAGTAAGAATGGGCACTAATCCCATACTCTAAAACCGAATGAGATACAATTTGATGAAAGGAGTTTATTGCATTAATGTTTTGCTATTGAAAGGTTTATGTCAAGTCGCTTCACTTTCTAGACTTTTGAGTACTCATGATACATTGCTAGATGTTGCTTATAGTCTACTAAATATGAATTTATTAATTAATAAATTAATCCTAATTAGAATTAATACGTTAGTTCTAATTATAAAAGCATTATTAATTCTATTTTGATAGAATTAATTCATATTAGCTGCCAATAGACTAAAAAACCTAATAGGTCATACACAATAGAAGAATTGGTACTTAAGTTATTATTTGATAATGTTATAGGATTAATTTGAGAGAAGAAATAATTTTTTGGACTACTTATAAAATAGTTATAATTGTTGGGTTAGGTTGCAATTATTAAATTCTTGTGGGTGAGTTATGAACATGTTATAACCCATGGGACCAATTTGCAAGCATTAGACACGGAAGTTTTTTTTTTTTTTTTCCTCTTGATTTCTTTTCAAAAAAATAATTTCCATACAGTCATCAATAAAATTTTTCTAGCAGAAAATTTTTGTAATTCTTGAGTACATCCTCGTGTGGATTAATATTAGAGATTTTCTAACTCTAAGAATTTAGTAGTTCATGTTTGGATAAATTTTACGGAAGAGTTTCATGTATGAAGAAAAATTTTCAAAGCTACGTATTCGTAGTAATAAATTTTTCTTCCCTTTCTTAACCCATTTAATTACATATTAGTGTTTCTTTGAGTGGATTTCGTTTTAATTTCCGATGCAAATTAATTGGTTTTGCATGATCGAAATCTAATAGTAGTATCAAAGGCATTTCGTATGTATTTTATGGGTTTTATTTGCGTTATGAAATTGTTTCATAAATTTTCAATGATTTTGAAGTTGTTTCAAAATATATTCGGATTCGTGAAAATTGTTTCATGAAAATTTTGATTTTCAAAAATATCGTTTTTGTAGGTTATTATTATTATTGTTGTTGTTGTTATAAATTGGTTTTAGGAAAAGGATTTACGAAATATTTGGAAATTGTTTCTAAAATAATAATATTAATAATAATGAATAGGAATTAGCAAATTATTTCCGTGCATATATATATATATATATATATATATATATATATTGCCATATTGTTTGGTTAGCTGAAAAAAAAAAATCAGCGAGAAAAAGAAAACAATAGGAAATTGTTTCCAATTGATGAATTTGGAATTAATTCAAATTGCTCAAACCGAGACTGTTTCCAATTTGATTGGAAGTTGCTGAAACATTCAGCCATCGGAAATTGTTTCCAATGAAATTTTTAAAAAAAAAAAAAGGAAAAGGAAGTTGCTTTGCAATAGTTCGTCGGTGGTGTCCGTTTAGCAATTGCAACAATTGCAAATTGCAATTGTAGTCCCAGCTCGCGCGGGGTTGGAGGAAGCCCGCGCGGGGCTTATTTGTTTTAAAGAGAAATTATATATGTGTATTATTTTTCTTTTTCTTTCTTTCCTTTTAACCCACAAGTTTTTTCCTTTATCAAAAGAGACCCAATTGTTTTCCTAAAAGTT